>VXAA01007177.1:137190-269630 GCA_013399115.1 Anseranas semipalmata
AGGTTTCATCAGGTCACCATGAACTATCCTTATTCATATTACAATAAAGTAGATAGTTATTTCAGCTGCACTATTTCACATTATATCAGCAGTAATAGTGTTGCCTACTATGTTACACCTAAATATTAAACATCTTATGCTCTAAAATAACAAATAAATTAGATTTAAAGATTTTTTTTTTTTTAATTTTCAGAAATAACATTTTTCATGGTGAGAATAAGCGACTTCTTTCCTAGCCAGTTGTTGGTCCTGCCCAATTTGTCCATTTTTTTCCTTCCTCTGTCTCCCAGGCTTAATGTTTCTGCTCTGTCAGTTCCAGTCTGAATTCAAAATTTCTAGTTCCAGTCTCTGTGTACTGATGAACTTGAAAATATTTGTTTTTCTTTTTTTTTTTTCTCTTAGGAATTTGTCTAGTAGTTGGAATCTTGTTACATTTCTGAAATAATAGCTTTTGCCTGAAGTGACTAAGAAATTATATGCCATTATCAACCACTGTAAAATAAGCAATTGGAACTCTTCTAAGCAGTTCTCCTTATCCGTAATATAAATTGCAATTATTGGTTAAACTCCTTTTCCCAATTTCGCAGTAAACATCACAATAAGCATCTCTGTTTTAGACTCACATTGATGATTAATTTTTGTGAGTATGCCAGTGTTAATTGAGCCAAAAATACATCTTTCAACTGGATATCAAAAGATAATCACTATTGGGTTATCTGAAAACATGAAACATTGAACGCAAAGTAATTCTATATGTCAGGAGCTGTGATTATTATATGAAAACCATACTGTTAGGTTGTCCTTTTTAAAAAACATGACATACCAAATTGCTGAAAACTGGTGTTTACCACTGTAGCATTTCATTTTTACTTGTCATGTTAAATCTTGTCACTTTTTGTTATGTTGTTTCTCATCATGTTGCAGTTGGATGTGACACATTCAGTTACATGACATGACTCATTGCGACCTGAGAAATCATGGATTGTTTGGAAAAAAAATGTTACTATAGAGGAAAAGACTTTTCAGAAACCTTCTTGGTGGAATGCCCAATGTGAGGCTGCATCAAAAGAAGCATGACCAGCAGGTTGAGGGAGGTGATTCTCCCCCTCTACTCTGCTCTCCCCCCAGAGTACTGTGTTCATTTCTGGGGCCCCCAGCAAAGAAGGACATGGACCTATTAAAGCGAGTCCAGAGGAGGGCCACGAGGATGATCAGAGGGCTGGAGCACCTCTCTTATGAAGACAGGCTGAGAGTTGGTTGCCCAGAGAAGTTGTGGATGCCCCATCCCTGGAAGTGTTCAAGGCTACGTTGGATGGGGTTTGAGCAACCTGGTCTAGTGGGAGGTATCCCTGTCCATGGCATGGGGGTTGGAACTAGACGGTCTTCCAACCCAAACCATTCTATGATTCTGTGAGTCTATGAATATGTTAGTGACATTGCTTTTTTGGTCTCATAAATAGGTAATCTCTTAGCTACCTTAAATTTCATTCTGATCCCCTACTCTTACCTATTTATTGTCAGAAGTTATTTGTGGCTTGCCCCTTTAAAATTTTTACAGCTCATATATTGTTATATTTTCCAAATGTAAATTATTTATACAATGAACATTATCTTTTGACTTTAAGGCCACAAAATCGTGTTATCCCAGTACCTTTCTATCATGGTTCTAGATTGACCTAGTTTTCCAGAATGTGATCTTTGATTCTTAGGAGCTGAAGTCTGGTATACTTGAGTCCTTGCTAGCAAATTTTTGCTTAATCCATTTCTGGAGTAAATTACATGTACACTCAGAGAAGTTAATAGGCAGATTATAGCAATTATTTAAGCTGATAGATCACAGAATCACAGTCACAGTATGGTTGAGGTTAGAAGGGACCTCTGGAGGTCGTCTGGTCCAACCCCCACTTCTCTAGGCAAGCCATGTAGAGCAGGTTGCCCAGGACCGTGTCCAGATGGCTTTTGAAGGTCTCAGAAAAAGGGAGGGAGGCTCCACAATCTCTCTGGGCAACCCGTGCCAGAGCTTCATAACTCTCACAGTAAAAAGCTTTTCCTGATGTTCAGACAGAACCTCATATGTTTCAGTTTGTGCCCATTGCCTCTTGTCCTGTCACTGGGCACCACTGAAAAGAACCTGGATCTGTTTCCTCTGCACCCTCCCTTCAGGTAGTTATATACATTGATAAGATCCCTCTGAGCCTTATCTTCTCTGAACTAAGAAGTCCCAGTTCTCTCGGCCTTTCCTCATGGGAGAGATGCTCCAGTCCCTTAATCATCTTAGTAGCCTGGACTACTGAACTACAGTTCACTGGACTCTCTCCAATAGGTCTGTATCTCTCTTGTACTGAGGAACCCAGAGCTGGACAGAGTACTTCTGGTGTGGCCTCATCAGTGCTGAGTAGAGGGGAAGGATCACCTCCCTCAACCTGCTGGCATCACTTCTCTTAATGCCGGCCAAGTATGCCATTAGCCCTTTTTACAACAAAGGCACATTGCTGGCTTGTGTGCAACATGCTGTCCACCATGACCCCCAGGTCCTTTTCTGCAAAGCTGCTTTCCAGATGGTTGGAACCCAGCATGAACGGGTACATGGGGTTGTTCTTTGCCAGGTGCAGGACTTTACAGTTCCCCCTGTTGAACTTCATGAGGTTCCTGTCAGCCCATTTCTCCAGCCTGTCAAGGTCCCTCTGGATGGCAGCACGACCCTCTGGTATATCAGCCACTCCTCCCAGTTTTGTGTCATCTGCAAATTTACTGAGGACATGCTCTTCCCCATCATTCAGATCATTAATGAAGTTGTTAAACAGTACTGGCACAAATATTGACCCATGGGGTACACCACTGGTTAGTGGCCTCCAACTAGACTTTGCACTACTGATCACCACCCGCTGGGCCCAGCCATTCAGCCAGTTTTCAATCCACCTCACTGTCTGCTCATCCAGCCCATAATTGATCCGCTTCTCTATGAGATCTTACATGAGACAGAGCTGAAAGCCTTATTGAAGTCTGTTGCTAATGAAGTCCATTGCTCTCACCTCATCTTCCAAGCCAGTCATTTCATTATAGTTATCAGGCTGATCAAAATGACTTTCCCTTTGTGAATTCATGCTGACTACTCTCAATCATCTTCTCATCCTTCATGTACCTGGAAATGGTTTCCAGGATTACTTGTTCCATCAGCTTCTCAGGGATCAAGGTGTTACTGACTGGCCCACAGTTCCCCAGGTTCTCCTTCCTGTCCCTTTTGAAGATATAAATGATATTTGCTTTCCTCCAGTCCTCAGGCACCTCTACCAGTCACCATGGGAGTTTAAAGATCATCAAGAGTGGCCTCACAATGACATCAGCCAGCACCCTCAGCACTCGTGGGTGCATACCATCAGGGCAATGGACTTACGTATGTTCAGTTGGCTGAAGTATTCCATGACCTGACTCTCTCCCACCAAGGATATGTCTCCCTTGCTCCAGACTTTCCCCCTGGTCTCTGGGGCCTGGGATTTCTGAAGGTCAGTCTTGCTAGGAAAGACTGAGATGAAGAAGGCATTCAGTGCCTCAGCCTCTTCCATGTCCTGTGTAACTAAGTCGCATTTAAAGGAAGTAGTAACAGGGTTAGTTTCAACAGGAGAGTGTCTTTGCCCAGTAAGTCTACCTAACAGCGGCTAGGACATGATACACCTGTGCTTTAAACTGAGCATCCATTTCCTATGATAATGTCATAATTATATTCAGCCTACCTGTTGTATTATGAGAATATAGAACCAAAGAAGATGCTGAGAAGGAAGAAGGTGGTCTGTTCTATTGATAATTTGATGCAAATTAGATTTGCAGACATTGGCAATGAGCTAGGATAGTGCCAGTTACTCAATGTATTAGCAATCACAGTCCTCTTTCTTATGATCAAATAATTAAAAGACTTGAAGAGTGATTGCTGCCATTAGTTATTGGGACAGTACTTATTTTCATATACTGATTTGACAAAAATGTACTAATGTTGTCAGTTTCATGAGGAAATGTCCCACAGAGGAGAGAAGACAAGGAGTAACAGGGTCTACCATTTGTCGAGTGGGAAGGGTACTGGTACCAGCCATTGGCAGGAAGATTTAAGTTACACTACTGTTTCTATCCATGTGGACACATACAGCCTGTTTGCCTAATATTTCCTTGTGAATAAATGGCAGGAAAAGGGGAACATCAGAGAGAAGACTTACGTAACTTCTGGAGTGCATAGAACTTGAAAGTTGAAAAAAAAAGTGATATGACTTATAGCTCTGCATAAGTTCACTAGAGCTCCTCCTGTGAAGCAAGCTGTATAACTTTTACTCTGATCCAAGCTACTTATGTAGCTAATTAAAATGCATGCCTTATTTAAAAAGTTTAAGGTCTGTGGTCCAAATCAGAACTTTGGAGCTTTTATTGTTACCACCATATCATTGGTAGAAAAGCCATGGCATGGCTACACTGAGCCCATAGAAGTATGCATGCTAGCATCTGAATCTTTTTATGAATGCCAGAAGAGCTCCCTGCCTTTCTCAAGAATCCCCTGACACAGCACTCAAAATATAGTCTTAGAAATCTGAGCTAGAACTAAATCACTGAAAGTTTCTGCTAAAATTATTAAATGCATTTTTACTTGCATTCATTTGCCAAGAAAATTGTAGAGAGAATTACATTCTGGTTTCCATGGGAACTCTCCTGTAAATGTATAGGGATTCAAAATGTAAAGTAGTTGGTGAAAAACTTGTGAAAATAAAGTACGTTTGCAGTTTTTCTTCCTTGATAAATGTATGGGAGAATGAAAACCTCTGACAAGAAAGGAGTGAGAGCATATGATTATCTAGACATATGGGAAACGTGTGCAAACTCAAGAGGCATGAATTATTCTTCTTGAGCAAAAAAATAGGCTTAGCAGATGTTAGTGTGCAAAAACCGTGTAAACATTCTGGGGGCTTAAAGAAGGGTAATTTTAAAAATTCATCTATAGGAATAAAGACACATGAAACTGCAAACCTAATATTTTTTATGAAATTCGCAGGTAATAAGTATTTCACAGCTTACTGAGCCCATGCCAGTAATTTCCCATGAAAGGTACTAGTCAGCAAGAATACGGGATATACTCTAGAAAGTGTTGTCATTCTTGATCATTACAACTTACAAAGATTTTGCTGTTTTAAGTACATTAATCTGAGGATCAGACCCAGCTGTTCCCGGGACAGGACAGGCTGTCAGCTGTAATTGCATCACATGACCAGAAGCACATATGCCCCTTTGAGCACTCTTGGTGGAGGAACAGAAAATTAACCCTTCCAGCATCTCCCTGCCTGTCATCCATGAAACTTGACTAAAATTTGTCTAAGTAGTTGAAGTAACTAGGATGCATTTTGCTCAAAAGAAATATGATAAATTAGACTACACAGGAGGGAGCAAAGATGTTGTTAATCTAAATGGAGATAAAACCCCAAATATTTGTGAAATGTACATTCTCGGTTATATTTAAAATTTTTCAGCTCCCCTCAAGTATTTTGAAGAAAATAGAATTTAGGAATGAAAAATAGGTCTCTGATAGAGCTAACAACTGTTAGTAGAAGTTCTATCTAGAACTTCTAAGGAAATATTACGTGGAATAGAATGTTTTTCAGAACATTTTAGTTTGCCTCTTTAACTTCCAGCTCTACTGACTGTTCTTTCAATCTGGTTAGGTAGGAGGTAAAACTCAAAATAAGGAAGACAACTTTCTTAGGGTTCACAGATCTCATCAGAGGCAGAGACATGCTGTGGAGCACAGCTATTGTAGTATCATTATGGCTATTCCACTTTGGCACATTCTTCACCTGTTAAATGCTTGAGCATTTTTGTGCCTTCTTTCTGCTGGATATGTTATATATTGACAAACGCTCGCCTCTGAAGTAATGCCAATACAGCATAATAACTCAAAAATATGAGGTCTCTGTCAATCAAAGTAATATGGAAACCTAGTGCATGCATTCATTAATAGAGAAAGTATGAGAAAAAGTAATAACTTTGTTGTCAGTTTTCAGGTAGTCAGTTTTCAGGTTCCCAGTAAACAGCACTTCTCACAAACATATTAGAGATATCCACTATATTGCCCTTAAAAGTGAAATATATGTTGCACATATAAATAATAGCATTCTGTTAAATGTAATATGAAAATTGAACCTGGTATATCAGCATTAGATTGAGTGCCGAGCACAACACTGACATGACTATAAAGACTCCCTAAGGTTAAATTGGGCTCCTGCACTGAAATTCTAATTAGAAATATGAGTGCTCCAACTCTGCGTAAGTGCATGTGTGTTTAATTATTTTCCCTTTTTACCTTACATCTTTCATTATTCCATAGTCCTTTTCTTCCTCCTTTCTTGCTGTTTTCAAGCAACCCAATCTCCTCACTTAATCTAAGTGTAGGACTTTTCTTTAAGTTGGCATTAATTGACAAGCAGTGTTTAATTATTATTTTTCATCTCTGAAGAGACCTGATATTAACTCACCAAGGGCCCTAGACAGCATCTTAGCCCTTAGACTCACGTGGCACAGCTCTGCCATCTTCTGACATACCTATTCTCTTGTCAGCAAGACAATTATTTTCCTTAGTAAAATACCAACAATATTTTGTCTATACTTTATCTCTGGGAATTTCCTACCAATTTAATAGTACACACAACATTTTTAATGGAGGATAGTGTGAGTTAGTCTGTGCCTGAGAGATGTGTTTAAACTAGGTAGCACAGCTGTTTTCTTTACCACAATAAATGCTGCTTCAGAAACCTTGGTTTCACAAATACAAGTACAGTACCTAGGCTGTCACAAGAACATTCTGTTTAGCATTACTGTCTGCCACTACTTCTTACACTTAAAAGAGTATATTCATTTCTTAAATTATTTATGACTAATATTATTTTGTTTCATTTTATTAAAGGAATCTAGTGAAATAAATCTGATTTTTTTGTGGAGTGATTCCAGTGTAAATTCACTGTATGTAATAAAATTTATTCTATGAATAGTGGAGGAAAAGATGCAGCATATAAATTCAATTTTGGTAAATCAATATTCCCTGCAATAACTGATTAAAATTTATAATTTTCCCCTCATAGAATCAAATTGTACTCATTTAAAATCTCCCCAATATTCTTAATGAAATTCCAGCACACACACATACAAAAAAAAAAAAAAACTTTTCAAACAGTTCACAGCATGTATAGATTTATTAGTGAAAATTAGATGGTCACTGTGAGTCATTTGGGTTCGTAATGAAATATGAAAAATTCAAAGATACGTGGATTACTATTGAGATTCATGTTCATCTGCATTGAAACCATATTGAAGTGCAAATATATTGAAGTGGAACAGATAAAAACATGTGCAAGAGTCCTGGAGTATCTGCAGTTTCCTTTCCTGGGCAAAGCTAAACTCTAAGGTCTAAAAAATCCATTTAATTGCTGAATTGTACTCTGTCAAATGTATTCACCTTTGCATTCTTCAGCACTGATGCACCCTGGGCTTATCCAGAACTTTTCTCTACTTGTAGGTTCTTTTTTTGGGAGCTACCATTTCTTAGGACAGACCTTCAAATGGAACACATGCATAGCCTTTCTCTATAGCTCTGTTTCTTGTCAGTCCCAATAAAAGAGGAAAAAGACAAGACAGTCTCTCAGCCGCGGGAAACTCATAACCCCAGCTATCCTTTGGTAAAAGGTCCCCCACTGCTTTTTCTTAAACGATTCTTGGCCTGTTCTGTAAGGGAAGCTCTGACATGGACAAATAAGAATCTGGAAGTATTCTGTTACCCCATTTAAAATACATAAATACTAGACATCACCAAAATCAGAAAAGCTGCACGCTCTCTATTCTTAAACATTAGTAAAAGGTAACATTAGCTACCCTAAAAACGCACTTACAACCCATGAAATATTTAGCTTGGGAGAGTCCAATTAATACAATATAAGACCCAACTACTGTCCTGGAAAAGTCCACAGGTACTTCATATCAAAAGCTTCAAATGGAATACCAAATCAAAAACAGAATTTTCCTTAAGCCTAGGTGTGGAAGCTAGGTAGTCCATAATGCCTGGAAGTAGTTCCAGAAGCATCCTTCACTGATAGCATTTCTGTTTAAAATGTTAAAATGAGCTAGATTTACATTGGTTTGCCTGAACATATGCAACAGATATATCCTTTTCTTTTATTATTTTCCAAGTATGACCGTGAACTCCATAGTCAGTGCACTTACATGCAAGTTTATTGCTGAAATCAGGAATTTGTTTGGCTTTGGGTCTTCCACATTCAAGTTCTCTGTGATATCTGTAATTATGTTTAAAAGATATAGAGCAGACTGGTGGTAGATAATAATTCTTGGAACTTGACCCTGGTTACATTACATTTATTTTTAGAATCTGTGACCTTTTGAAATAATATTTTTATAAGTGCAATAAGATCTTCCAGTGTGTGAATTAATGTTGTACTGATGGAGCTGAGTTGATTGCACTCAGCCTTTAGCTTTATTCGCAGCAACACATTAGTTGTGAATTAGTGTGCAATAATTCATACCCTGTTGTGTCGTAGGTCTAAATATAACATTTGTTCAGGTTTAGAAATACAACATAATGGCACTAATATTTTCAAATCAGGAAGCCCCCCTTAGTATTTTCATTCCAAATATGTTGTTCTTGCTTCCATATGCTACGATAATAACAGTTTATTAAATAGTGTCATAGACTACAGCCTAGTTTCAGTGCACATACACACTCCTTCTGTACAGATACTTTCTATACCCAAGGTGTTAGGATCCAGTGACATGAAAGGGGATCTAAGGGTCTTGGGGTCTAAGGGATCTAAGGCATTGAGACAAACACGCTGTATGGTCAGTCTACCTTTTATGCTTTATTTTTGCTTTAATTATGAGTCAAGGGATGCTTCATAAAAAGAAACCAAAATGCTTTGGAAAAAGTATCTCCATTATTTTTTAGACAGAGAACTTGATAGACAAGCAGGCTAAATATCAGTCACAAGGAATCTTTAGAAATCTAAACCTAAAATTTAGATTCGTAGAATTCTCACATAATCCTCAAAGTCATCATCATTAAAGTCCTCTAGACAAGCAAGTGTGGCAAGGAGACACTCGGAGAGGATTTTCTCACAGGTCTGGCTAAAATTCAGGAAAGGCAGAAGTTTCTCGTGTCATTGTAGTTCTGCCTTCTCTCCTAATGAAGATTTCATCACTCATGGAATTAATGAGAACTGGCAACACTGAATTCTGCAGAGTGGCATGGTGCTTAAGGCTGGGCCTAAAGCCTCTACTGAATTTAGATCTGACACACAGGCAGTCCATAGCACTGTAGAGAAATGAATCCTGTCCATTGGACTTTCGGGTGTTTTTTGTTTTGGTTTGGTTTGGTTTGGTTGTTTGTAAAGAGTAGACTACAATTCTATCAAGATTGAAAAAATTAAGAAAGTAGGAGCAGCTAAAGAACCTGTGTAAACAATGAAGAAAAATCAGGAAATCGAGACAAGAGAAGTTCATGCACATCATCTGGAAAACAGTGTTCAAGAGCAAGCCTTGCAGTAACACAAGTGTAATGAGCTGTCTAATTTGGTTTCTAAGGCTATCCAGCAAGTGGGCTTAATAGACAACAGGAGGGCATACAGTGAGCAGTACAGTAACTCTGATGATGACTCAGTGGAAGCATTTCCTAAAGTTTCCTATACATAACATTTCAGTACACAGTACTTTTGGAAATGTTTTAAAATGAGAAGTAATATTAGACAATTCTATTTCTAGCACCTGTTCTCTTCCAGTTCTAAGAATGTTCTTGCATCTGTGCTGAGCAACAGAACAGATGTAACAGACCAGTCTGCCCTTACAGAAAAAGCTATATAAGTGCTTAATCCAAAATCCTGTGAGGCCTCTTTCTCCTATCAGAGGAGCAAAACTGACTCACAATAGCAAATCACAGCTGCCCTTGCTCTAGTAGTAGAAGCGAGCCTTATGGATTGGGCTGCACTACAAGAAAGCCATAGACTTGCTACATATGAATGTACAAAAGAGTGGAAGTACTGCTGTCTTATAGGTGACCATAATTTGTGCTAATTTCAGCTAATCACTGTAGGGAACAAAGAGCAAAAAGGATATATGTAGTGTAAGCTAACTACTTCAGCATACACTGTAGATTTTCAGAGAGTTGCTTTCTGGTACCTGGATTGCACTGATGGCTTTCCTGATTTGCCTGCTGTTCAGTACCGTTATCTGTTCTAGGCGGGGAAAAGTGGTCATAGTTGGGCACATCCATGCTGCGTTACAGTTGCATTTTGTTCTGTAATTATTCTGTCCAAAGCAAGGTTTGGTGCTTTTCTAATGTGACTGATCGCAGTGTGTACCACAACAAATTTCTCTGATGTCAGCTTAATTGGTAGGATAAAAGCAAGAACACTTCCTAGAATTCTGAACTCTGCATTTGCCTTCCCTTCCCTTCACTTCACTTCCTTTCCTTTCCCTTCCCTTCGCTTCCCTTCCTTTCTCCTTTTTTCCGTTTCCACTTCCCCCTTTCCATTTCCTTCCCTTTTCCATCCTCCATTCTCTTCCCTTTTCATTTTTTTCCTTGGAGGTACTGTCCAAAGCAGAATCTGGTTATGCAGCTTGCTTTATTTCTGTGAATAGCTGCTGTTGTAGCTCAAGGTAGAATTTATTAGTAAAGAGTTTAAAGGGTACAAAAAGAGTTTTTGCAAATATATCACAGAGAAAGATGTATTAAGGATGTAAATCTTTCACTAAATGAAGATAGGGTTGAAAATTTTCATGCTTTTAAGTGCTCTACTGGCTTTGATTGCAAGATCAGCTTCACCAAGGATTCACCAGGTCATTAAGATGCTGATGAAATGCAAGCAAGAGGTAGGAAAACTGGGCTGCATAGACAAATGGGGAGGTACTGAGTAGCTAAGTGAATTTATTTATAGTTATTATTTACAAGTTCTGATGACTTCAGAACTTCTCTTTCAGAGAATTGACTATGGTAGGTAGAAGCAGAACTGTCTGGAAAAAAAAAAGTTTTCAGGATGCATGGAAAAGAATATCTCCTTACCAGCATTTGGTCTCTATGAACCGCCTTTGCAAATCCCTACTTTGAAGTGGTTCTGTTGGAAACAGTAATCCTGGCACTTATTGCCAAGAAATCCAACATCATTCTAATTTACAAGAAAAATCAAATATTAAGAGAAATATCATTCCACTGGTAATTGAGTTGTGACCAATGAAAAGAATGAATTTTTCTCAAAGCAAATCCAAAATTGATCGCTTTTTTAGCTGAATAACAAAACCAATAGAGTAAGATATTGCAGTTGATTGTATATATTACAGCTATCATTGAACCATTTATTAGGTACTCCCAAAATTTTGCATAAAAAATTATTGGCTAAATAATAATCCTTGTCAGACAAAGTTCTGCAACCACAACACATGAAAAGAAATTGGTTTTAGGCCTCATATTATCTAGTGATGCTCCTGAAGAAGGATTTGCAGCATGCCATTGTATGTAGAGATGACACTGTGATTGTCAAGAGTGTGTAAATGTTATAAATATGAATAGGAAACAAAAAAAAAAAAAAAAGGAACAATCTAATATGTAAAAGTCAATTTATTTATCTGGAGATATTATTTCAAATAATGTTGAATGTAAAGATCAAATGATTTTAACAGAAAATCTAGTGTGAATTTTCAGTCAATACTATTTTGTCTGGTACATGCAAAACCTAGGAGGCAATAGCACTAATTAAGGAGCTAAATTCAGTAATGACACAAGGCAGATTATAGAGTACATTCTGTGCAGGTATCAATTCTATATTTAGAGCAGAGGTAGTAGGGCGATAGGCGCACTCTAAATGCTAATAAGAAAGGGAAGATTAGATAAGAGGAACAGACCTATTTAATTGGTTGCCATTATGGTGGATAACAGAAAGGTATCTTAATGTTTTTTCCCATCCAACTCATACTATTTGTGGAAATGCTTTTCACATGTGAACAAAGAAAATGAGTATTGTTTTCTTCATTGGGCAATATGCTAAGGGCACAATCTTCCTTTCCTTAAACAACAGTAATAAACCCAATGCAATTGTCTTCAGGCCAGTTCCACTCTCCAAAAGTAGTGCATGGCTGTTCTCTGGGCTGCAGTATCTGATGGGGGAGCGTTCAAGATTCAAAGAGAAGCTGCAGTAGAGCAGTGACAGACGGAGGAAGAGGGGCCTGCAATCATATTATCTGTTTTCAGACTGATTAGGGGATTCCTATGCATACAAGTAATACTTTCTCTCAGACTTTGAAGAATGAGGTAGGGCTGCGTATTGTATGGGATGGGAGGGAAAGCATAAGGATGTAGTTTACAGAAGCAAGTTAATTCTATGGGATCTTAATGAGTTTCCTTTACTACTGTTCAAAAAGCTCTTAAGAATAGTTTTTGCTTGGCTCCTAGATAATTTGCTGCTGTTATGTTAGTTGCTCTGCAAGCAGTAGGCCCAGAGAAAGCAATCCTCAGGATCAGCATTATTCGAAAGATGTGTGCACATCCATATAGTGTAGTAGGCAATGTTACCTCTTTTAGTTGTGGGGAAACAAAGAGGGAAGTTGTGATCTCCCTCAGATAACTGAAGGAGCACAGATGATTACCGCTGAGATGCAATTCCTTGCTCCAAGGCCTATATCCAGACCATGAGACCATTTCTTTTACATCTCTCTCTTTAACCTGTCAAACTGTGATACTTCTCATGGTAGTTGTTTTGATACTAAACTGACACATTCAGATATCACTTTCTATGTGTGAATTCTTACTCAGTGTTTTGCGGTAATAGTGACAACATCAATATTTAAAAATAAACAAGTTGTTTAGTCTTATGTTTGTTAAATAAAGGCTTGTCCTAAAAAAAGAAGCTCTTAAAATTCATTAAATTCAATGAATGAATGTCTCATTAAGTACAAAATGTCATTTAAATTGGAAAATGATTACCTCCCACATTGTTACAGCTACTGCTACAAACCAAACAATTTCAAAAAATCTTTCTGAGTGATCTCATCCTGCAACAATATCTGTTTTTCTCTCACTGCATTGCTCATCCTTGACAATCTCTTGTACCATTCTAGCATGCATTGTGGCAGCCCAGGAATATTTAAGGTTGAAATATAGCCTGGAGGAAATATAGCTACATTGAAGCAGGCCTATTTATGAGTGACATTAAAAAAAAAAAAAAAAAGCTAAATTTTGTCACCCATCTGTGCTGAGTCTGGTACGGATGGAGTTAACTTTCTTCATCGTAGCCTATATGGTGCTGTGTTTTCGATTTGTGGCTAAAACAGTGTTAATAACACACCAATATTTTGACTATTGCTGAACACTGTAGTACTCTGCCCAACACAGCAAGTAGGCTCAGTGTGGGCAAGAACCTGGGAGGGGACACAGCCAGGACATCTGACCCAAACTGGCCAAAGAGATATTCCATACCATATAACTTCATGCTCAGCAATAAAAACCGGGGTAGAGGAAGAAGGGGAGGCATTTGTTCTCTAAGGAGGCCATTGCTCAGAGACCAGCTGGGCATTAGTCTGCTTGTGGGAGGTGCTGAGTGATTGCCTTTGCATCAATTGATTTTTCTCTTTCTTTCACTTATTAAACTGCCTTTGTCTCAGCCCACGAGTTTTCTCACTTCTGCTCTTGTTGTTCTCTCCCCCGTCTTGATGGAGGTTGGAGTGAGCAGCTGTGTGGGTGCTTAGCTGCTGGCTGGGGTCAACCCACCACACCTGCTGACATTTCTTGGGGTTCATGGAGCAGGGGCTGATACTTCAACCCATCAGGATGTTTTGGATGACAGCAGGTAGAACAGCTTTAAATCTCTGTCATTAGAAACAAACACCTTGTAGTTAATTGTTTCTGAGTGCTAAAACTTTCCACTGTATGGTAGCAAATGACAAAATTAGAGATACTGCATGAAGATTTTGTGGGTCTATAAAAATAAAAACTTTTTTTTTCTTGAAATAAAATTTTGGTTTTTCTCCAAAGACTAAGGAGGATGTTCTTTAACTATGGAATGTGATTAGTATACTTAAGATCTACCTCATATGCAATGAACTCTGGTTCACAAGGCGATGTCTACCTGAAAAAGTATAGTACTGTATGAAGAAAACACGGTAATATTGGTCAAGAGCACCGTCAAACACCTAATTTCATAAAAGTAGTAAAGTAGCTTTAGAATTAGAATTACAAATATAAGAAAAAAGTGGGTACGTGCAGTAACAAAGCTAGTTGTGCCCACAGCTATGGTAATTACATGCCTTATTTGAGACTTCTGTGTCTTGGATTGTGAATGGACTTTTGAAGCCCTCAGGAGTATTTTCAGGACAGAAGGGCTTTGGGTAGCATCAGAAATGTGCAATAGGCACAGCTGCAGACCCCAAAGTTGAATTAAGTGACAACAGTATAGAATGGGAATAATGAATGTGTGAGACTGAAAAAAAAACCAAACTGATAAGCACTAAGTAGATTTGAGTAGCCGTAAAGAGCACATATAAACATTTCAAATTCAATAAAAATAATGCACAAGATTTATTATTATGCCAATTTATAATCATATGCTCTAGAAAATGTTTACTTTTTAAGATTTTCTTAGGCAATATTGCTTTGTTTTAGCTCTCATTTTAATGATTATAGTGCTGAACCCTCTAGGAAATACTTGTCAGGTATTAATACTGGGTGAATGTAGTTCTGTATCTGTACATAGCAAGTTCCAGGTACAAGGTGTCACTATACACAAATAATCCATGTGTTCTTTGAATTGTATCTCCCCTGTCTTTTATGGCTCTACTTTTATTGTTCTATATCCTATTTTGAATGTAAAACATCACATTTAACTTCTGTTAGTGGAGATTTCATGTATACAGCAGTACTTATTATTTTTCCTAAAGTGTGCAGGTAGTATACAGATATGTGATTCTTGCTCCAATAAAAATATTATCTATTTTGTACCACAGAAATATTATATGTTTTCCCCGAGTTTTTCCAGTCACCACTTTTTTTTTTTTTTCCCGAAGGTCTTTGCTTTAAAATGGCTCCTCATTTCTCTCCATTTGTGCTGATTTCTAGCAGATGGGTGTTAAAGAAACCTGAAAGGCTCACAGTCATATCCATTACCATTCACTTGCTTAAGTTCTAAAATGTTGCTTCCAGAGCATGAGATTACTGAGATCTGTTTTGTTTTTTTTTTTTTTTTTCTCTGAGGACTGGAGATGAGAGCACAGTATGGCAAAAAATAACCAGAAGAAGGAGTTTCCTTCACTGTTGAAAGTGATACATAGCTCAGTAAACATTTGCAAGCAAAAGTATCTCTCGAGACTCAGTGCATGTCAGTGAACAGCTTGGTCATTTCTGCTGTATTGTTTTTTTACATGAGTAACCACAGTCCAAAGCAATTTCCGTATGACTTAGGATCTGAGGTCATAGTTCTTTGCAGCATTGCCAGCTTTATTCAATGAGTGGGATGACTTCTGGCAGTTAAATTTAAACTCAAATGTCAATTAAAGGACACCAGAGGAAGTCTGTGCATGAACTAGATCCATATTTTACTGAGGATAAGGCAAGTAGGCCCACTTATATCGTGACTATCCAGTCTCATACAACAGAGCAAGTATATTATTTATCAATATAATTTATCAATATCCTATTACTTGATAGGAAGTGACAATATACAAAAAATGTTTTTTTTCAGGATATATTCAAGTTCAGTTTTTCATCATGATAATACATGATCAGAAAGGGTGTAATGCAATTACCAGGTATCAAAAAAACTGTCAAATATACATAGCAAATTTTTAACTGCTTAAAAATACAATAAATAGACTGATTTGCCTCTATTCAGAGCAATCCACAATGCTGTGCAAATCACAGATGCCACCACTGTCCTACTGTATTTTTGTTTGTTCTTACAATCCCACTGTTTTTATACCTCAGAAAATCCACCCACCCAAAAAAAGGTACTAAAAAAAAAAAAAAAAAACTGTTCAGTAATTCTAAAAATATACTAAACTTTTTTAAAAAAGAAAAAAAAAGTAGTACCCATTTAGCTGGTTCTACTTGAAATACGCTTCAAAGTAATAAGCTGTTTTGGAAAAGTTGAAAGACCATTGTTTAAAAACTGAACCCAACCTTTAATTGTCAAGTGTGTGTATATTTTCTGTATCAAATGTTCAAAGAGTTTTTTCTCCTTATGAAACTGTGCCTTTGATCTTTTCTTAACATCTGGAGATTTTTCATTCTTCATACCCGGTGAGGATGGGGAGAGAGAAGGAAGATCGGGCATGATAAGGCCCCCAGTATCTGAGTGGTTTTTCTTTTCTGCTTATCACAGGATCATACAGTTGACTAGGACAGGATCAGGAGATTGACTGGGAAAGAAAGCTACCAAAATAGGTGACCAGTATTCAGAGAACTGGTGAAACAAGAGTAAGGCAGCCATATGGAAATGTCATGGGACTGTGTGCCCCAAAAGGCTCTGCCATCTCTTCCCCCTACCCCTCCCCAGCTCACAGTCAGCTCTGATTCAATGCAGTGGTATGGTCTTGGGTCAAACATTGGTGAAAAAAAGAGTTGTGAGAAGCCTCACTGGGGCTTTTCCTCCCACTTTGCATGAGAGCTACCTTTAAGCTGAGGCCTTTACCCTTGTACCTTGCTCAGATATATTGCAGGTAAGCCTGCACACCACTGTGTGCTTTGCTTATCCTAACTCACTGGCTTGTCTTCCTGCTTTGACCTCAGCCCCACCTCATCATTACGGGTGCGTCTGACAGTCACTCCACTGTTACCTGACCCTGGTTAACATCACCAGACCTGCTCTGCTCTTTTTGCTCGGGTCCTGGGGAGCTGCAGCCCTTGTGGGTGAGGTCACAGCCCTGTACCTGTGTGGCTGCCAACCTCAGCTCTCAGCTTACCTTCCCTTGCAGAGCAGCCTGCTCTTGCTGCTTCCTGACCTGAAAAAAAAAAAAAAAAAAAAAAGAGAAATAGGTTGTATGACTCCTTCTTCCTTTAGCGCCAAGAATATAGGGATAAGATCCTGTAAGACGAGGTAATCATCTTCGTTCTGTCACACACAGAGAGCTTCTTTGTATGGGAAAATCTTCACTTTCTTATGAAAACCTTTGTAGCGAGATTTTTATTCCTTTCATCCCAAAAATAAAGGCTGCAGAAAATAAGTAGATGGGAAATCTCTATACCATTATCTTCAAAATCCAGTGAAGAGAAAATAGGAATTTCTTTCTCTGCCTGGGAACACAAAGGCAGAATCATTAAAAAGTGGATTTTATTTCTTGTTACCTGATGGAGAAAGACGGATTATAATGTATGGCATATCAAATACCACCATTGGCCACGTAAGCATAGTAGGAAATACCACAGAACTCCTAGCTCAAGCACCACAGTGGCAGCAGTCAAGAGCCAAACAGTGAGTAGTATGAATACTGATGGAACTTTTAGACAAGATTTTGATCAGCCAGTAGTACTAACAGAATATTCAGAGAACTACATTTCCATTTTCTAAAGGAAGATTCCCTTTTCAATTCCCTTTTCTAAGACAAGAAACCCCCCCTGTTCAGATCAACCTTCATATATTAACTCTTCTCTACTGATTATTTTGCATTTTTACCATTTCAGTGTATTAATTATAAATATAAATATATTTTTCTGATTTTTATTGTGTTAAATATGAATACAGAATGAAAACACATTATTTTTGTGAACAGTTGATGGATGCTTAGGACTGATTTTACCATGGAAAGATTATTTAATTGAATGTTCTTCTCTTAATTTGTATTAGTGCTGCACTGTTGCAACAAGAATATTTTGCATAGCTAAAATTTATACTGGGAAAATGGCAAATATCAGGCAAATGAACTTGATCATAACTTGCATTGCTAGGAAAACATACAATTTCAAGATTTCTGTCTGTAAATATTAACTTAATTCCAATACTCAGTTACAAGTAATAGATACATTGAAGAATATAGTTATATCCATGGAGCATGGGCAAAGGGTGCATTATCAGGTTTATAATACCTCAGATGAATCCACAAAAAAATCCAGGATGAGTGCCAGATGTAAGAAAAATAGATGTTTGCAAATGGTGCTTACAGACCAATATCAACAAGACTCCTTTAAATTACCATTTTTCTTAATATCATTTTGAAAATCAAGTTATTACAACACAATTTTTGAGTTAGAAGGTATGGAGAACCTGGCATTCAAGCAGATGTTAGCAGTGTTCCAAGAAGTGGGAACTGAATTACTGATGGGAGTGAAGAGTTGTGTAAAAATTACATTAAAGATTAGATGTATTTTATTGAAAGTAACTATTGTATGTTCCAATTAGTTTTTCAAAAGATTAGAAATGAGCTGAGGGCAAGTTTCATGGTGGTTTTCAGAACAAGTTTAAGGTTCCCTTTACAGAAATTTGCAGATATTAAAAGCACTACTTTTACTTGTCAGAAGTATTTGGCATAGACTTCATATCTTCCATATCTGGGACGCTAACATACTTGTTTCGCCAAAGTTTCTCCAGCATCATGAAATTCTATCTCAGTGATAAGCCCTCTCCTGGCAAGTCTCACTGTCTTTCACTCTCAAGTCTTTCACCTGTTCTGTCAACACAGTGATGTAGGCAGTAGGAGAAAAGGTGGATTGACATGAAAATAACATAGCACTCCGCTTGCCTACCACCACATCATGCATACTTCTTGACCCCAGTGTGATCTAATGTTCAGAAAAAACAGCCTCAAGCTGAACACAAGCAGGTACTTGTGTAAGGTGCTCAAAAGTGACCAGAGGAGGGCAACAAAGCTGGTAGAAGTGCTGGAAGGCAGGTCCTATGAGGAGAGGCTGAGGACACTTGGGTTGTCTAGTCTGGAGAAAAGGAGGCTAAGACCTCATTGGTCTCTGCAACTTCCTGAGGAGGGGAAGTGGAGAGCAAGGTGCTGGTCTCTTCTGTGTGGGAACCGATGACAGGACAGGAACAGCACAAAGCTGTGCCATGGGAGGTTCAGACTGGACATTAGGAACAATTTCTTTACCAAACGCTGGTACTGGTGTTCAAACACTGGAACAGGCTTCCTAGAGAGGTGTTTGATGCCCCATGCCTGTCCATTGTTCAAAAGACATTTGGACAATGCCCTCATTAATATGCTTTAACTTTTGGTTAGACCTGAAGAGGTCAGGCAGTTGGACTAGACAATCTTTGAAGGTTCCTTCCAGCTGAACCGCTCTATTCCAGTAACAAAGTGGGGTTTTTTGACACTTCTAATGTCATAAAAGAAACTGTTTCAGTAAAACATAAACAGGAGACACTGTGATCCCGGAAAGGTTTCATCAGGTCAGTATGAACTATCCTTACTCATATTACAATAAAGTAGATAGTTATTTCAGCTGCACTATTTCACAGTATGACATAATCTATTCTATTCTATTCTATTCTATTCTACTCTAAGCCAAGGCTATTCCTGTGGGCCGAGAATAAAGTCTATGTAGAATTTGTAACTATAGTTTTGTCTGTTTCATCAGATTTAACCTGTAGTTCACGACCTCTGTATTTGTATGTTTAGGTATGTTTTGCAGACAGACCAAAGTTTGGTCTGCTTTACTATGAGCCTGGATGGCTTAGCATGGTACAGTGCTGAAGAAAATAGACTTTGCTTTCAATCTGAGCTTATTGGTTTAAATACAAGGTGGACTTGTTGTGGCTTTATGGCTTTTGCTAGCAATAACTCACATCTGGCTAGAGCCCTGTGGATGCAGTAAGCTCTGGTGTACCTGTGATGTCCCCATGTGTAAATAAATAGATACTGTTTATGGACTGGACTTTCTTCTATGGTCAGTTTGATAGGAGACTGTATCCATTCCAAGCAGATGGTGATCAGTCTTCTGTAATTATTTAGCATCAGTCTCTTTCTCCAGATTCCATTAGCACATTTGTTGCAGAAGTAGCCAGGAAAGTCCATGTCAGAGAGCAGCAAGAACAGGCTGCCCTGCAGATGCAGCAGAGCCAGGAGCTGAGCATGATAACAAGGCAGACACAGGTCTCACTGGCAGGGGTCCCACAGTACCCAAACAAGGAGAGCAGAGCAGGTCCGGTGACTGTAATCAGTTGCAGCCAAGAGTCCAAATCACCAGTCAAGTCCTTGTTGATGAGGCAGATCCAAGGTCAAACTAGGAAGTTGAATTAGCAAGTCAGCGACATGTTAAGGTCCAAAGACAGTCACTCGGATCAGACACAGGGAAGTCTGCAGAGATCAGAGGTCAAGCCAGGAAGTTAGATCACAGGTCAGGGTTGCGGTTTGGGTGAATGGGATAGCTGACCAGGCTTAGGCATGGCTGCGGCCCCACTGCAGTGTAGCTCAAGCAGGAATCAACAGTGAGAGCCTCAGCTTAAAAGCAGAGGGCCCTGCTGTGGCTTCATAGCAGAAGTTTCTTGGAGAGAGGGTCAGCAGAAGGCTCCATCCAGTTATTTCTTCATAACATCTTTTAGCAGCAAGCTGGCCTTAAATGCAGAAAGATTAACCTTTGAAGGCATGTGCTCCCAGCCCTAACAGTCCAATCTGTATGAGATACTGCAATTCAACTCCAAACTAATACTCACTTTTCTACATTTTTTGTAGAAATCCCATATTTAGTCTTGCAATTAAAAAAATCTACACGGAGACCATAGCTAACATGAGTAAAGCTCGCTTCTGCAGAAGTTTTCTCAGAAACATTACAAAACTGTGAAAACAGAAGTTACTTTTTAATCTGGGTTGTTACTTCTTTAGAAAAGACATTTTTAAGGAATTATTTTTTTGGTCTTCCTTTTGTAGTAGAGGTATAATTAATCTGCCAACAAGCAGAGTGAGGAAAAAAAGCTACTGTATGCATTTTTTAATTTAAAAATTCCTTTTTACAAGTTTTTGTTTCTCATTTTCTGGTTGTCTTTATAATTGTCCCTCTGCCTTCTTTCTATTCTGGATGGGTATATACTTACGTATTTAACTTTGATTTAATTATTTCTTTGCTGTATGCATTTGGACAGGCTGAGCAAATTTGTGCTGGTATACATACTTTAAGTGTTGATATTGCATCAGATACCGATTCCCTCAAAACAGACTGATGGTCCATCTGGTTCAGTATCCTGTTTCCTGTAATGGCTAGTAACAGATGCTTGACAGGAGATTGCAAGAAATCCCATACAGCCCAATTTTGATACATTTATTCATTAGGGTATTATTTTCTGAGTTAAAGGTGGGCTAATGCTTTGCAGATTTAATATGCTTTTATTTTTTTAAAAAAAGGTATCTTACCACATAGCAATGATTGCTCTTTATTTCAGATTTATCTTCAGTCCTTTCAAATATATGATTAGTCCTTTTTTGAATTATACGAAGTGATTACAGTCAATTCTGTTTCATCCAGTCAAAATTTAAAGTGGAAATATTCAGTCTTCTGGCTTTCAAACTATTTACCCAGGCCATTAGTCGATCAAATTCATTTTTACAGCACACGTTTAATAGAGAATAATCATGCAAACTGTTAGAGAATACATTCAAGATTAAACAAGCATATTTGTGCAAATTGAACAATAGCTAACACCTGGAGCACCTGGAATTTATTGAAATCAAAGATCTGTTATTAAGAAATCATTAGTTATCTTTCCTCTATATACAACCAGCAATATTGCTAATATCACTAAAAGATGTAGATGAGTCATTTTCTCCATTGTAATTTTTAAGTACTGCTAAATTATCACATTCCAGTCATTCTGTGAACAATACAAGTAAGCAGCCAGTATTGGATATAATATTCCAGATGCCCAATCATTTCTTTCATGTAGAGATTTTTCTTTCTTTTCACATCCCTGTGCTATACACAAACCTCCAGGTCAGTGCATCTGCGGTAGTGTACACATAAATGCCAAGTAATGTGAATGCTGAACAGATGGTTTTGTGCAGACCAATGCTATTTCTTGCCCTTGTCTGCAGATCTGTTTCAAAGCAAGAAGAGCTGAGACTTTTATTAGCATTATTAGCATAGTAGCATTTCTTTGTGTTTTTGTTTTGTTTTGTTTTGTTTTGTTTTGTTTTGTATGTGTTTGTGATTATATTAGAGTTGGAGCTTTTAATTATTTTGGGGGACTTGAAGGGTTCTGTTTCATGGAAAGTTCCCAGAAGTAGGTCAGGTATCACATGCATTGACAACTTAAAAGAGGGCACAAAGATGAGTTGCAATAGATGTTCAGGAAATTAAGCTGGAAGCAGCCACAGAGTGTGTGGTTTTCTTGGCACTCTAAAACCCTATGAAAAACAGAGACTAGGAAAAAAGACCTTTTAATACTGATGCTTGCCAATCTTACTTAGTCTAACAGTATATAAACAACATAATATGTTTACAATTACACAAAACATATTTCAACACATGTATTTTTTGATATTTAAGGCAACTTTCCATCCTGTATTATCTTGTAAATGAATACCCCTTTATTTTAAACTGTAATAAGTATATTAAAATATATGAAGATTCAAATTCAGGCAGTCAAAACTTTCAGTATGGCTGGTTTAAAGGTGCCTGCAAAAAATTAATTCTTCACCATCATTCCGCTTGCATGCCTTGAATTGTAATACTTTGCTTAACTAACGCATCACAAACACTGTTTTTCACAGGACCCTTGTCACATTCCCTGCAGAGGATGGACAACGCTTTCTTAATGAGCATTTATTCAGAGTTTTGTTTCTGTTCATTGTTCAATGTGTGGTCCTATGCCTTTTTTACTGTGCATTATTCAAACTTTACTTAGAAGACAGAATTCTTTAACATCTTTTCTGCGGCATTCATTACTGTGCTATTTGATTATTTCATGAAACAATTAATTTATATTCATTTTGTCCTTATGACAATGAAGATAGGCTCCTCATTTTACAGGTGGGAAGCTGAGGCAGGCAGACAGCAAAGGGAAATGTATGTTTTAAACTTAGAGTTCCAAATATGAGAAACCCATCTTCAGTTCTGTTATACAGAACAACTTACATGTTTATGGTGCAACTGTTTCTCTTGCAAATTTGAGTGCTTACCATTCAAGCAAATCAGACCTCCAGGAATCGAGCTGAATCTCCAATTTGAGATCCCCTGCAAAGATCTTGGTTTCTTAAGCCATTGAAGTAACTGACTGAAATAGCAGACTATCATACTCTGTAAGGATTGAGGGCATGCAAGACATAGCTAACTCATGAATTGTGTTAGTATTTCCTACCAGAAGAAAGCTAGCTTTCATTGCAGACTCTGAAAATGGTATTTGCTTTATATTTCTGCCCATATTCTACAGACCTCAATCCTGCCCCATTCTCCTGTTCCTGTGCCAGTATATTATTATATATAAAACAATACTATTATTATGTTATATTATATTATGTTATGTTATGTTATGTTATGTTATGTTATGTTATGTTATATTATTATTATATACAGTACTGTACTATATCATATTATTCTTTCTTCTTAGTTTTGGTTCACTGCCTGAAGAGTATAATTCTCTTTAGTTACTTTCACTTCCCTTAGCTGCTTTAAGCCTTTTGTACACCAGCTCCCCAAGTTTCTTATCAAGTCGTTTGTCTGGTATTTATCTCTCTGTCATTCTCATCCATGTAGTTTAGGTAATTCACTGAAGCACAAATAAAATAATGTCTATAGTGTACCAAAGTTTAACCCCATTCCTCCAATTAGTAATAGCATTTGCAGCAAAAATTTTACATAATGTCCCCAATCTGGTGCAAGTTCAGTGAAGATCAATTGTGAAATATTAGAAATTTAGTTCTAATAACATTCCAGTCAACATGCAAGTTTTTTTTAGGTCTTATATAACATTGTCAAATTTGGGCAGATTTTTGTAGGGGCAGCAGCAGGAGTATTACTCAACAAATGCCATCTTCTAAATGAGGAGCTCTAAAATACAAAAACTACATATAACAGAAGTGGATTTTTTTTAACCTTTTTCTTACAAAATGGGCTACTGTTCTGGCTAAAACTTAATAAATTAAACAAAACAAAATATTCCAAGACAGACAACATGTAAAATTTTAGCTCAAATGTGTAAACAATTTCAGAGTGATTAGGCATGGAGAAATGTTATTATAACGTGAAATTTAAATGAATTTTATCAATAGGCAACCCTGCCACTATATAATGTACCTGAAATATAATGTACCTGAAATCTCGGCGATAACTGAAAAACTCAAAAAACTAAAGAAAAATAAATAAAGACTAGAAACAAAAGAAATAAAGAAATAAATTACTAGTACTGTTTTGTGTTTTGAAGGTAAAATAAACTGGGATCGTGAACCCTAAATTCTAAACACATTCAGTGGTGTGGAGAGAGCCAGAAAATCGATTGTTCTCTGAAAACAAAACAGAATCATTACATAATTAAATAATTTTGCTTGGAAGGGACATCAAGAGGTTGTCTAGGTCAACCCCATGTTCCAGGGCTGGTCTGCTCTGGGTAGCTTGTTCTAATGTTTGACCACCTCTCCAAGCTGAACAACGCAACACAGATCTCTCAGCCTCTACTCATCAGTCAAGTTCTGCATCTCCCCCGTCACCTTGGTGGTCCTCCACTGGACTCATTTCAGTATGTTACTGTCTTTGTTGTACTGGACAACCCTAAGCTAGGCACAGTATTCCAGATACAGTTGCATAAGAGCTAAACAGAGAGCAATAATTATTTCCCTCAACCTGCTGGGTGCGCTCTTGCTGATGCAGCCCAGTCAGTGGTTGACCTTCTTTGCCAGAAGGCATACTGTTGACTCGTGTTCAATTTTTTGTCCACTCTAACCCTCGGATTTTTTCTGTAAAGTTGCCTTTTATCCATTCAGCTACAGCCTGTATAGGTTCATGACATTATTTCATCTCAAACACAGGAATTTGCATTTGCCTGTGTTAAACTTCAAGAGTTTCATGACAGACTATTCCTCTAGACTGTCAAGCACTCTCTGGATAGCATCCTGCTCTCAGACAGGTCTACTGTTCCCCCCAGCTTGCTGAGCATGTGTTCTGTCTTCTTATCCAGACCATTAATAAACACACTAAAAAGTATTTTCCCTGATATCGATCCTTGAGGGATACTGCTATTAACCAGCCACCACCTGGGCTTCTTCCTGACAATCTCAGCCCTCTAAGCCTGAAGGTCCAACTATTTTTCCATAGTATGAGACATCTCACTTCTGTCTGTGGCTGATATATGAGGTAATGAAGAAAAGAAGCAGAAATATGAGTGATTAGATGTTAAAACCTGGGCTGAGATTAGCTAATCATAGCCGATCCCTTACAGCCAAGGAGTATGATGAGAAATAAATGTTAGTTTAATTAGAAATTTAACTAAATTATCTGATGGTTAGCCTTCAGACTGTCTTTTGCTGTTGTGTTTGTGTCATTCACCAGCTATCCCCTTGTCAAGGACTAGTGAATTCATTAATTCTGACTGTATCAGTGTTTCCCTTGGACTTGGCTTTTGACAGGACATCTTCACTTATTTTTGAAGAACAGAATCACAGAATCACAGAATCGTTCAGGTTGGAAGAGACCTCCAAGATCACCTAGTCCAACCTCTGACCTAACTCTAACAAGGCCCACACTAAACCATATCTCTAAGCTCAACATCTAAACGTCTTTTAAAGACCTCCAGGGATGGTGACTCAACCACTTCCCTGGGCAGCCCATTCCAATGCCTAACTACCCTTTCTGTAAAGAAGTTTTTCCTAATATTCAACCTAAACCTCCCCTGACGCAACTTGAGCCCATTCCCCCTCGTCCTGTCACCAGGCGCGTGGGAGAAGAGACCAATCCCTACCTCACTACAGCCTCCTTTAAGGTACCTGTAGAGAGCGATAAGGTCACCCCTGAGCCTCCTCTTCTCCAGGCTGAACAACCCCAGCTCCCTCAGCCGTACCTCGTAAGACTTGTTCTCCAGACCCCTCACCAGCTTCGTTGCCCTTCTCTGGACTCTCTCGAGCACCTCCATGTCCTTCTTGTAGTGAGGGGCCCAAAACTGAACACAGTACTCGAGGTGCGGCCTCACCAGAGCCGAGTACAGGGGGACAATCACCTCCCTAGTCCTGCTGGCCACACTGTTCCTGATACAAGCAAGCTGAACCACGCAGCTGTGGAATGTTCAGTTTTTTAAGGTATTGTTAAGACTTGTATCTCATGTCCTTTGGAATTCTTCCACAGCATAATCCTTGCATTACTTACTTGAACAGCCAGTTTATGAACAAATCTGCCACATAGTTCACAGTTTCAAGGTTATCTTTCTAGTGTCTGTATGGCAGTTACAAATCATTGATGACAGTGACCTTGGACATAGAATAATCTATCTGCACACCTTGATGGGTTAAGAGCTCTTATAAAAAGGTGTTTTTGTCATATAATATTCTTGTTTGGGGTTTTCTTTACCCCAGGTATTTTGAAGATTTTAAGTAATGTTAGCATATGGCTTATCCTTAGGTCAAAATACTGTCTGGTATAAAGCTCTCTTGTGTAAGCCATGGTGATACAGAAGACTTCGTTAACCCAGAACAGAACACAAACATTTCAGCCCTTGATTGCACTTCCTGCTGGTTCATGCTGGATAAACCAGTGGGAATCCTGGACATCCCAATGTATGAACAGCCCACGTCACATACCTGATGCCATAACTCTGGTTGGAACCAGTTCATATCACTATCCTTGCAGTCAGCAGATCCTACAATTGCTATCATACAGAAGACTCCACCTACTATCAGAACAAGGACTGATCATTCTATCTATTTAGTAAAGATTACTGACACTGTGTCCTCGGTAGGATCCCCACCTTGCTTTCCTCTCTTATTTTTCTTAAATCCATTCATTAGGTTTAACGGAGATGTCATAAAAATCAGATCTTGAACAATAACTGTCATTAATTCACTTCAAACTGGTCTCATATAATAACATAGCTCTGGCAAAAATTTCTCAATATCTTTTTAATCTGTGTGTTGATTTAGTCTTTACAGGCTTATTGAAAAGACATGTACTTCTGTGTCAGTAAATGCAGGCTAGACTGAGCCATCAGAACATTTCTGGAAAAGTACTGATTATTGGATCACAATGCTAACCTAGAATCCCAAAACTCTGAGCTAATATCCTCGTTCCAGTATGGATTTATGCTTGGACAGACAGGGTTTTATCTGAAGATTAATAGACTTGTTCTAAAGTTAGGCATTACTACAAGGCAATAGGAGCTTGTCTTTTATCAGGCAGTCCTACTGTGCACACCTTGCTACAGTTCCATACTGGCTATTCAGCAAAAAGGATAGTGATGAAAGTGGTAATTCTAATTTTAATAGCCAGTAAGTGTTCAGAATAAATTTGGTAGAAAATAATAATTGAAGTCATGAAAGTAAATAAGAAATGAAAAACTGTTATTGTATTTTGCAGTTGTGAGATTGTACCAGAGTAATTTGAAACCTTTCTTTGACAAGATGATTGACATTTTAGATAGGGGTAATGTAGTTTAACTTTTTTGTGTGGATGTCAGTAAAGTCTTCAGTATTGTGCCTCTAGGGAAGTTATTAGTGAAAGTGAAGACAGGGATTAGTACTAGAATTGTATGGTATGTAAAATAAATACCTAAAGAGGACAAAACAATTTCCATTGAAAGAATCAATAATCTAAAGGGAGGTTACTAGTAGCACTCTTCAAACATTGGTCTTCAGGCTAATTAATTAATTAATTAATTTCAAATATTATTGTTGAATAGACAGATCAAAATATGAGCTAACTAATATCAGAGTAGCATAAGTGGTATTCAATTTCATAGCTTAAAGTATACATAATGACTAATAAGACTAAGAGTTTCAGCTTCATGCAAGAGTTTGTGGTTGGGAATGACTGAAATGAAAGAGAAAATGACAGTGCACCAATCCAACCCTTTTCTTCCTAGTTTGATGCTAAGGATATCGTGGGAGACCATGCTGAAGGTCTTGCTGAAGGTAAGGCAAACACTGCTCTATTCTTGTTGACAGAAACAGTCATCATAGAATGCAATCAGGTTGGTTGGGTATGATTTGCCCTTGGTATATTCATCATGACTATTCCTAGTCACATTCTTGTCCTTTGTGGGCCTGGACTTGACTTACAGGATGATTTACTCCATAATTTTCCCGGGAACTGAGATTATGTGACTAGCCTGTAGCCACCCAGAGTTTGTCTTGCCCAACGTGAAAGTAGGCATGATGTTTGCCTTTTTTCCATTCATTGGGAAACTTCTCCAAACTCCATGGCCTTTTAAAGATGATAGAATGGCCTCACAGTGCCAATTCCTTCAGCACCCTTGGATGGATTCCTTCTGGTACTATGGGCTTGTCTGATTTGCTTAACTGTCCCTAAGTCCTTCTTTCTTTGCTGCAGACAATGCTTTGCTCCTGCAGATTCTGTCAGTGGGCTTAGGGACTTGTGAGGCCCGAGGGCAGACTTCAAAAATAAACTAGAAAATTCCACGGTAATAATCTCTTATGATTTCTGCTTGAAGAAACACATTTTTAAGGTGGAATTAGAATTATTGTGCGGAGAAACCACAGACTATGTATTACATTGAATAGAAAAATCACCTACAACTTTGTGTTTATGCACTGCAAATCAGCAGGTAGGCTGTTGGTCCTTTTTATCTGCTGTTACAGCATAAAGGAATAAATATAAACAGTGATTTCTTCTCTGTGTACTCTATTTATATACATTTGTATGCATTTATTCATTATAATTTTCAAGGATTTTAATACATTAAGTAATCCTTGCATATCTACATGATAAAATACTGCGATCTTCATATTTCTGTCACAAACTGATAATTGTGCTTTGTTTTACTACCTACAACCTCTATTTAAAACATGGATTCTAACAGGAGATTATGCAAGCAAAGTAAATTTTATTTCTAACTCCATCTTGCAACGTGAAAAATGAAGAATGCTCTTCCAATACTGTGGTTTGGTTCCCCTTTTAGATTTGCTACTAGATTTATAGAGTGAAAATGAAATTCATCATTTGAAAAGTAATTATAGTCTGTCACCCGCTGACCCAGCTACAAATACGTTGGTAGACAGAGATTGAGGTCATGGCACTAGTCATTCTGAGCAATATTTCAAAGAAAGCCATTTTTCTGGCTGCTAAAATCTACAACCTAACAGGTGGGTGGCATGCAGTCAGTGTGACAGTGTTGAGTGTCATTTTTCATTATTATCTTTGTTGGAATAAAAATGTTTTCTTAACAGAAAATATTTCGGAGGCTGCTTCTAAGCTCAGTGTTAAAATAGAGATTTGTACGCTCCCATTGACACAGTTCTGAAAATAATCACTTAATTCCTCCAACTTGTATTTAATTCCAGTCTCAAATTGCGCTGCTGTTACTGCTCACTAGTCTGTACTTCCAAATGGAGATTTTGAATATATTTTTAGGATATTTAAAGTCTTACAGTCTCTCTTTATGTGGATGGCAGGCCTTTTTTTTCCTGTTGGGTTGAGAATTTCTTTTTTTAATCTTATATTGGATTCTTCTGTGTTGTGACTGACATATCGTGGCATATTAAGATACCCTGCCAATAAGATATTAAGATACTGCCTATATTGTTACTCAAGCAGGAAAACAATCCTTTGATCATGTTAGGTTGAGTATCAAAGTTCTACCCAGTACAAATTCGTTTTAAAGAAGAGCTGAAAAATTAATATGTTTGTGGAAATTCAATGAATATTCAATAAAGAGAATAAATGAAACAGCAACAAAATTATTTACACTAAAAATGGTAACAAAAACTCTAATCATCAAAGCAAAGACTCAACTATAGAATGGAAGAACATGAAACCCAGAAATAGCTATATAGGCACAGCAACATTTCCATAAGTTAGTACAGAACATTCTCAAAAATTTTAACATCAACTGTTCCTTTACTGTACAAAATTTTAAGCACATTGAACATAAAATGTCCAAATCTGCTCAGGCAGAAAATTAGAGAGGAAAGTGAAACATTTGGCTTACATAAAGCAGATCTATTGTTGTCATAGACATGAAAAGCAGCAAGAAGATAACACTGGGCTGACTCAAATAACAAGGCTGACTCAAATATGCCAATATAGAGATTTCTTGTGAAAATATCTTTGAGAAGAAAATCAAAAAAAAAAAAAAAAAGAAAAGAAATAAATGTTCATCAATAAAGGAACATCCTTTCAACATAAAATACTTAAAAATAGGAAAAAACAGCGAAAGGTATGTGTAAAAGTATGAATTCTGCTCTGCAAATACAGTACTTTTATTTGTGTTGTTTTTTTTTTTAAGAAAATGCATATCCTGTAAATTTCCTGTGGGAAAATCTAAATTACATATATCAGACTGAGTTAATATACATAATTTTATTTGGTATAGTTTTGGCAAATCATGAAACTGCTTGTGCTACAGACATGTCACCTGGGAGCTGTAGTTCACCACCCTCATCCTTTCTTGCTGACATGCTTGACAGAGAGCAAAGTATTCTGAAGTTCCATCTGAGTTTCCTGCCAAGCTAATTTGTTTGATGAATACTGGGAGTAAAATCACCATGTGTGCATCATGAGACATCTCACGAGACCTGTAACACCTATGAACTGTTGTACAGTTACACTGACTTAGCTTGAAATGAAACTTTTTAGGTAGTTTCAAAAAGCTGAACCTCTATAATTTTTTTAACTTTTCCATAATATGGAAAGTCAAAAAGTCATGGTTTTGATTTTATATAAAATGTCCTAGGAGAATCTACCGATACTTTCAACTAAATAATTTTCACAATCTGTGATCCTTGACATACCATGAAATTTAGTTCTCCAAGCATGCATGTTTCTGTGAGGAAGACAAAATCAGCGTTATAGTCTGCTCGTTAGAAAATGTAATTCAAAACAATATGAACCAAAATATCATTTCAAAAATAGAAAGTATGTGTAATTGATGGATTTAGTGGGTAATGAAACTGAATCTGCTTATTCCGATGGTAATTAATTACTTCATAGCATAAAGGCTGCTATTATAAAATAACAAAGTTAGTACTGGGCTTTAGTGGTCACTCTTCATAGACTTCTGTAGTAAATTACCACCTCTTTGGCAGATATATCTTATCTGCAATATGTTCAATGAGTGTCCATTCTTCTGTAACTCCTAAGGAACCAGGAGTTCTGTAAGAAGTTGCAGAAACATGGAGTACAATGGATTGATTTGTGACACCCCACTCCCTAGAGTGTAATGAAGTGAACTGAAATACATGGAAATTGCTCTTCAAATAGCCCAGGAGATTTCACCATGCATATTATGAACATATTCTGAATAGAAATGCTGCATGCACCTCTCTCTAAAAAAAAAAAAAAAAAAAAAAAAAACAGAATAGGAATATCTGTGGTTTTCTAAAACATGCTAAAGTGCTCACGCATATTTTTCAAGTTTTTCTATGTTTCTGAAGACTACAAACTACTAATTTATCAAAATATCAGCAGTATTAAATCAAACGTGTCTGTTTGTAGGTAGGATTGAACGCAAGGGCTGTTTCCTACAGACACTGCATGGTTTAATGCTTACTACAATGTGTTGCTGTAGGTGCTTTTAGAATCTAGAGCCAATCTTTGGTGTTTGTAAGAAGAGAAACTTGCTTGGACTAGAAAAACATAATTGGTTGTTCTGAACCACATGCATTTTCTTAAATATATCACCTGTACTACTAAAATGCATGCTTCCTTATATATCCTTAGCAGAAGAAATTAGCTAATATTATTACTTAGAGATAGTTGAAGTCTAATTAATATTTTGAATTTTTCAAAGGGACTTTATAAGGTGTGTAACAATGTTGCAAAATAGGATAGAATTTGCCACTGCACATAGAGTGCCTTCATCATCCTTCATGGTACCAAGTACATTCCTACAGCAACCAGAGCGAGAGAAACGTGAGACGTTGCCTTGGTCTTAAAGTATCTCAAAATCTTTTGTTAAAATATGAACATATCCTCAGAGAGGATATATCAAAATATGAACATGGTCTCTCCTAACTCTGGTAAGTTATTTACTTATCATGTGTTTGTATCATTATTCAAATTTCCCTCTTGCATTCGATTTCATAACACCTGTGTAAATAATTATTTATATGTCTGTATAAATAACTAGCACCTGCATATGTGAAGAGAGATCTCATCACATATTACTAACAACATATTTTTCACTCTTGTCATTTTGGATGTAGAACTGCATTTGTTTCTTAACGACTATCTTTTTATATAATAAACATTTTATTGATACAGTTTCAACCCTATCAATGTAACAGCTAAGTTTTAGTTTTCAGATAATTAACTGAATTCGTAGTAACCATTAATATTTACTAATTATTATCTATATTTACTCTATTTTAAATGTTGAGAGTTTTTTTTTTTTTACTACATACTATTCCAGGCACTGCAGATGAGAATGGCAGAGGTATTGCAAATTAAGATGACAGGAAGGGGCTTGACTCCTCACACAATATGTTTTCACCAGTTAACATATGATTTAAATTGTTTTTAGAAAAATGTTCATATTCATATTTATTTAATATCAATATAATATTTAATATCAATATTAACATTGGGCTTTACTTGAATTAACTGCTCTTTGCAGTAAATTTATTCTTTAAAGAATAAATTTAAGGCTACCTTTCAACTTCCTTATTCTGGCAAGCATTACTATTTTATATTTGTATTATTATTTTTTATAGCAGGGGAGATTAGCAATTCCGGTTGAACACAGGGCCTTGTTGGCTTTGCCACAGGACTAAAATTTAGCAGGCTCTGATCCCAAGAAGCTTTCAGCCTAAACAAGCGAGGTAGGCCACACAATGGGCCACACGTTCACCAGAGATGCAAAGTTGCTTGGGCTTGCACAGAGCAGATCAATGGCAGAGCCAGGAGTGAAATCCAGTCTTCCTGAGACATATTATCTGCTGGGTAACACCCTTGGGTAACAGTTCCCTGGGATTTAGTAGTAATCAGTATTGATTTAGTTCGGACTATTCATTGCAGGTCAAACTGTAGTGCTCAGTATTGCTTTCAGACCAATTGTGTTCAAGAGATCAGCTGTACTCAGTATGTCAGTTTTACCTGTTACTACAGAACAGAACGTGGGCTTGTGTATTGCAGCTTCATAAACCCCAAAATAATCCATTTAAAGATACGTATTCCACTAATGCAATTATTATTTTGATCTGTAGCTATCAAGGTTTTCAGCAGGATTGATTTTGGATTCACGGAGCATGACAAACCTTCAAGGAGAAATCCCATTTCCAGAAGTTAAAGGAAGTTAAAGGAAATAAATTTCCCCAGTCAAAAATGAAGCAAAAGCAAGCATTCCTTCCCTGGGGAAGAAACAAAAACAAACAAACAAACAAAAAACTCAGCAGAGTAGCATCTGCTGTAGCCTTTATCCACTATGCAAGCCTAAAGAGACTGCAAGCCAACACAGTGCAGTATTTAGGCTTTAGTTTTCTGTAGGTAAACTGCTCCAGCACTTTCTCAGAGCAGAGTCTCTGGGGTCTATGCTACATACAAAAACATGGATTTAGGAGAAACTTTCTATTTTAACAACAAGGAAGCATCTAAATACTAAGCACAGTAGCATCAAGAACACTGCTAAATTTCTGGGAAAACTCTAAAGAAGGCATTGAGAGACTAATGTAGGAAGTTACTTCAGAGGAAGTGCTTTGCTCTCTATCATTCTTAAGACAGTGGCTATGAAACCAATGGAAAAAAACTCCTTTACAAAACTGGCATATTGATTAAAGGTAGTGTGATTGGGAAAGTATGATCTGAAGCCCTGTAAAGGAGCTTTACATGATGTATCCCTGTAGGCCTTGGAAAACACGGGATTCAATCCCTTAAAACCTATTAAAACCTATGTTTTATCAGCATTTTTATTACACCAGAATGAGTGAAGTTTGGTTACCCCAAAGAGTATAATAATTTAGTTCAACCAAAATTAAAATGTCACAAAAAGAAAATAACTCTCCTAACTAGGGAGATTTGACACAAAAGACAAAGCTGACAGCAGGTATAGATAGCAGTATGAGATTCTAGTCGAGGTAGGGATTGATGAGAATGCGAATGTCATGCAGATGGCTCTAAGAATATATAAAATCTTTTTTTTTTTTTTTTTTTTGTGCAATGAAAGCAGAAGTAATGTTAGTATAGGCCTCAGTATGACCCTGAGTGACCCAAATTTACAGAGCTTGAGGGGATTACAACTTTCTCCATACGCATTTGCTTTTTAACACTTAATGAAACATTTAAGAAAACTTGAGGCCTAATCAGTATTCTGTGTGACCATCATTTTCTAACGAACTGCACGGAAACCATCTTCACGCTAGACATTCAGCAATAATTTTCTTTGTTATCTGCTGACATAGGCTGGATTTCAACTGAGACTTGCAGTTGCTAATTCTGGAAGAAGCAATTGATGCCTAGGTTTCCTGGATTTTGCTGCCTTAAAAGTGGTTAGGTACCTTTTGCCTTTGGCATAACTGTGGGAGGGGAGACTGTTCTGCTTTTTGTTTTCTTCTGAAAGCAAATCAAAGAAAAGAACTGGATTACTTGCTATACAGGGAGGCAGTTTTGACCTTTATAGTTTAGACTTAACATTTCTATAATGCTTCAAATTTTTTACTTAAAGAAAACTTTTTAGTTTTTAATGTTGCTAAAACGTTAACATTTTGGGAGGGAGTCTACAACATTCATGCAAATTCAACAGCATTTGCTTCAGCAAGTGTTCTTTGTGGTGCTACCCATGTGTGCACTGTTACAATATGCACACAATGATATGCATTGTGAAAGGACCTTTTTAGACTTCTTCACTTCATACTTTTCAGTTATGCAGAAGGAAACCTGGAATGAAAGAGGAAACACTGAGAGGAAATCGGATTAAACTTAATGACTTTGAGATCTGAAGCTGTGAACATTTTAAACACAGAATGAGTCATCTATATGTATGTTTGGTTTATTTATTTGCCTAATTGAATATCATGCTGAAATAGGCAACACTTTATGGCATAGCTTAATTTAACATATTTGACTATGATTATCATACTGATACAGTTGACTGTTAATCTAATTTTTAGTTTATAAAAGTACAGTTACCATAGAGATGTTATTTAGAATGAGATTCACTGTGAGAGATTCACAAATAGTTTTAATTTTCCAGCATATTTGAGGTCACATTAATATTTCATCAATGAACAGTCTGCACAGTAGAGAGTCATGATTTAACTGGTCATCAGTGATGAAGTGATAATATTTTCTTCACAATCTGAAAAGTACTGCTTAAAAGATAACATTGAATGTTAAAGACAGGGAACAGTCAAAAAGAGAAATGTTTTCTTGTTTGTATTTTCTTCAACCCTTTCAGGAAGAAGAAAGCTTTTGTATCAGTAAAAGTGGATAATTTTTATTCAAGAGTATAATTAATAACATGGACTTCCTACACACAGCTCAGCCAACGAATTTCAGTTCAGATTCAGATTATTTAATTAATGCTAAGTGATAGTGGGGTACAGTTGTGATGCCCTATGTATAGCCTTGCTATCTTACATATTTTTGAATAATGAATGTATAATGACGATATGCAAATTTTGACTTTTTAATAACTACTATCATAATGTGTCACCTAATTTGGACCACTTCTGTGTACCAATTTTTAGTAATGAAAAATTGCTCTTTGGTTCCATGTGTGGTCTTATCAGAATATAAAGTAAAAAGCTAGTAGTACAATAGTCCACTGCAGTTCATAGACCTTATGGCAGAGATTCTTACGCATGACTGCCTGGAAATGAACCATAAATAACCATGGCTTGCTGAGCTAAAAACAGCTCTATGCAATATCAAGCAAAATCCTATATCTGAATCTCTTGTCTGGTCTCTCATTAGTAGTATAGACAAAGAACTGGACACACAAAGCAGAGGGAAATACTTATTTTTCTGCATGCTAAAGTAAGAACATGATAATTTACTGCTGGTCAAGAGATGATTTTGAGATATTAACTCAAAACTTGCTTAGGAAGGTAAGGGACAGAGCCCAGCAAACTTGAGTATTAGAAGGAATAATAACATATATTGTCAAGTACATTTAGCATACTGTGCTGAAGTCTTTGTTTTATGGATTTACTATCCTAAGTTTGTAGCTATTCATAACAAAAGTACTTTGAGAGGCTGAAATGAATTATTTGTGTACAATTCAATTTACCATTTGTGGTTATATGAATTTATAATGCTATGTAATGTTTTGAATATTTATTGCCTATCTATTTTATGTTGAGCATATTGTTATACTCTCTGGGATACTTTGCAGAAGACATTTTATATGAAGTGTTATTTCCTGAAGGAACAAGCAGAAGTATAGTTCTACACTATTACTTCAACATGTAATAGTACCCATGTCTGGCTAGACATTATCTAGCTAACCTTTTTTCCAATTGAAATCAAACTGGAATCAGGCATGAATGTAGTAACTCAAGCTGCTAATGTTCTAACTACTTAAGTACTTTATTTCTTTTGACTCACAGTCAGCATTGTACAGCCTTAAAATTGCAGGTACTGAATGTGACTGTATATTGATCAAATCTGAATCTGGACCCAAACAAATAGACATCTGGGTCAGATTTGCCTCAGAGAGATCGTAAAATTGTACCATTTCTATTCATGTAGCTTACCATATACAAAACATTCTTCACAATGGGGAAATATTTAACCTGCCTCTTGGGCAAACTGGAGTCTATTAACTCTCTATCAATGAATCTTCATCAAATCTACCAATATATCCTAAAGGACTCAGCTATTATGGAATGATTGCACAGAGGAAACTAGAAGCTCCAGAAATCTTCCATCCAAATAGACGATTTTTTTATGCTGCCATCTCTAAGCATCTAAGTGCACAGCAGCATAGAAATTTGTAATAGCAAGCGAATATGCCCAACAAAAAGATCCATCCGAAAATATCCTTGCAAAACAACACCAGAAATTATCCTATCAGCCTTACAGAAATGAGGCACCAACTGTATGTGCCTCCTCTTTTGGGGTGATGAAAAAGCAAATGATATGTAACAGATGTTATTCATGTTGTTTAGTACACTGCTGTGAGCTATTCAGATGAGATTATAAATACACTGTGTAAATATATACAGAACAGAATAAAAAATATTTATGAAATGAGTTAAAGTACCCAGTAAGATGAACAGTATTGTCACCTCATGAAAATCAAATGTCTGTTTCAATATTTTATTTCCTTTGTACATGAATTAGTTTTGTCATTTTTATAATGTCATAAAGCATCAGATAGAATACAAAAAATTAAGTCTCTAATACAACAGTAGGAATTCTTTTTCTTTTTTGGGGGTGTGGGAGTAGCAGCAGTAAGCACTGGGAAAGAAATTTTTTTTTAAACAATAATTAGGCAGCTTGTTCAAGGCTTCAATAGGTTTGAATAAATACCTGCCTTCCCCTCTGTTCTCAAAAAAAATTCCTTATCTTTCCTGAGTTCCCTTTTGGTGTGAGAAGTACCTTTCAAGTTGTACCTTAAATCTCTCATCATGGGTCTTCCACAGGGCCAGACGTTTTCGTTTCCTTCAGAGGTATCAGATGTCCTTGGACTGAATTCTGTATGCCCCTCAGTACAGAAAGCTGAAAACCATTTGTTTCTGGCAGTTACTATCAGCAATTTCACTTTTTTATTCTACAAGGATAAAATAATGGATAAACTAATTATTTGACCCAGCTTTTGGCTCTCTCCTAACTCTGTAATTGGCATGCTGCCAAGCACATGAAAGATCCAAAAAGGCAGCCATAGATGCCATTACTGGTTGTTGGTCACTGAGGCACAGCACTAGAATTAAATGAGGCAGTGAATTGTGTTTTTTTTTTTTTTTTCCCAGATGAAGACACTAGCCGTAGGCTAAAGGTTTCCTTGGTCTTGGTAATAGCTTTCAATATGGTTCCATCCTGTTTGCTGACAAAGATTTCATTTATCCTGATAAAATCAGTTTTGCGTCATAGATATATGCTAAGGGAAGATGGTAGAATAGACCTTTCTGATATTTTCTTTGCTATGAATTTTTTTAGTACTCATATTGTTTCTCCCTCCCCCTGTACTATGTCATAAATGTTGACGTCAGCATAAAAGAACTAGAGAAACTTATATTCATTTGCAAGACCGAAAATATGTATGTCCTCCTCTAAGGAGAGACAAGGTGACTTCCTCCTTTAATTATCAGCATTTTGGTCTACCACTTTCTCAGCATCACTTCTACAATTCTTTCTCCTTTAGTTCATCTGTTACCCTCAACTATTTGCAACAAAGCTATTCAGAGTCATTTTTAGGTGCCTAGCTCTTGCTAACTTCAGGGTAGAATATTGTTGAAATTATGTGTCTTCCTAAGCATTGAGAGAAGCATCTTCCTTGAAGAAACATTAAGTAAAAATAGTTGTTATTGTGCCTTCTTTTTCATATTTTATTCTAACAAACCTATTAATTTTCTCTTTCTTCCCTAATCTGTAGCAATTGTCTCATCAGAAATACTAACCAGTGGGGAATGGCTGGTAACAGTATTATGTGATACAGCAAGCTAAGAAATCATCATGTGTCATTTTCCCATGCAGTAAAAACACATTAGAAGTTTGATCTGAAAAGTCAGTGATTATATCCCTTAAATTATAATTTTAGCAGATTTCACTATGAAAAGAGTTATTTTTTCTACCCTTTGTAATGCCTGTTCTGAGTAGATGTGTTTGTATATCAGATGTTTTAAGTGAAACAAGTCTGTTCTTAAGGTTGGTGCAAGGACCACAGAGAGTCATTAGAGTTACAAACTTGGCTACACAAAAGCTACAGAATGGTAAGGAACATTTTCAACTCAGGTAATGCAATTCTGCAGTAAGGAGTTGTCTACTCACCATCTTGACTTGCACAACCTTGCATCAAGAGTACATGCTGTATTTATTCATCAGTAGGTAGTGGCTTGGAGAAGGTAAGGAGAGGAGGAGGGATATTTTCCAGTTTTGAACTCATCCCGGTCTTCCTTTTGCCTTTACTTAAAGCCAGTGTTACCTTTTAAAGTATCACTCCTCTCATTCTACATACAGAGGATGGAATCTGGGATTCAGCAGGCAAGTAGCTCCACCATTGTTCAAGCCCTTCTCCTCTTGTATCAATTACCCATACAATTTGTATTTCACACCCATAGTACAAACATTATGATGGCTGACTTTATGTCAGTTTGGATGATTGTAGAATACACACGGGTCTACATCGCAGAAAGTGGGAATGATACAATCAGGTTAGAATTGTGCAGTCAGTCAAATTCTAGCCCAGTGGTTTTTTAGTACAGTGATATTTTGCTCTTTTTTTTTTTTATCTTATCACTTTTAGGTATAATTTACTGAAAGAAGAAGCTAATACTGTGTCTTGCATAGGTAGCATTTTACCCCTTTAACCTTAAAAGGTTATAAGAGTTTGTAGCTGAGTGGGTCTTTCCTAATATTTTTTTCGTGTTTGTAAGGGTTTGCATGCTGTTTTTATAATGTTTTCATTGATGTCAAGACCTTAGTATAAAAACAAGACTAGCACTATACTAATTTACCCCATGGTCTCCTGTGTCTTCCTTTGCCTCTCTCCTTGAGCAACTGACATAGCTGCAGGACTGTTTACTCCACGGCTTATTTCCCCTTTATCTTTGATGTCCCAGGATGTCAAAGGCTGTGAATTTAATATTGATTTTATAAAGTACTTTTACTGTAACATGTCAGTTAGGATTAGCCTCAACCTCGAGGAAGCTCAGGCACTGAGCTGGATTTGCACGCAATGTGGCTCTCCGGCTCTCAGACTCTTTTCCCGAACGAATGCTTTATTTATAAGAGCGACAGTGTGCTGTGAAAGCAGGGACAGCACACAGCCCCCAGCTATCTCTGTGTCTTGTATACACAGAGTCAGTGCCCTGTGTATACATTAGGCTTGAAAATGTAAGTGGATCAGAGAGACGTATCATTTGCTGGTATGTAAACAGACAGATGAGTTTATAGATCGCATTAAACCCCAGTGGCTGTAACTAGTGGAAGAGTCTTCCTGGAGTCCCATCCCCCATCTCACTCCTCCTTATTCCTCCTTATACCATCGACACCAACACCACGAGCTGGACTCACCTCCTTTAGGGAGTAAATAAACGCATCCTTCCAAAGGAGGCAGCATATCTGAAGAATATTCTTGCCTTGATGTTGGTCCATTAGCCCTTTCTTGCTCCTTTGAAATGGCAGGTGCTGCTGACAAAATGTATTTATCCACAGATTAATCTGCAAACTCTTTTCATAACTCAGTATTGATCCTTCACTCAATTCCAACAAAGGTGAAAAGTTTGTCTTGATTTCTCCCTTTTTTCTCTCTTTTTTCTCCTTCTTTTACTTTATACATTTGGGAAAGAAGAAAAATGCAGTTGCCATATTTTGTGTCTAAAACAGTGAGGTAAGGTTTCTCCAAAGCCTGATAATGCTGAAGCTTGGAACTACACACTCAGGGGGGCAGTCACCAGTTTTCTTCTGTGTTGAGCAAATCATGCCAACTGATTACACACTGTTAATGAAAGATTAACTATTTAATGCATTAGCTTTTTGTAAGCACATAGCACAGCTGTGCACTTGGGCTATGTCTGCCCCACTCATCGCATGTTTAATTTTCTCATAGCTCCCTAGTTGCTCTGAGCTTGCTTTCCTCCTCAGCTGGGACTTGAGCTAGGTTAGGTCTTCTGAGCATGTTGAAAATATTTCTTGTTTGGTTCATTAATAATTCCGTAAGCCTTGACTTTGAAGCCTATCTACACTTATGGCAATACATAAATAATGAAAAAGTTATTATTCTTTATGTACAGCATCTACTATTGATTATAAAATGTCACTCATGTAGCTGCATTATCTTTCCATTCAATGTATTATGTTTCCCTGCCTATATATTATATATTCCCTAATATATACTACGAGTATTGTTTTAAGCCATTCTCACAAAAGATAAGCCATTCCAATGTAAAACCTCCAGAAGTTCATAAGAATTTTGCTGAGCTGTAGTAATTGAAGAAGGAAGAAGGAGTCTTAAAATTTATCCTATTTTTCTATGTTTCATATAATGTGGCAGATAAACTACAGGGCAACATCTGTGATTTCAGATGTTGCAAGGAACAAATTGTAATCATGCGCATAGAGATACACGTATACCCTCAGTATTCCCTATTTATATTGGAAATGAAACAGCATTTCTGTTAAAATTTGGCAAGCGCGACTTAGGTGATAAAATCAAGGTCACATAATTTTCTCATAAATCTGCACAAACTGGTAACAGGCACAAAATCTGCAAATCTAACTCCAAAATGATATTTCAGAAGTTAGTAAGATTTTACTTTGATGTCCATAGTCCCATTTCTTATCCATGGGAGAGACACAAAGTGGAAATTGCCCCAGACAATCTTTTATATATTTCTAGCCAGGGTAAAAACACAAGAATATTTCCGATGTTATGTTAAAGTGAAAATTTTCACCTGGATGTCATCGGATAGAATTTTGGACATATGTCAACTAAACTCAAATGAAGTCTCTGAAGCATTTTGAGAGTAGCCTGTCACTACTGTTGATGTTACTGTAAGCCCATAAATATTTGATATATCTGAGAACGTCAACTCTTCTGTTTCCTTTGCATTAAGTACGCAATGGTCTCTGTTTTTGTAGAACATAGAAATTTTATTTTATGTCTGTCTACACAATCTGATGTAATTAGTTTTCAGATAATACAGCTAATAGAAAAATTGCCTTCAAAGACTTCTATTTAATACAGTATGTGTGAATCACCAAGGATAACATGTTAATCTGTAGCAAAAACTTCAGCTGGGGAATTTTTCATTCTTTTCTGATGAAATTCATGCATACAAGCTAGATTGAAATATTGGTGAGGTTTTGTTTTAAAACTTAATAAAAATCAATGAAATTCCAAACTTTGTAATTAATTTTTGTCTTACTAAAAGTAAAGGACATGGTTGGTACATGGTAATACAATTTCAGTAAGCTTCAACTGACATTTTTCTAACAACAACAGCAAAAAATCTAAATCATAAAACCGTTAAGAATATACACTTATATTTTTCAGTCTTTGCACACACACCATCATATTAAAGTTCCGTTTTCCCTGAGCAGCATGTTAACTGTGAGACATCAGAAATGCTGGGCTTTGGAGAGTACCTCACTCCAGGAAAATAATCCATGCATATGAGCAAATCCATTCCTAGAATACTTTTTATGAGTATTATTCATATATACATATTATTATATATTACTTCATGGAAGCATATACTGAAAGGATTTTTACCACGTCTGTTTTTACGGATGGTTGTAGATGTCTTCATTTCTTTTGTATGCTAAAAAGACAAAAAGAAACTAGAAAATCTTTCATACTTTGCAGCCCAAGCTGTAAACTGAGATTGTGAACTGGTGACTCTCCTGTCACAGACCAACCAAAGACTGACAAAACTGTTAGCAGACTTCTAAGGCTTTATGCACTGTTATCTCCTCCCCTCCTCCACCCCCCCCACCCCAAAAAAGTACATTTCATAGCACATTTATAAAGTACAGAATTGTTAGTGTTGCTTGTTCATACAGCAGCAGGAGGCACAAAAAGATTAATACTTCCTAATATCACCCAAAGTCTCTGTGGTACAGTCAAAAATTGAATGAAGCTCTCCTGAATCCCTGTTCACAGCAAGCTGATTTGCTTTCATCTAATAATCCCTGACTGCCAGAGGCTATTGCAAGGTGGCCTAAATTAAAGGAACCCTGAGGTAGTGTTAATTTGTGCCGTAAGGTCAAAGCATTCTCAGTTAACCTGAGCGCTTTGTAAGTACAATAGTGGCAGAGTCACTTCCGCTATTTCTTCTTGTTGCTCAGCTGAGCAGCCTAGCCAGTCCTAAACACTGGACACTCACTTGGGTCAAATTTATTTGCCATTAGAAAGTCTTGAAAAACAGTTTATGCTAACAAAGTTCAAGTTAGGGTTGTTCATGAATTCTTTATAATTTGTGGTGTGTGAAAGGTCATAGCTTGTTTCATAGCTATTATTGAATATCTACTTTAAAAAAAAATGGTGAATAGTCAGTAGGTTAGTTAACTTAAAAGGGTTTCTTCTCTGAAGAATAGTACTTCCACAGTGCTGGTAGGAATGTGAATGCTTGCAAACAGCAAAATAATGAGGTATATAGGGATAGTTAATTTGAATAGCTGTTCAAAATTTGAACATATGCTTTTGCACAGTCTTTAGAAATATATGACCAGCTCCGCCTATATATATTGCAATAACACACAGAGATGCATTTCAGTATATATAACATCAGCTTTTATATGTTTATGCATTTTCCTGTTAAATCATGAATTAGGTTTGTCATGCCTGCTATGCCATTGACTTTAGTTCAGAAAAATTTAAACACAATGTCTACCTCAAAAGTACTATTGATCTACAGTTCAGCTGTAATGCTATCTTCATCCTTTGGGGCCAAATCTTGAGTGTCAACTCTGACTTCAGCATTTTTATCACTTAAAAAGGCACTGGAGGATGGATGAGAAGGGAGGCTAGGATCCGGTAGAAAAAAAAAGATCTCTATTTTTCACAGAAAGAAACCAGACAAACATTTTTCCTAGTGTTTCAATAAGTTAAGTTTGGAAATATAACCATAAAAGCATTGTCATGTTTTGTCTGTTTGTAATTGCATGCTTCCATTTTGCAATTCAATGTGTACATTGGATCTTGGTGGCAGTTTGTCTTGCTTCATAGAAAGATGATACAACGATATTTCTGTATCTTTTAACTGCGGTTCCATTGAAAGTTTTGCACAAAACATCTTGCCAGAGCTGATGCCTTAGGACAGAATATGCAGGACAAGCATTCATCTCATGCCACAGTGGAATAAGTAGCTGTGTTCTTCACATAATGATTGTCAGCAGAACAGAATCTGGTATAGATACCTCAAAAGTGGGGTCACCTATTTTAATATAGCAAAAAAATGTTTTGGTAAATTTTTTGGTTACATTTAAAATTCAGCCATACAAAGCTGTGCATCCCATGACAGGGGAGAGACAGCTGTACTGAACTGCAATGGCAGGCAACAGATTTAAACTTGCCAGAACACAGTAACTTCAGGAAATCCCCTTTCAGCACAAAGCCAGATATCAAAATACTGGTTATATGTGCCTAATATTGACTAAGATTCTGCATTAGCAGAATTAACAGGAATTTGTTAATACCATTTTTTATAAAAGTAGAGGACAGAGGATGTTTTTGGTTCTCTTCACCAACCACTCCCCCTTTTCTTGATCCTTCCACCCATTGCCATCACTACATATCCTTACCTTGCCCCCTAAACATACCTTCCATGTTTCCATGCATTTAAAGCCTCTTACTGCTACTGCGTATGCAGTACGTGCTATATACAGTAGCAGTAAGAGGCATTAAATGTGTGTGTCTCTACTGGGGTCCACTTCAGAGGGATTCTCAGGATGTCTTGCCTTCCTGAGGACAGGAAATAAATGTCTTTTTTTTTTTTTTTTTGTGGAAGACTAAAGTTCAGACTAAAATCTGAGTAAGAAGTAAGACAAGAAAGATATCAAAACACCCCTAAAAATGTAGATAGGGCATTATTTTCAGATCCCATTGATTCCCTCACGTGTCTTCTAGCCAAGTTTCATTTGGCTACTCCAGTCTTCTTGGCTTTGTACACTGTGCTAAAATTAGCTACATCCTTGAAAGCCTTATTAAATGTCATTGGATATATTCAAGCATTTACATGTTTTGGTGTTTTGCCTTGTTTTGAGCAGTATAACTTAATCAGCAGTCATGTAACAACATCCAAGACAAGTACAATAATAGCCTTGTGTTCTATTTTTCATTAATTGAGATGGATCTTGCACTGCCTTCCATTGCACTTGTATTCATTTCTCTTTTTTTCTATAAACAAGCACAGAAATATATTTTTAATTAGCAATGAAATGATGTAAATAATAATATCAAGCTGCTTTCATCAAACCCCACATGATGATGATAAACGGTGGTTTTATACTCAATTTGGAGTCTCTCCTATTTATGTCATGTTACATTTTTCAGGACTTGGAAGGCCAACCCCATGATCTAGCTTAAACAGATGCAAATTAGGATTATAGCCAAAATATATTCTGAACCAGGAAATGTATTACTGAGTGTTATCATAATGGCTTCTTTAATACCTTGAAAAATAAATCCAATACGTTACTTTCATTTTCAGAATCAGTTGCAAAGTGTTGTAAACTAACCAGTGTTGAGGCCTTTACTTTTTTTTCAAGAAAAGGCACCATTTACTGTTCAGAAATACAGTGTGTTACTTCGCATTCTCTGTCCAGGCTTCAGTTGAAAGAGTATTTTCAATAATAACCCTTGGAGTTAACAAGAAATATTTTTCGGCTTTTGTTAATGCATCCATAATTTCTCAAACACCCTGCATTTTATTAGTCTCTTTTGCTGTAAAATAAGGCTGAATTATAAAACCTCATTTTCAAAATACTGATTCAATAGATGTGTGACATGTCTTAGTTACAGCTGCAGTTTTTTAAAGATTTTTGAGGGTCACTCTTCACATTTTTACTGTTTATTACAATTTCTCTTGTAAAGGTATTCCTTCTTGGCAGGTATGTTTCTCAAGAGCAGAAAAACTGTTCCTTTTTTACAGTCATTGTACATCACAGGCTCTCAGGAGCAAATTGTTAGGCAATTGTGACTGGGATTGTTACCAGTGAGAGCCCAATAAGTCTTTATGGCAAACAGGATTGGCAAGAATACCGTAATAATAGCCTTTACAATGGCTCTGCCATTTGACAGTATTTGGTGTAGCAGTGTGGCAACCTATGTCAGCCTTCAGAAGCTGTCTCCAGTAGCGTTGTGTTTTATCTGTCTGTTTTCACGGAGAAGCAACCTTCTTAGTCTGGGAAAATTGTGCTTCTGTAGGAAATGTTCACTGTTAAAGAAAATGGCACAATTCTTAGTGATTTCATTAGCAGCCAGGCCGAAAAACAAAGTGCTGACAGATGAGTCTGTGGTGAAGTTTATGCAAGTACTAACCTTTCAGTGCTTAAATGTAGTTATATGAAACTTTTTACACTACTTGTTAAATATCAGATTAACTACATTATTGACAAAACATTTTACATAAGAGATCGTGCTCCGAAGAAAATGAATGTAGTTGCTGAAAGAACATTGTCCTTGCAAACTATCTGCTTTTCTTTCTCATGCTGGCATTTCTTCTAAAGCTCATTAAAAAGGATTCTAAATTTCAGTCACTGATGTGTTGAAGACCATTTTCATTAAAAAAAAAAAATTAATCCTATATAAAAATACTATATGTGCTCTCTGCCTCTTCAGAGTAAAAAAAGTGTAAAATTTTAATGCAAGCTTCTGCCTGACTGTATTAAAAAGCGTTCGGCCACCTTTAAATCAGATTAGTGTAACTTACAGATAACAGTGAAATCATTTATGGTTGTAGATAGTCATAGCACCTCGGTGGTAATAATCACAGTCCACACTGCAGTAACAGCTGTGATACTTAAATGGACAGACAACAACAATACATTGTAATAAAGAATTTAATCTTTTTATTATAATAATAATAGGGTTACCAATTCTCTGCTGTTAATTATACTTCATGTCAATAAGATCATATACAAATACCCTTTCAAGCAATACATTATAAATATACCAACCTACAGTTCGGTTTAGGGATGCCCAACATGCCAAAAGTATTTGGCATCAGTATTTCCAGAAACAGACACAGAAAAAAAGTTCCTGCAAACAGCACAGCTGTTGGCAAAGAGGAAAAATCTCTGTGTGGTAGTTCTTAGAAATAATTGGAAGAGGCTTGGTTTGTGTTTTTTTTTTCTATACAATAGTAGTTCTCAGAGTGCTGAAGTATTTTTTTTAATGATAAGAAAGGTTCTGATACTGACATACCTAAAAGTAGGTAGAGGGCTGACAGAAATTGTGCATGCCTTTCTCAAAGTATCAATTCGGTCCTTTTTTGATATTCAGCAGAGCAAATAAAAATTCTATATTGTGCCAATTCACCACTTCAAATCTCTGCTGTTAATCACATTTTATATACAAATGGCAAGATATTTTTCAGTATTAGAATAAGAATTAGAATTTGAATTTAATTTAAATAATAAATATTCAAAAAATGAATATTAATTATTCAAATAATAAATTCAAATAAATTTGAATTTAATTAGAATTAGAATTTAGAGGTGGCAATACTTATTTTTTTCAAACAACCTAAACAGAAGGCCTACAGATGAAAAGCAGAGAGCTGACTTGAAGCTCATTCCTTGTCCTTGTTTCAGGAAAACTGACTAGTCTGTTTACTGGCTAAAGAACAGGACTGAGTATGAGCAGGAAATATGCAAGAAGGAAGACTTTGAAAAAACTGATTCATGTAGGGAATTAAAGCAAATGCATAATGTAATTATCAATACCAAGCTCGGAGAAGGATTTACACTAATTTCGTGCATGTTTTAAGTTTTGTGTTATTTCTTGTCTCAACATTTATGTATATATATATATATTTTTTTTTTTTTACATAACATTTGGACAATAACAAAAGCCTAAACTTTATCCAAATAAACAAGGATGAAATATGAGTTTGGAAAATGCTATTGCATACAAGATCTTTAAGCTGTAGATGTAAGTAAAACAATTATTACAACACTGGTAATTAGTGCAATTCCGTGAGCAGAAAGGATAGAGCTGGCATAGAAATGGAGTGGAACAGAAAATGAGTTTATATTTCTTAGTAGTATGTTTCTTATCTTTCTTAGCACCATAACTGCAGAAAACAAGAACCACCACTTTACTTCTATACAAAACACAGGCAGCAGAAGGGTTCACATTGAGCCATCAGAGTGTATAGAGACATGAGTGCTCGTAGGAGGACTGGCTAGAACTGGCTTATGTCTAATGTACATTGAAAATTTCAGATTCAGAGTTCCAACTCAACTGATCTCTGTCTTCACAGTGAGTCTGAAATACCAGATAACAATGTTGGAACTGAGATAAATTTCAGTTAAATGTGAATATGAGTGATCCACATTGTCTGTTTTACCAGGTGGGTAATGCATGTCCTTAGTAGCACTAACTTTTCAAAAAAAGAAAAAAAAAAGAAAGAAAAAAAGAAAGAAATACAGCTTGGCTCAGATGGCAGGTTACTTGCTCTGAAAGGGATTGTAACAGGGTTATAATCAGACTTGCTTTATGGCTAAGAGAAATCTTAGCTGCAAGAAAGCGGCTAAAAACAGCAAGCTGCTGTTTTCCATGTGTTTCTAGGTACATGTCTTTCTTGACACATGGAACCCCTTTTCACCTCCAACCCTTAAACAGAAAAATCTGTTGAAAAGAGCTTTTCTGTTAATTTAGTTTAGCTACAGACAGAAGTTATTTTGCATGCAGAATCTTGGCATCTTAAATCCCTTCACCTAATCACTACCTATATATTTTATTGTAGCCAAACTCTATTCTTCCAGCACTGGTATTTGATCAGGGACCAGTCATAAATACATCTAAAACAGCACAGATAGATTATGTTTGGTTGAACACATCAATTATCATATGATATCTCATTTTATTATTTCCAGTAATCACATAGTATGTGTATCGGTACAAACATTTTGAGAATTCAGAAACAATTTAGTCACATTTAGAATATTCTTGGAAAGCTTGTACTATGGCAATGTGCATAGTATTAAACATATATTATGAAGGCATGGAGTTGTTTGCAAGCACGGGGAATGGTGTTCTCTAATGAGTCATTTCAAGTACCCCTTTCTGTTCTTTGCAATGAATTCCTAGACTGCTCTATTTTTCCTAAGAAATTACCACCTTATGGATGTTGTGTATACATAAGGAAAAAGAAATATTTTGAAAAAGCACTGGAAAACACAACATAGATTATCATACAGAGATAGATGTAGATGATTTTGAACACTGTTTGTGGATTTCCAGCTCCCAGTGAAAGTCCAATTCTTTTATTTAAAAGATCCTATCAAAAGGTGACGGTTGAAAGATTTATAATGTAGGTTGGAAGCTTTCACTTTCATTATGAGATGAAGTAGAGCTGTAGCCGAGGCTTAAAGTTTCCATGGTGGCATTATATTCACAGATGAAGTGGGGAGGGGGTATCATAATTTTGCATATCTTTTTTGTTGTATGTTATTCTTTCGCCTCCCAGGCCAGGTGTGGAACTGCCTGAAAGGGGAGCAGCTCCAGGACGGAATTTTGTCTCAGACACGCTTCTCTCAGAATTACTGACAGATTTTCCAAAGGGCTGTGCTCTGAAAGTCTGTCATCAAACAGGCTCTACGGCAATTAGGCCAGACTTCTTTAGGATAAATAGCATGATATGGTGCTGAAAAGATTTTAAACCATCAAATAGCACCAGCTAACATGTTACATCTTCTACATACAATGTGATGTGGTTGCGAACATATAACTTTACAGTCTTTCCCAATGTTTAAAACAGGGCTTCATCCCTTGCTGCCAACTCACTTAGGTAACATCTGGGGTCAAAGAGGCCAGAGTGGCATTACCTTTTCCATACTCTTCATGCTCACTCATTCAAGAGGGCCACTGAACCTTTGTGCCAGTTTGTTTTCTTACATATGTAGACCAATCACAAAACCCTATTCTGGCAAGATGACTATCAGACAACAGCTAATGAATCATGAACACGACAGCTGGAGACAATTAGGAATAAATTTCATTAAAATTTGTTATAATGGCAAAGAAATAAATTTTGTATCCAAAAACTTGTAATTGAACTTTTACTTCACCCCATTCTTTCCTCTGCTTCTTACTTATCTGAGGTTACCATTTCATAGTTTTTTATGGCAAGGACTGTATTTTTGTATTTGTTTTTACAGTACATGACAGTCAGCTGCACTGGTTAAATAAATACCTAGTGACGACACTACTAAAAATTGTAATGGAAGTACAGCCATTAAAACTTAGTTTTGGAAAATGTTTTGAATTACGTAAAATGCTTTCCCCTGTCATATGTTATCTCACATAAAGATTGATTCAATCAACTAATACAAGTTTTAGATGTAAAAGCAGTTTGTAAAAGCATGCTTTTTTGATTGTTTTTTTATTTATTTTTAAATGTTCTTCCAGGAGAATGGGCTTACATTTCTTCCCTCACTCAGGTCACTTTCCATAGCTAAAAATTCCATAGTAAAAATTCCTTCTTGGTTTTATACCATTCTACCCTGTTACTCCTCTGAGTAACACATCAAACTTCTCAAACTAACTCTTATAACTACTTTTGGTAAATGAACTTCCCCCTGTTAATCACTTCCTAGTTTTTTAATGTCTGATATAAGCCAAATCCTACAAAGTTCCAATACTTTCATTCTTTCCTTTCCTTTCCTTTCCTTGCATCCTTCCAGTTTCTCGTCAGTGTCGTAGTATTGAATCTGCACACCAAGAGGGTGTCAAGGCTCTCTTCGCCAAAAAAATGGAAATATACAGGAAATTCTTATTTTTATTATCATGTGAAGACTTTTTCACTCTCACCCATTTCTTAATGTCTGTACCTTTTGCACTCTTAGTACAAGAAAGTAGGTTTTATTTTATTTGGCATAAAAAGGGTTATTTGTGCTCTAAAAACAGAATTACATTCAGTAGCTTTCAGATAAAATCCTTGCGTGTTGATTTACACAGTGTGACACTGTGCTAATTGTAAATCATACACAAAACTTTGTTTCTGAGGGTCATTTCTGAAGTGGTTTTAGGGTCTCTTGCTTTAAACTCCTAAGTCCTCAGACAAAAAATAAAAGAAAAGATTTTAGTCTAAAGGAAATATTATGCATTACAGCACTAAGTGAAAAGGCAAAAAGTAAATTAACATTATGCTTTTTCATCTATTTTATAGAAAATTCCCATTGCAAGAATATAGCAAAAATAGGCTTTTACCTTGTTATTGCAAACTGCTTTTGGAGTAAGATAAGTATATTGAATGGGTTAACCAGAAAAAAAAGAACTGCTTTATAATACCTGCCATCTATGATTATTATAATCTTGCAGACAAATATAATTACAGTGTATGATGTCTGTTTATGTCTGTGAAAGCTTTGATTGTGTAGCCTTGTCTGTATTACACTGCAAAACAGCATAAACAATTACATTGTGTAGTAACTAATCCAGTGCTAATGCCCTGAGCTATGGGTGTCACTTCGAATTACAAGGATTTATGTGATACTTATATCTGCCTTTTTCAGGTGAATTTGACCACAATGCACTTAGTGTTGTACTGATTTGTGGAACCTAGAAGCTGATTAACAGACTGCAGAGATGAGTGGAATTACTTAAATAAGAGCACATACAATAAAGCAATAATTACTCTGGAGTTTCATTATCTGATACAGAAATGAAAAGAGAGGCTGCAGTATCTCTGTAATGATTAAAATATTGAGATAGGATCTTTTAAATTTTATTTTAAAGACAGGGTTGATTTTACAGAGTAAGTTATATTCAGATTCATAACATTTTATCAACGTGCATGTTCCATTCAAAATAAAAGCTCTTAGATGTTGCATAGACCACATCTCTACTTTATGCTTGAAAAATTCTGAGCATTTGAAGGCAACAACCAGAAACAAGTAAGTGGGCATTGTATTTTATTTATATTTATAAACATAAAAACTTTTATTTATATGAGCATTAGGAAATAAATGGACTGACAGAACTGAACACAGCTTTCATATGCAGCTAATGCCATCTCTCAACTTGGGATGAAGTTGAACCTCTGATCAATAGGTAACTAGTTCAATAGCCAGAGGTTTACAGAGAGATAATAAAGAGGCTTTAGAATATGTATTTGCCATGTATGTGCGATCAGAAAGAGAAATAAGGACACAAATGCTCACCCTAGTGAGAGTTACGAGTGTCTCTCAGTAGTGCCCAAACTGTAAGACATCTTTGGTTTCCCACTTCCCAGCGGTAATCAGGGTATAGAAAAGAATGAACTAGAGGAAGTTGGTGTTACAGCCTCCCTTGGGGTTTTGGCTGCCTGGGCTCAGGGCCAGCACTGATAGTGCAGCTGTGTGGCCTTGAATCAGAGAGCTGTTTGAGAAGGACCTGTAAGAAGCTTTAGCAGGGGCTGTCCCATTTCGCTCAGGAGCTGCATTAAATCTGGGCTCTTGGTCCCTATCTGGCTATGTACCTCACTGATCTGGACCTGACCTGGACATCCTGGCTTGACCTTGGACCTGCCTCACTGATTATGGACTTGTCTGCTGACCCAACATGTTGGCTAACTGTCCCCAGATGTACTCTGCTCTCCTTGTTCATGTACTGTGGGACTGTGCCACCTGTCAGCCAGGACACTGCCTCTGCTGCCTTGCTGCCACCCTCAGCTCCTGGCCTGCCATCCCCAGCACAACCGCCTGCGCTTGCAGCTCCTTCTCTGGTGGAGCCAGTTGGGTCGCAGTTTGATTGTTGCTAGAATGAAGAAAGCATCTGACAAGGATGATGTCTGTGCTTTGGTCCCCCTTCTTTAGGCTTAGCTTTCAATTTCTGTGGAATGTGGGGATTTCTTTTTAATGTGCATTTCCTTTGTGTCACTAGAAATTTTGCAGCCCCATGAACAGATAAATGGTACTTTTAATGAGACTAAGGTATACCCCTGACCACTTTGACATCTCAGTCTTCTCATATGTAATCTTTTTACTCTAATTTAAATGTATTTTTACTTGGAGGTAAATATCTAGGGTCAAGTGTTTGGGTGCCAATAACACAGTTATCTCTCTATGACACTGTACTGTCAGTGAAGATGCATTCTCTACAACATCATGAATGTAAAGCAGAGCAGGTTACATTGACATAGTATGCACAATGGCTTTACTCTTTCTGTATAAACATAGCATACAGTCACATAACTACAGTAACACAGGATGAACACCCTCATTCATCCTGTTTATGCTCCAGTTTGCTCCATGTACAAAGAAATACATTCAGACATTTATATTAAGGCATGCTTTGGCATAAACACTCACACACTACTAATTGTAAGATTTTTTTGCTTCTCATGATTTAGAGTCCAATAGCTAAGAATGTTTTAAGACAGAGGAAAATGCTTACATAAAAGTAAGACTTTTTGCCAAGGCTGCTGCTTAGTTTTTCTGTGCAGCATATATTTGTTTGCAGTTTGTTTTAAAATAACCTGTTAGCTTCCATTTTCCCTGAAACTGAATTTTCAGTAATGGCATTTGCATTTTTTATATATCAATCATAATAAAAAACAGAAAGCATGACACAGATACATACCTATGGCTGGTGTCATGAAACAACATAAAAGCTGTAAACCAGTTTTCATCTCTGTCTTAAAGAAACAAAAGTATGTCCTACTTAACTGTCTGTTACAGGACTGACCGCAGTTCCCCAAGACTCTGTGAATTTCTGACAGATAGAGTAAATGGTATTTACGCTGATGTTGGTTTGTGTCATTTGAGGACATTGAAAATAATTTGTATTCATCAGATACCATATAAACTTTCTGTGTGAGACATTGAAACATTAAACACTCACTGAGAATTGTGTGTTACCAGAAAAACACAGTTTTTATTTTACATGCAGAAGCTCAGTCAGTCAGTAAAATTAAAGAGAGCAAAAATATTTTTTGGAAAGTGAGGAATACCAAATTCAGATTTTTCTCATGCAGTTTTTAAAATGCTCTTCCTAACTGATACCAGAAATAACAGAGATAAGCAAGATAAATAATAGAAGTATATATGCATCTATTCGTGAATGAATGAAATAATTATTTTGAAAATCATTCCATTTAACACTTGAAGTTTTCGAAAAGGAAAATAGATTTTATTTAAGTACAGGGCAGTTCTTTTCTGGCTTTCTTAAACATCTGACTCTGTTCTGCATTTTAAGAAGTCAGGAAGAAAACAAATTGCTCGTGCTTTTCCAAAATAGTGCAAGTTCTACATTTTCCAGATGAGAACAGCAGATGGTTTGCACATACTTACCATGCATACACCTGAATTCTTTCATAGTGAGCAAGCTGGTGCTACAGCATAATGATAGCAACAAATACTACCGAAATGTTCAAAACACCTTCCAACCAATATACACATCAATATTAAAATTGCAGCCACTGGCGCTTTACCATGAAAGCATACAAAAGCTCACCTTTCTACAAATTTTAAAAAGGACTTGCCTTAGTCTGAATGTCTAAGATGAAACATTATATTTTAATTAAAAGGAAAGATAAATGAATTTCCTTTGTTATTATGTTACAGTATAAAGTAGCTAGCAGAACAAGGAATAAAGTATGAGCGCAGATCAGTAAGCAAAATTAAAACTTTGTTCATAATAAAGATAAAAAGACACATTTCAAATAAATGTTCTAGCTTTTTATTATGAAGCTGACCTAGCACTATTTATTCCTGACTCATACACAGAAATGTTGCTGTGCAGTGGACCATAACAGAATGAAAGTCTGACCATTTTGCAGTTTTATGGAATCCCAGTAGGATTTTCTTTCTAAATATAAACTATATGTTATATTCACAAGCAGAGTCTTAAAACAATATTAATGCCCTGATATTAACGTTGCCAGAAAAGCATTGATACTTTGAACCACTGCTGTTGTTGGGCAAGTCTGTCATTTCAAAACTTGAATGAAATCTAGGAAGTCTCTCAACACAAGGTTGCATCAAACTCTTTTAAAATAACCCACTAAAAATGTGGTAAATGAATAAATCATTTTTAAGATATTGGCATTTATCTAAAAAGATCTGACTTCTTAACAAGCCTTTTTAATCACTTTAATTACCCCCATTCTAAGAATGATTGAATGTGCACAGTGTATAAAGGGATTTGTCTGGAGACAGCATTGAATGTAAAGGTGATACTGTAATTGGCTACAGTTTTAGCTTTTCCATCATCACCCTCACACATGAAGGTCTTCAGTGTCTGACAAAGTAACAGCCACTCTACTGACAGTTCATTGGATCTTCAGTGTACTGAAACTTTGCAGAAACAGTTGTGAAGAAAAAAAACTATTCTCTGAATTATGAGCCAACTATAGATTATATATAAGATAAAGTTGATAACATATGTCTGTAAATGCCTTTTATTAATTATATGCTAAGTTTCAGTACAATGGCATCTGGTTTCCATTTGTGAGGTAGAGGCATGCTTGTGTACATATCCTATAATATTTTTTTCTACATTAATTCAGATTTGAAGTGATACTAATGTGGAACACTTTTCATTTTGTCAGCTTTATGTAGTGGAGAGACATAAAGTGACTTTTTAAGTGAAATTTGCATTTTCTGTGATTGGGGGGGGGTGCAGAAGAGGGCACAGTGGAATGGTATAGAAGCATTTCACTCGGTGATGACACTGTTCGCATCCAGTTCGCACCCAATCACTTGTACATTCTGCAAGGGGAAATGGGGCCAGATCTGACAGCCCAAGAAAGGTGAAGCCCACACTAGCTGAGCCCCCCCGTCTCACCCCTGGAGGTGCACACACACACACCCCTGGTTCCCCAGCCACTTCACCCACTCACTGGCTAGTCCAGCTTGATCTTTGCTAGCGCTCACGTGCACACTGGTACACCCAAATGTGCTCCAGTTGCTGGTACCACAGACACACAGGCCCTCCAGCCCATGGTCTGACTCCACTAGCTGGACCCAGGTCCCCATACCCCCACATGCAGACAGAATACAGAGTACCTTGGCCAGGAAAGATTTAGAAAGGAATTTAATTAGATGATAGGACAGACTGCACTGATCAGGCACAGGGCATGGCCACACAAGTGTGCCAACCAGCAAACTATTTACAGTCAACCAGCCATTTTTTATCCCCTTTTCCTCTGTTTTCCCAGACTTGTTCTTCTTAAAATCACCTAAACTCCTGCCTTTGCCTATCTTTAAATCCTCTAAACATCCCATAGTAAATCCTGTGTGATCCCCAAATGGTCTTCCCCATAATCTTCTAATGTGTCCTATATCCTTGGGCAACAAGCCTCTTCAGTCCAAAAGGTGCTCCCACATTTTCATGGGTTTCACACCTGCACAGCGGGGCTGAGGATCTCCTGGGACAGCCTTGATAGGGAAGGAAAGGAAGTCCCTTCCTTTCAGTCCTTAATTTGGGGTCCCCACCTGCCTCTGTGCTCCTCTGGTCATGTGGAGATGGGCCTTTGATGGACTGATGGCTCCTGAGATGGGCCTGGAAAGAACCCCCCCACCTGGCCTTGTGTCCCCATGCTCCTTTGTGGGTGAGCTTTTACCACATAACACATTCTGCATGTAGTCTGTATTAGAAAGGCTTCAGCAGGCAAAACATCCTCAAAAAACATCATTCTCAAAACTGTATAAACAAGGAGTTGCTGGGCTTCCAATATCAGTTTGTGCAGCAAGTTACATTACAGCAGATACAATGACACCTGTCCTCATATCTGGTAATGCTAGTGACTAGAACAGCATCAGCTGCAGTAAATGATTCCTAAACTGTTACCTATTATCACAAATAGAAACAGAAGTTTTCTTATATTTATCTGGGTAAATAGAGATAAACTCGTAGTGCATATTTACTCTGAGGAAGGAGAGAACACAATATTCTCAGGTAATTTGCTTGCAAAGTGAATGTTGTTGACCCTTATGCAGTATAATTGACTTGGAAACAGGTGTGTTGGTTCCGCTGGAGCTTCAGCTGGCAGGTTATAGACCTTCCAAACCTAGTGATTATTTTGGACAAAAGTCCAAACTACAGTTTATGATCTCTGATTATTCTATGGCAATTCTATTAAATCTATTGATCATGCTTCCAGGAAGAATATCTGTTCACATGATTCCCTTGTTTCCATACTCATAATTTCTAACTGCTGTTGGTTTTGTACCAGTTTGGAGCTTTAAGTAATATTAACAGGCAGAACTCTCATTTGTCATCTTTGGAAGCAAAATAGTATCAAACGAACTTTTCAAATTAAATTCTCAATGATTTTATGGATGGTAAAACCATATGCTAAAAAAAAGAAGAGTGCAACAGAGCATTCCGAGAGAGAACCCTCAACCAATGACAACCAATTTCCAAAGGGTATTCCTTTTCACATTTAACGTACGTCGGGTATTAAAAAGGACTTGGTATTCCCGATTTCAATTACTTTTATGAAATGCATGGAATGATTTTAGAAAAAACTCATATATAGTTTGAGAACACACCCCCTATCTGAATAGAAATGTGGACTAACCATCTGGTTGCAGCTGTATCACCTAATAGGGTGAGCTAAAGGGTATCACAACTCCCTATTAGTCTCTCAAATGAGTTCACATCTGCTGCTACTGAGTTAAAGTAAAATTTATGGGCTCCTAGATTTCTACAGATGTTAAACGTTCAAAAACTAGCAGAGGGGACTATTTGAATGCTGTCACATCAAATCAATAGAAAACAAAGATATTACATTATAATGTTGTTAGATATCTACTAGCATGAGCAAAACAAGTATTTGGCATGCAGTGTTAAAAAGAGATGACCTGGAAACACAAGGCATTGGGAAATCCTGGATCAAATGAACTTCTGTAATACCTCCATTAAAATGGAAATACAAGTTTTGGGGAGTTTCACTGTATTTAAGTCAACTATGAAAATAAAGTTTGTTTTATATAAAGAGTAAGAAGGAAACAATACTGAGTGGATATAAATTAGTAGTATGCTCTCCCATTAAACTGATTTCAGTCCTGACCGTCTTATCTCAGAAAGGATTACATCAATAATAGAAGAAGGTTTCAAAAAATGTTACTGAGGAAATATAAATGGCTTAGCAAATTTGACTAATGTGAAATATCAGCAGCTTCATTGGAGTGAAGAGGAATAGAGTAAAATACATAGAACAAACGGAAAGAAGAGAATACATGCCATGGATATTCAACCTAGGGAACAAATTAGCATGAGATATTATTAATGTCTAATGAATATCAGATTTGGAAAACATATAAACTTTCATGCTATTAAACCTAAATCAGTTTGTAGAAAGTTAGAAAAAAAGGCTTTTCCTCTGAGTAGGCTATTTCAGGTATGCTTATTATGGAGCCCTTTGTGACTTCCTCTGAAGTATCTGCCAGTTGACAAAGACAGGAATTAGACTGAAAGCGTAGGGAATTTCTGGTTCACAATATATAGGTGAATGTATTTTACTAAATAAAACTCAGATTATTTTCCTGAACTATGGCTAAGCACAAGCTTGATTTTTGCACCAATATATTGCATCCTTTCTATTCCTGATCCCTCTGTCTTTGGAATCCTGACAGCAAGAAATTTTCCATCTTTTTTCTGGTTGGTAATTTTTTTACTATTTGTGTGTTTATTGTAACGCATAGAGGAATACTAATATTTTGTTTCTGAAAAACAGGAGGAAATTCAGTGCAAAATACTTTAATGTTTATTTTAAGGTGCTTCATTTTAGGCTTCCCCCACTCTCAACCCTTCCATATTTATTGTGTTTTAATATAATTTATTGTCACCAGAAACACTATTGCTAGTAAGGCACTGTGAATGTTTGCTGTTACCATTCACAGATGTGTCATTTATTCTGAGAACAAGCTCTAACAAAAACATCCTTTGTTCTCAAGAAAGCACCCATAGGAACAAAGTATTAGCAAGGCTATTGTAGCTGATCTCACCTATAACATATTCTGTATGTCTAATATGATTATGATATTTTATGTATGTAAAGCCCCTTTTAAAACTTCCAGATGAGTGTTAACCAGCTATTATAGTGTTTCAGAAGACCTTCCTGGCACGGGAAGAAACCTTTCTGTGTTGCTAGATAAAGCAAGATTTTTTATATGTATATATATTATTCCTCAGTGATAGTGTTGTGTTCCAAAAGAACAGCTACCCCAAATATCACTGATAAATCACAGTCTTGGGGTAAGTTGTATGGTACTGTTGAGATATTTGTCATTCATCACACCCCTTTTATGTTTACTAACTTTGATGTTAATCCATGAGTAGGATGTCCTTCTGTGAATGAAATCTATTTTTACAGCTGTTTTAAAATTGATTAGATTGCAGGCACGCCTACTGAAATCACTCAACCAATTGAAGAAACAGAATGAGATTTGGATTATAGGGTTTCAGATAATACCAAGTCCCTTGTGAAAGGTATGTTATTTCTTCTCTTTGTTCTGCTTTTGGAAAAGTATAGCTGTGGGATGGTTTTTTTTTTTTCAACTGTATAGGTCACAGGAATTATAAAGATTTCTAAAGTAACATCACAGCCTGTGTTCTGAATGAAGCTAATCCACGGCAGAGTGGTTTGCAGAGGTGTTTAGTGTGTTATATATGATCATCATTAGTGTCCTTTCAAGGACATAGGAAGATCTCCTTTAACTATCTGTTCAAAATAATTCAAATGTTTCAGTTTGGGTTATTATTTAACCATAGCATTAGTTAACAAAGCTCTTACAGTGAATCACACTACATGATATATTATACAACCATTAAGGGTAAAACCCTTTTTTTTTTTTTTTTTTTCCAAAGTAACAACCAAAGTTGTTTCCTTACAGTAGAGATTTAAAGGCTACTGCCCTGTTAACCAAATTCCTTGAGGTCAGTTAGTCCTAGTAAGAGAAACTGAGTCAAAGGATTTCAGCATGCACATCTTCATCAACTCAAGGTGTAAAAAATAGTGATGCCATAGAGAAAACAAGCTGACTGCAACTGAGGAGTCTACTGATAAGCTTTTCTTTCACAAACCATTAGGCTTACACCTTTGGTTATCTATGGACTGTTAAGGCACTGAAGTTTATTTCAAGTCAGATTTTTATATACTCATATTTTCAGAGAAGCCTTTTGTTTGCAAGAAAAGCTGCATGAACAAGCCTTAGAAGAGTACATTTCTAGTGTCAACAAATATATATTCCATTAAGTTTATTTTTTACTAAGATAATGCTCATTCATCTGAAATAGTTTTGTTCATTTACATTCTGTAACTTTTGTGAGTTAAAATATACCGACTGAATATACCCACACTGATGCTGACAAAATGTACAAGCTTGTTTGTATGTAATTATAAATAGGAGAGGTCATTTATGCTAACATCATAAGGTTTTCAGCCCTTTCCTCCATTACATCCTCAGAAACAAGTTAAGACAGTGACAAAGTTACTACCAAGTGAATTGAAAACCCTGCCACTAGCTAGAATGATACATCAGTACAGGTTCCACAAGGATCCATTCTGTTTGGTTCAGTATTTTTGTTAGTGATTTGCATTATGGAATAGAAAACAGTTATCACGTTTGAAGATGACACAACTTGGGAGGAATTGCAAGCAAAATGGAAAACATAACTGCATTCAAAAAGTTTTTAATAAACAGAAAAAGTGATGCTGATAAGAGGTTGCTGCTCAACAGGAACAAATGCTGAAGGCATATGCTGGCATACAGGCAACAACAATCAGCTATACAAACAGAGCATGGGCAGTATCAGGTGAGGGAGGAGCTCTGCAGAGCAAGATCTGAAACAGCAAATCTCATACTTTGTTATTTTAGGCATATTGAATTATCCTTTTGGTCTGCTGGAAAACTCCATCCAGTCATGGGGAATGATATATCAAGGAAGTTATGCACATCTGAACAGAATACAGAAAAGAGGAACTAAAATGGACAGAGATCTGGAAAACCTGATATATGATGACAGGTTGGAAGAAGGTAGCTAAAACAATCTGAGAGAAGGCAGCAAGGAGGGAATATGTTAGCCTATATTAGATATAATGAGAAAGAATAGCCTAAAATTTCAGGAAAGAAAATTTAAACTAGACATTGAAAACCACCATGTAAATGGAACATACAATAACGTATGGGTGTAGATAGCTTAAGCAGATTGTAGAATCACCATTAGTTACATGATCTTTAAAGACAGGATAGGTTGCTTTGTTCATCCTAAGCTCAATACCACCCCAAAGTCAGTTGTTTTTACCTGGTCTTAATCAAAAATCAATGAAGTGGCACAATCTTAATCAAAAGCAAGCATTAATGCCATTTGCAGAAGTCTGATTGTCAATTTACCCATTTACATGAAACGTAAAGTACAATTTATCTTCATAAATATGAGGGTACCAATGACTGAGCATTGCTTTAGCAGGTGAGAAAGAGCATTTTCCTTCTTAGTTTGTTAGTGATTCATCCCTGAACAGCACTGAGTATTTCATCCAGTTATAATGGCATCTAACTATGCCCAGAAGACCCTGGCATTTTCGAAGCTGGGAAAGGAAGGCAATGGAGTGATGAAAGGAAACTTTTCACCACTGGGTTAATATTAAGAAAACCAGAAGGAGTGGGAGGGAGGGGGATTTGAACATGAATATCTCTCAAAGATAATCTGCTGTAAAAATAAGTATGACTCCCCTCTGACAGATTCCTTCCCATTAATACAGCTTGAAGATGCAGGGCTGTACATCAGCCAGAAGCTATGAAGTATGTTTTAGCTTGACAGGGTGAGAAAAAATTTGGAACCTACCAAGTACTAGGTACAGGTATAATCATCTTTTCTGTACCTATCATCTTAATACCTGTATTATCTTTTGTTTGTTTGTTTGTAAGTTAATACATTTATTTCACCATTGTTTCAAGCCCAGTGAATTTTACTGTTACTCTATGACACAAGATTTATTGCATTTCCAAGTATGTGCTGAACCTGCAGACAGAGATAACCAAGCATTCTAGCATTTCCCAGCACATTGTTAGAGGTTTACATTGTCTCTGCTTTAACTGGAGAGCAGATAATCTAGAAGTCTACAACTAAAAAGTTTTCAGCTGTTAACCAAACAAATTGTTCGGAATATGTCAGACCATCTTTAAATCCATTGCTGAAGCATTTTTGGATTAGATTTCATAAAATGCATCAGGAGTAATTCAGATACAGTTCATTCTATTTTGCAAGAGAAGGGTAGATTAGATGGTCCGTTATGGTCCATTATCTTATGGTCCATTCCTATTTTCCAAAGGACTATGGGTATGCCTACTGTGCAATCAAAGAAGGTATTGCAGCATAGATAGCAACACAGATTGCCTTTAATCTGGTTAACATAGACAGTAAGAGCAATGATGACCTCACAGACTTTACAGAGCTATGCAGGCTTTCTAGCATCCTGGATGTATGGTCACAGACTCCATTATTCTAATGTGACATGTTTCCCTGTTGTTTTTACCTCTGCCATCTTCTATTTCTCTACAGTCAATGATATTTAATATATGAACCCTACTGTAGACCTGGCAATTATTTTCCATCAAGTATATTGGAAGCTCCTTGATATATGCCTAGATTTAAATGGGACAAATCTTGTCCAAAGTGGGTGTCACTTTTTATATACCAAGTGTACAGACCAGGTTCAACTGAATTATCACAGATTAGTAAATTTCCATGATTAGCTGAACCATGATTGCTGTCTCTGTGAATCTTCACAGTATGCAGGAAGTGAAGGAAATATGACATAGATTAAACTGAAATGAGAAATTGACTGACTAATTGACTATAATGTCAAGATTTACCTACTTATCTATAAAGGAGAACAGTTTCTTAAGGATCCCCTCCTATCCCAACTAAGAAGTTACAAAATACTTATTTCCAGAAAAATAGACTGTTTGCTAGGCCTGAGCATGAGTATTGCAGTTTATAATCATTCTTTGAATGTTTTGGTCTATGTTTTTATTTTCTGAACTATTTTGTAAAGATAATTGATAAACTAATTGATATACTTGTAAAAAATTTAAAAGTCTGTCTGTGTAAGAAAATATGGGCATTGAAAGGAATCGAAGCAAAGTCTTTTTATTAATAGCATACTCAATTACCATGGCTCAGCTGACATACACTTACTTCCACTGTGGTCTCTTTATTTTTAGTCCAAGGCTTTAGTTTCTTAAGCCAGACCTTTCAGCACTGAAGGAAACAACTCAATAAAACCAATTTGGATACAATACTCAGAACTGGTACTTACTGCAATATCCAGTGTTGGTGACAGGCTGTCTGGAGCCCTGCCAGTGCTGATTTAGCAGTATATGCCAGCTCAGTGAGTCAGAAACAGTTTTTACATGTGCCAGCTCAATTGTGCAAGGTTGCTCAGAAATCCCTTTCAATTTCCAGGCAGAATAATTGCTGTATTTCCAATCTACTTTCCTTCGGAGAAGGGAACAAAGGAAAGGAGAAGCATCAATAGAATGGCTTTTACTATCAAATTTGTAGCCTGCTCTGGAAGGTCACTGCTTTGAAAATATTTCTCTGTAAGTGAATATTTAGGTCATGTGATAGTGGGTGCAGCTTTCTGTCATTCAAGTATGCAAAAGAAAAAAACAGTAATGGAAGAGAATAAGTGCTAGGAAACAGTAGGAATAAAGGCTAAAGAGTCACTTGCATAGAAAAAAATAATTCAGCAAAGACTTAGGAATGTACATGTATAGTTCTATGTAAATTTAGCCCATAGTTCATAACTGAGAGCAAAAGAGAATGATGGAAAACAAGTATGTTTTTTTTTAACTTTTATAATGAAATGAACTAGTAACAGCATAATTGTTGGGATACTGCTTTCCTCTGAGTAGAGAATGACTTTGTAGAAAATGCCAGTTTCAGTCCAATTCCTGTACAGTTCCTCTGTTCAGCTCACTATGAAATATGAAAACACGTTTTTAAGAACCAAGCCAAAATATCTATTCATCATTTGCCTAGGACACCATCATTACTGACTGGTTTAATAAAAAGCAAATTGTAATTTAGTCTTTATGGAAACCAGAACCCAACTGGAATAGCCTTATGTTGCTTGATTTAAAAATAGTAATAAAACTGGATAAAAGGATAAAATCTACATTATAATAGTCACTGAAATCAGTAGCCATCTCTTACCGAGTACCCGTGACAAGATTGGTACAACAAAGAAAAGTTACCATCTACGCAAATTTCCACAGAAGGAAATTACAACCTCAGTAAGAGGAACAATGTAGTTTGAACACCCAAATCCCTGCTCCCTACCCCAAAACCTAGTTACAATAGCTGGTGTAGGTGATGGGAAAAGGAAATTCCGCATTCCTAGGCTTTGAATGAATAACCTGCATGTTCAGTAACACTTATTTTTTCCCAGAGGATGAAGAACCTCTTGTGCTCCCAAATGACTCCTAATTCCAATGGGTTTCAAGAGTCAGATAACTTCCTGCTATCTTTAATCTCTGAAAAATCCTTCTCAGCATTTTTGTTTCAATCTTTCTTTCTTTGGCTGCTTCCACCACTGGCTCACCTTTACATGATGTTACACAACACTGGCTTTTGTCATTACACTGATCTTTCATTTACAGAAAGTTTCCTTTCAGCGTTGTCTTGGTCTACTCAAAGCAGATGGTTTTCTATTCACTCAGTAGAAGATATCTTCAGTGCAAGTCGATGAAGATAACAGAGTGAATGTACTTACTCTAGATCTAAATTTAACCTCCAACTTCTCTTTCCACTTGAATGATGACATGAGATACATCTAATACTTACAAAATACTAGCAGATGCTTTTTTAAATTAGCATAGGTAGAGAAGTTTTGCTGCTGGCTAAACAGCTTAAAGATGTGTTGCATTAAAAAAAAAAAAGAAGAATTCACATAAAAGTGACAGGATAAAAAAATCAAGAATGCAACCCTGATAGACTTTCTGGCATCAGCATCTAACTACCTTTGGGCCAGTTATGTGGCTGGCTGATTATCCATGCTGTGATAGCAGAGGCATCTGTTTTGGTTTGCAGGGTCTATTTCACATACAGAATCAGGACAACCATATACACACAAATTTGCACTGTATGGAGCTCCAGCTTTCAGGACTCTGCAGTCCACACTGGGGATGTGTTTTGTCTTTTTTTCCCCTTACTGTAACTTCAGTCAATGCTTTTATAGCCTAAATGGCGTCATTTACATTTGCTTGGGATATAACTTACCTCATCCTACTATTTCACATTAACCTAGGCAATCTAGCCCACCTGTAGTTGAACCTGGTGAGGGATGTCAAAGGCAACAGGAAGGGCTTCTATAAGTACCCAAGTGGCAAAAAGAAGACTAGGGAAAATATGGTCCTGCAGCTGAACAGGGCAAGGGCATCCAAACTTCCAAAGACTTAACACCATAAGGTAGTTGTAATCTATATAGTCTATATTCCCTTTAGAAATTCCAAGTCATGATGCTGAGTTGTCTTTAGAGCACAGGAAGAAACAGCTACTGTTGTTTATTATCTGGTTTTGAAACTCTATTTATATCCATTCATGTTAACATGCTTAACAAATTTTCCACTGTTTTGCCCTTTAAATGGGTTCATCTGTCTGCTTTATTAAAAGTAAACTGTCTCCTGTACCTTTAGTTCTCAGAAACATCACTTTCTCCCCATACACACATGCATCAGTACATAGTAAAGAAAAGAAGAACGTACTTACCACAATTAAATCAACTTTGCATGAACACCTATTTATAGTACAGAATCTTGCTGGGGTGGATTGTATATTTACATTCCACCTTTTGTTTTTGTGGGTTTTTTTGTTTGTTTGTTTGTTTATTTCTATTTTTTTTAATTTCCTCAATGGTTAATAAACAAAGGAAATATAATGCTGTTCTGAATAGCATGCACTGTAAAGTAGAAGCAATTGTATGTACATAAACAGTATTCAAATACACTTCTTTATAATGGGAATATATACAAATGCAAGTTAAGAATATGATTGATAAAAAAGTAAAGTATGTGCCCCTTAGTGGTGATCAGATAATCTTGCAGCTCTTCTTGTCTAGTTTCTGCGGCTTTCAGGCATCTGACTAGAAAATCTATGTAACAGGTTCAGTAAAACAAAAATATATCACTGTCTTAATTTCAACAGTCAAAGAAATGTGCTTTATAAATCTATTCAGAGGGAAAGCTCCTTTTACATCATTTTTTCCCAAACCTTTCTAATTCATTGGCATACTGTGAATAGTCACCTGAGTGCCCCAATCTAATTTCCTTAGTACAACACAAACAGAGTCTAATATTTTTCCCATTCCTAAGAAAGCCAAATCCATTGATATACTAGGTAACTTCCATGCCCTTAAATTTGAGTCATCCAACCAAACACTTAAAAATTTTGGCAATGTACTTTTGTAAATTAATCTATAATGCTTAACATAGAATTATGTAATTTCTGTAGTGTCATTCTATGATATTTTCTTTAAAATATGGGGCAAATGAAAAAAAATACCAAGGATGAATCAGTTTGGTAAAGAAAACCTGTTAGAACTCAGTGACAACACAAAAATACACATAGTTCCTGAAGCCTTATCCCCATTACATGCCTTTATCCAGAAATCATTAGTCATGGATGTTCTGATAAGCTCATGATGAGCACTACATTAAAAGGTATAAAGTCATTTGTTGTCTTCCCAATATCAATCTTATTTCCAATATCAAGCAGGCTTCTGTAGCTAAGGCCTAGCTTATGCAATTCTTATCACTTGAAACACTTAAAAACAATTTTCTGTATTTGCTTCTAGACATTATTTACCTTCTACAGTCCTCCAAAAGGAAATACTCAAGAGTTCTTAACACCTGATGAGGTGCTTATAATAATCTCTTAAAGGATAAAATTAAATAGATCTTTTAATACTGACCTCACTTCCTCCTAAATATGATTCACAATAAAAACTGAAAAATTACATTATCTTTGTTAATGGAAACAAGCCGTTTTAACAAAATCATCAAGGACTAAATAGGTTCATTTTAAATTTCGGTATATTTTAAAACTGTAACAAAGTCAGCGAAAGTAGGATCTGTTAAACCAACACTGGATGGGGGTTTTGAGCTTTTCAACTTCCCCTTTGCATTGCAAAACATCTTCACCGAAAGATGTGTACAAAAACTGTAAGTCCAAATAATGTTAAAAAGTATAAAATCACACATACCTTCAAGTAGAAAAACTGGTACAAAGCTGAATTTGCAAGTGTCCATGTAGTCCATTGTCTACAGGATTGGTTGTTCATATAACCATATTCTCACATTCCAAAATTTGATTCATAATAGACCTTAAACTTCACAGAGAGAAATGTAGGCACCTGAGAAAAGTAGCGGATGTCATTGCAAAATATTGCATCATGTAATGGTATTGCAAGGAGAGTGTCATATTACACCAAATTTTGATCTTGTTTGTGGTCAGGCAATCTGTACAGATCATCTACTTTGCTATGCAAATATGTAATGGGGACAGATAGCAGAATGGAAACCAAACTCCCCTTGGCAAGGCAAAAACTTTGTACAAAAGAGATCGACAATTTAGACTTCATTTCTAAGTAATACATATCTTCACCCAGGCATATTTGAATGGTCAAAGGCTATAGGGACCATTAAATTTCAGCTTTATCAGGATAACCCAAAACTCAGTATTAAAATAACCAGTGTGGTCTTCCCAAAAAAGACTGTTAATCGGAGACTGTCATTTTTTCTACTGCTAAACTAAATCTTATTACTGATGAAATGTCACAACATATTTCTGCACAGTTGCTAAGGAAAGTGAATGTGTTGGTCAAATGACTTTCATTATAAATATAAAGTATCTAACTTTCTTCAATAGCAGCCTTGAAATGACTGACATAATAGGGAAGGTTTGAACAGCCCTAGTTAATACGATGATTGGCAAATGCCATACCGGGCACAGTGTGTTAATTCTGTTGTCTACATGGCTAGCAGTTCCTTACGATATTTGTCTATGTGTGTGTAATTTAGAAGAAAAAAAAAAAATGAGAACATGGGATTTGTTATGTGGTTTGACAGTGATGGATCACTGAATTCCCAAGAAAGAATGTATCTGGTTGTCTCAAGATCTTGCATTATACCTGCATATAAGCTACAGCTCCTTTTGATATTTGAAATGGTACGCTTCATTATTTTAAAATAATTAGTAAAAGTAAGCAGTAACTTAAGGGAAAATATGGTACTTAAAAGAAAAAGCTGTTCTTCTAGGATTGTTTTAACAGTCAGCTGATACAACTCATGATGTTGACAGTTGCTTGGAAATCTAATGCTCCACTCCTAAAACTTATTAAAGGCCTTTCATAATAAAGTTAAGGATTTTATTATACATTTCACTTTTAGGGCATGTTTACTACTTAGTTCTCTTCATTCTTTGGCAAAAACAACAAAAAATTGATTGTGACTAGTTCTCTGTGTCCTTGAAAAGAAAAGTTTCCCTTGCTTATTGCAGAAATCAGCACAGAGAAATTTGATTGACTTAATAATCCTGCCTCACAGAGTAGTAAGTTTGTTTTTAAAGATTCTTTCATTTTAATAGAAAATATATCATAACCCTTAATGATCCTTGAAGTATTATTTGGTAGTTTAAACACAGTGGTGTATATTTATACTTTTCAGGAGACTTTACCACTGTGTAAATGGGGATCAGTTACATGCCAATAAGGACAGAGAAATACATTACAGTTAATAGAAGACTGATAAACTCTTTACCATATTTAAAAAAATTATTTCATTTATCATTTTCTCTGATCAGATTAAATGTAGTGATTTAATGTTTTGCTGTGTTTGGGAGTAGACAGCATCATGAAACCTGTATTGAACAGAAGATCACAGATGTTATCCTGTCTTATCCAGATCTTATTCTGGCTTGCAACCAGTTTGATCTATTCTCTTCACATAGCCACTCTCTTAATTTCTCTTTTTGGCTCTGCTAGGAAGATGTATATTTATGGAAGCTCAGATATTAGTGAATACTACCATCCCAACCTAAACATGAGATAATCATATAGCTGGAAGGGGTGGCTCAGACAGAAACTTGCTAGACCTTCAATATCCATCCTATTTGGGATTTATTCTCTGATCACCCAACACACCCACAGATCTTTTTGCCTTCAGTTGCCTGGAATTTTTCCTTGCCTAACTCTCTTCTTGTAGTAGAACTAATGAAGAGTGGAATAAGTCCAGTAAATTAACTTGGAGGATATAAAAACATAGTCCAATGAACTTAATACTATTCCAAAAACTAGGGAGTACAACACAAGGTGGCCTTTGACCTGCAGAAAGAATAGATATACATAGTAGAAGTGAATTAATGCAACAATTGGAGTGTGGAGGATAATCTGGTCCAGTCATTCTCCCTCCCCCCCGGGTCTTAAACAGTTTCTAGTTGGGGGTGGGGGAGGGAGGGAGAGAGAGACAGACAGGTTTTTCCCCAATTATTATTAAAGGGGTTTGTTGAGAAGAATTAGAGATGGAAGCAGCTGGCAGTGATGGTGACAAATAAAAACAGGTTCCAGAATATGTTTGAGAGAGAGCAGTGTGTTTAAGGGATCTGATAGCACTGTGTTTGTAAAGCTTTTGCTGTTTCATTTTCATCTGATATCTTCTTTAAAATATGTGTGTCACACTTCAGAAGAGCACTGAGTTTGTGTAAGTGACATGACCTTCTTGTGGTGGCCCTTTGGGGCAACTCTCAGTATATATTTTGGGGTATATAAATTCGTGTATATCTTTTTTTGTCTCCTGTTTTTCTTATGATTATTCTTCATATTTACATGACACTCTAAATATCTAATAACCACTCTTTAGACAAAAGCTACTAGAAAAGAAAAAAATACATGTAAAAAGCCTTATGTAGAACTGTTAGGGTTTGGATATAGAAATGCTTTCTGAAAAGTGAGTTGCTATAAAGTGTGGAACACAATGTTCTTTCCAGGTTTTCCAGCATCAGCAGTTTGGTTCTGTCCTTTTCTAATGCATCCGTTTTAAGATGTTGGAGCATATTTTCTCCCTTTTCCACTGCTACTCAGAAAGCAAGATCTTGTTTCTACCGATTACACTAAGACAGGATATTCCTACAGATCAAAAGGGCAAGAGATCTGCTTAAGAGTTTTGCAGTCAACAAAGATCATGGGGCTTTCAGCTGTTTGTAGGTTTGCCTTGTCAGTGTAAGTAATAGTGAAAGCTCAGCACTGAGTACCATCATTCAGTTCTCATAGCCATAAATTGGGCAAACTACTTAGCATTTGTAAATATACAACATTGCTCAGATGTTTCTCAGATTTTCTGTAGAGAAACTTCACTCTTCCATTTCAACACTCCATCCTTTCCAGTCCAATACTAACGTAATGAAGCTTCATGAAAATAGTTCTCCTGCATCATTCCACATTGTTTTGTATGTAGTCCACAAGATACCTTTTAATTCAGTTTACAGTAAATCCAGAGAAAGAGTCCAGATTCTCATTTACAAATCAATGAATCATGGGATTATATGACAGGAGAAGAAAAGACCTGAAGCCTGATGTTTTCAGGTTGCTTAGGTGTTGTGAGACTGGTGCACCAGCACCTCCCTGTTGCTAATTAGATTTAGGTGAAGTAATTTGAATAAGGTAAAGTAATTATGTCTGAAAGTCCTTGGTTGGGTAAATATGTGATAGATTGTCTGTATGAATGGTAAAATAATGCTTTGGGGCTGTTTTATGACAATAGCAAATAAGCACTCATTTACCAGTTTACAGCAGACCTAGCTACAGATATGAAAGCAATAGAACAATGTTCCTGACACAGCTGAAATTCAAGGTTTGATTTTACTGATGAAATTTGAAGCTGGTCTAAATAATATGTTTGAAAATACTATTAGAATGAAGAGAATGAACACTGAATACAAGGAATTTTCAAGATGCCACCTTTATTACTCAAAAGAAGAATATATAGGGTTACATCATAATTAATGTTTTATCTGTTCAAATGATATGTGTGAACCTTCGTGGACAAAAATGTATACATTTTTGTATTAAACTTATATGAAATCTTTCCATATTTACCCTCTATATTTTTTTTTACGGATATGTATCTGTCAAGCTCATGATCACTAAATGCAATTCTGTCACATTAAAAAAAATGTATCTGTGACAAAGATGAGATGACTGTGAACAAGGCCAATGACACTGAGCTACAGCAGGACAGAATAAAGCAGAAGGTTTGATAATGAGAGATTACACTTCCCAGCTATTCTTGAGGACCAGAGGGAGGGAATTATTTGGTTTATGCTGGCAGCAATTTCCCTAAGCCATGTGAGATGGCATACCTCAAGCTGTTGCAAATGTAGGCAGAACAACCACAGGCCATGGCTCTTGGTTGGGTCTAGATTCCCTGGGGCATAAAATATATTGAAAAGGCTCCTAAATAGGGGCTGATCACTTAATTTGACTGTTTGAATGGAAGTCCCACATATTCTTCAATCACTAACACTTGTTCACAGCTCCCTTGAAGCTTAATAATCACTTCTGATTTTTTTTTTTTTTAAATTAGATTAGCTGCTCGTGGTTACAGTTTTACAACTGTAACATATCAAATGTGTTAAGCAGTACTTACGCACTGTCCCCTTTTCTAGGTTCTGTAAAGCTGCAGAGAACAAAGATTATTAAGTTCCTGCTGTGTTTAAGTTTCCTACAGGTCAGTTTTAATAAACTGTTTGTTTGTTCAGAAATGTATATTAATCCCCAACCCTTGAAAACTTAAAACTTAAACCAAGCTTTTCCCCCAAAAAAATTGAAAGTAGAAATATATTAGTATTCATTTATAGATATTTAAATAGCCCACAATTTATCCCCTTTTTTTGTAAGGAAATTGTGATTAATTGCAATGGTTAAAGATTGTGTTGTACATTTTTCTGAAGCGACAATACTTATAGCCTTTTGTCCTTTATAATGTCACTGCAAGAAAAAATCATTCAAGGTTTTCAGTCTTAGTGAACAAGAAACACCTTTCTCTTTATCAAAATACAAAAAACATCTATTCTTATGTAAATTCTATGTCAGACATATAAATGACCCTTTTTGTCATTCCTCTACAGGAGTTGATTGATTCATGCTACTAGTCTAAAATGTACATACAAATCACAGTGCTAAGAAAATTTTCTTTTCATAATGTCAAATAATGTAAACTTTATTATAAAATACTTCACAATTACTTATATTGTATTTCAATTTAAATCCAGTCAGGTGTTTTGTAAGGATAATATGCCTTAGACAGAAGTAAGGCACTTATATGAAAAAATGTACTGACTTTATCCACCTAATTATGTTTAGATAGGTAAGAATATTAATATGTGTATGTGTCTGCTTGTGTGTGTATTGTACAGACCATTTGTAAATTGCCATAAAGATTAGTCACCTAATTAGTTGCTACCATATATTATTTTTAAAAGATCCAAATAGAAGATACATTGGCAAACATTCAGACCATCTTTATGTTATTACATCTAATTGTAAACATCAACACATTTAATTATCATGTAAGCATGAACAATTATGTCATTACTTTGTAAACATACATGAAAGGTTATGCATCACTGCCATATATTATAAAATATTATTAATATCATGAAAGACAACCATACCAAACTTCTTCCCCAGTCATTTGTTAACTCATTTGAGAAAGCTACAGTGATAAGGATACTGTTTTTCTGCTTCAGAATATGCATCTATTCCATATGAAAAATTGAGAGGTTTCTCAATCTTTCCTTCAATATTCTGTTAAAATTACTTATAAAAGATTGCAGACCCTTGACAATATGAAGTCACATATATTCCACACAAACAAAAAAAAGAGAAAAAAAAAAAGGAAATGAAAGAAATGAATATCCATTTTCTTTCTGAAGAGGCCGTATGAAAGCTAACTTACACTTCTTTAAAGGGGAGAAAATAATCTAGGATCATAGAACCTGCATGGTGCTTTAAATTTGTTTGAAAGCAGATAAGGATTAGGCGAACAAAAAGGTAGTAATTTTATATTATCATTTTCCACACATAAAAGACACTGATTTTACCAAATGTATAGACTTAAGGTTGCCTAACACTTTACCATTTTTATATTCAATTTTGATTTGCATTTATATTTGCTAAATTTTTAAACTCTGGACTGAAATTCTCATGTCAGATGTTGGACGATAAATATTATTCAAAGACTTGCTAGTATTATAAAACTCTCACAGCACTTCATATGGAATTCTTAGCCCATACATGCTTTGGAGCAGAAACCTGAATTTTGTCCAGCCAAATACAGCCAGGTTATGAACTTGTAGATATTACAGTTTATCTCACACTAATGAATATCACATTCTAGATCTTAGTAAGAACCTTTTAGAACTGTGCAATATAATTTCCTGAACACTAAGCATGCTCCAACTTAATAGTGCACGACACTGGGCGTTAGGTATGCTTCAGCTATACCCGGCAGCTAGTAGGCCCATACGGTCTGATGAACTCCTGTTTACAGAGACTAGCTCAAATGCAAAAGTGATTTAGGCATGTTAGCGTCAAACTACATTCATTCTAATAAGCCTGCTAAGACCACAGGCTCATTAGCTACAGGGTAGCAATCTACTGACATAACAATACTATTTCCTACTTAATTACTCCAAAATTCTTCTGCTGTGAAAAAAATACCTGTGAAGCATGCTGTGAAAATGGCTGTAACATCAGCTGAAGGACAATAGCCAACTACTTACCTGCCAACTGTTTTTTCAGATATACCACTAAAGTTCTATGATGATGATTACACACAAGATACAACATGGTTACAATGCAGATATTTTTTGCTACTTGTCTTCTGAAAAAAAAAAAAAAAAAAAAAAACAGAAATTGTACAAACTGCAATGCAAGAATGATAATTTTCTAGGTCAGAAACTCAGAACTTAGGAAACCCGAGGCTGGCTCAGCAATGTCAGTTCAGCACTCATGCATATGTTTTAGGGTATAGTCCTTATTTACCTGTTCTTGGTAGAATTTTTTCACATTTGCCTAATTGAATACATTACACTATGTTCTGGGAGCATATCAAGGATAAACTGTGAAAGAGAATAAATTACCAAAAGAAAACTGATTCATCCATCATGTAAGTAGGACCAAAAGAAAATTGATTCATCCATCATGTAACTAGGAAAGTCTGTAGGAGCAGGGTATGTCTGGAAATGGTAGGTGAAGGATGAGGGATTTGAATTGTGACAGTGAGAACTGAATCTACCACAAAGTTCTAATATGATGGTAATCGAGACGCTTAAACCAAAATTTTCACATATGGCTGCTAATGGCAGCTAAAAATGGCCACATTTTCTGGGTACCTATTTGAGTCATCCTTGGCAGATACATAGAAGTGCCAAATGATCACAGCTGTGACTGAAATGAGTTGGATCTATGCTTGTTATTTAAAGCGTTCTGAAAAATGAGGCCCAAACTCTTTCAAATTAGTGAACACATCAGTGTTCGCTAACTATTCATGAACACCTGATCATTTTAATTTCTTTCAAAACTTTAATTTCTTGTACAGACTTCCTTAATACTGACAAAGTTATTCTACAACATCTTGACTTTTTGATCACCTTATAGCTTTAGCACAGATTTTTTTCACAGAATCACAGAATTGTAGGGGTTGGAAGGGACCTCCAGAGATCATCGGGTCCAACCCCCCTGCCACAGCAGGTTCCCTAGAGCAGGCTGCACAGGTAGGCGTCCAGACGGGTCTTGAATATCTCCACAGAAGGAAACTCCACAACCTCCCTGGGCAGCCTGTTCCAGTGCTCTGTCACCCTCACCGTGAAGAAGTTCTTTTGCATGTTGGTGCGGAACTTCCTAGGCTCCATTTTGTGGCCATTGCCCCTTGTCCTGTTCCCACAGACCACTGAAAAGAGTTTGGCTATATCCCTGTGTCCCCCACACTGCAGGTATTTATATACATTGATAAGATCCCCTCTCAGTCTTCTTTTCTCAAGGCTGAACAGACCCAGGTCTCTCAGCCTTTCCTCATAGGCGAGATGCTCCAGGCCCCGTATCATCTCTGTGGCCCTGCGCTGGACTCTCTCCAGAAGATCCCTGTCTTTTTTGTACCGGGGAGCCCAGAACTGGTCACAGTACTCCAGGTGAGGCCTGAGCAGGGCAGAGTAGAGGGGGAGGATCACCTCCCTTGACCTGCTGGCCACGCTCCTTTTAATGCACCCCAGGATCCCATTGGCCTTTCAATGGTTAGATATAGCTTACATAGGTAAGGGCCCAACATCAGATGATTTCTATTCCACCAAAGGATTTATGCCTAGTGTCAAATTCAGAAATGACATTAATGCTTGCAATATTCTTTTCACTTGAAATATGCCAATTTAGCCTCTGAATGAATTTAGCACTGTAATGTTAGACTGACTGTAAACCTTAGCTGGTTAAATAAAGTTTCAGATGGGCATAGAGAGACACTATTTCCATTGCATCGTCCGGGAAGTTCACTTCCTTGCCTGTTTCTGCTGTTCCTACACTCACTGGAAATGCAGGGTGTCTTCACCATTTTCTGAAACTTATAAACAACTCCATGCAAGGATATATGTTGAAGACTGAGATAATCAAGCATATATCAAAGATTTAAATTTCTGACCTCTGGGCTACTTCCAAGCTAGCTTTCATCTGAGCTGTGGTTTTATTGTTTTAATTAATTAAATTAACTGACAGTTTATTTCCTGTGGTAACAAGATTGTATTTATAGACAGGATATATTGAGATCTACTTCATGCTTTTGGTTTCTACCTTGCAACAACAGTGTTTTAGTAGGAAAGCTTGGCTATTTCTAGCTAGTAGAAGAAATCAGCCTGTGAGGATCACAGAATCACAGAATTGTTGAGGTGAGAAGGGACCTCCTGAGATCATCTAGTCCTACCCTTGCTCAAGCTGGGTGAGCTAGAGCAGGTTTCCCAGGACTATATCCAGCCATCTGTTGATATGTCCACAAATGGAGACTCCACAACTTCACCATACTAACATGCCTGTATTCAGATTAGCTTATATTTATTTCTACATTTTGTTTCCTTCTTGAATTTTCTAAAAGTCCTCCCTGCTAAATAGTTATACCATTATAACATAGCTGGGATAAATATCCATCAGTATTCATCAACATCTAACCTACTTCTAGGACAACCACTTGCTTAAATTGAATGCAAATTAAATACAATACCTTCCAAATATGATAACCCTCTTCTAATATCACATAATAGAAGGAACAGATTAAAAACTTGTAGGATGTAAGTCACAACAATTTTGACTGTGAATTCAGTCCCTGTTTTTACAGCTCTTCATCCACTGTGCAGATTTAAACTGTAAAGTCTGCGTTTTCTACTCTGAGGTGCTGAGCCTGTAAAGATGTAATGCATGCTTAAAGTTAATGGATTTTATCTCTGCTGAATTCTGAAGCATTCAAGTTTTCCATTGTTAATTGTGGAATAGGTTGGTCCAACCATTGCAGAAGAGATGGTGTTTGTGCTCTGAGAATCAATGTTTTCTGCAGTTTTGTTGAATATCATCTGTTCTTCCTGAAAATCTAACTTTTGAGCGCTTATAATGTGTGACCACTTATAAATTGATAGTATTCTTGTTACCATAATGGGCTCCCAGTTACCATATCTTTTCAAGTCTAATATATTTTCCAAGTTATAGTTGGGGATACTACTTGGCATTCCTCTTCTATTATTGTTCTAGTCAACTTTCCTGGAAGATAACTCTTTTGTTACTGTTAACTATCTTTTCCTCAAGAACATATTAAATTTTAGTAACAAAGCGTGTGTTCTTCTCCCTATAAATCTCAGAATTATTGATTCTGCTGAACTAGTATGAAACATATTGCAACAGCTTAGTAGAGAGATGGGGAGAAAAAAGAGGTAATAAAGTCTGTAACGCACACAGGTAACTTCATTGCATACAAAATTCATCATTACCTTTATAGCCATACGCTCAAACTTTTCAGTCAGCAAGAGGTAGCAAAAGACAGGGGGTGTGCATGTGTAAGGTGTAGGGGTATGGTGAGGTCTGGACTTAATAATAAAGGAAGGTAGGTTTATAAACCAAAGGAAAGGCTTTGATCTTGGAAGGGTCTGTAGGAAAGGGCAGGCAGAAGAATTGTATCCTGAGCCTCAAAGCATCAAGTGATGGAAGTTTCAGTGCTGAAGTGTTGGACCTGAGTGCAAAATGAAAAAAGGAGGAAAGGGAAATCATAATGTGAAATGGGAGAGTATTTCTGAAGGGAAAGCTTAAGTTCTATTAGAGATCTTAAGCTATTGACTGGAAAATTATGGGAGATTCTGAGTTAAGAATATTTGAGTTGTGTTGTCAAAACTGAGTGCAGAAAAAGCAAAATAAATCATGCATAGAATTGGTGACATGCATGTTGACATCAGAGGGCAAGACTTGAGCTAGATGTGAATGAATGAGATTGAGAGTGGAGACAGGGAAGAGGTGACACAGTGATAAAAATTTATCCCAACCCGTCCTTACTACAAAGTGTCCCAGTTTTCTATTTTAGCAGTGAAAGTGAGATGGAGTGCCCTTTTTTTTGTTGTTGTTGCTTAAATTCCTGGCCATCTTCCTTTTCCCTGTGCCAGAATGTTTCCCTGAGAACCCCTGAACACAACACCCCAGTTTTTCACTTTAAAAATATGAGCAGTCTGCCAAGATATGGAAAGAATCTGCAGATTGCTACTGACTTACCAGTTATTTTGGCATCATTTTCCACATGACCTATCTTGGAAGATATTTTAACTCACATTTTGAGTGATGCTTCTTCCAAACGGAAACCTCTGTCTTTAATGGTTAGTTTTGCAGCACCAAGCAGTCTATTGATTTTGATCTGATTTATAGAACTAACATCTTGGTCTAATGCTTTCCATATTCACTATCTTTGCTTTCCGCTATAACAGTGTAAATATACTAGTATTCAATTAAGTGCCTCAAGCTACTGAAGTAGAATTTATTCTGAATTAATTAATTCTGAATTTTGGTCTACCACATCATAAGGGACAACAGAGGTTCAAAACATAGACCTCCTTTCTAGAAAGTGGTTGGCCTTTTGGTAACCATCCACCTTCATTAGCTGAATGAATGTTTAGTATACCGATCTGACAAATAATTCCCAAGTTTGGGGCAAAATTATTCCAAATACCTGTCATCACAGCTAGAAATCTAGAATCTCACCAAACATCTCTGGATATAAATGTAGATTTGATGTTTTAAGGATGGAAGAAGTTGGTCAGAAAGGGAAGTACAACCACTGATCTTTCAAAGAAAAGATAAAATAGATTCTGACTTCCCTATCCCTACTTATCTGGGAATGACTTGGGAATCCCTTATATCAGCGTAAGTGCAGCGGGGAGGAAACATAATCTGCATTCTCTTGGATTCTCAGACCTCTGCCATTCTACTGGGATGGCAGTGCTTCTCTCTTTTTTTGGCAACAGAGGAAAAGGAAAAGAGCTTTCCTCATTTGTTTGTGTCAGAGAATATGTTCCACTACCATTTAAAATACAGGTTTCCCCCATGAGTAAGCCATAGTATTTAGCTTTGTAAAACAGCCTCTGGATGGAAGTGCAATGTGTTCCAATACAGTTTGCTTTCACATGTGCAATTTGTTTGCGACTCATGAATCCCCATCAATATGGCTTCTGTAGAAGACGTTATGAATGCCATCAATCCTTTATTTGTATTTGAATCACATCTATAAGGCACTGAGATTTCATAAGATACCAAGCAGATTTTGAGAGGTCAGCAGTTTGCATCTCCAGAACAAAAAAAAAAAAAAAAAGAAGAAGAAATCATTTATGTGGTAGATTTTAGTGAAAAGTCTATGTGAAAGAGCAACAGAAATTCCTGACAAAGCCTCTCCCCCTCCAATCCCTCCCACTGCCTATGCTTTTGCATCCTTCTTAAGTATCACCTCTCCTTTCCATCAGGACTGGCACTCAAAGATACCAGATGGCAGCCTCAAGATTGTAGCACCCTTTAATGTCTGCCCTTTACTGTCTGGCAAAAGTGTTGACATTTCTGCCTTGAATGAGAACTGAAAACATTTAAAAATATATTCAACATGAACAGTCAGTGTCTAAGATGTTGTTTACACACTGCTAATGGGCTTTGACTTTAATAGAATGATCTTAGGTCTGCAGAACCCACAGTCAGGTGTGAACTGGATATATTTTCTTCTGTTATTTCTGTTACGTTACAGGAATAACCACCCTTTCTACCCATGGACTTAAGACCTGTGGATACTATTTCTGTCAGCAAATAAGAGGGCACTGTTGTGAGTTTTCTTGCAAGCATCAACTAAGCTATGAGAATACAATCTCCTAGAATAACCATCAGGAAGCTCTTGCCTCCACCTTTGGGAGGAGTTGTTACATTGGTACAATCAGGAAAAGGTCAGGCTTTTAAGCTGAAGGGGCAAAAACAAGTTCATGTTCTATTAAATATTTGACTCTTGACCAGTTATTGGATTATAATGCTCACTGTCGCAGGTCTTTGTCTTTAGTTGCGCACTGATGTTCAGGAGGTAAATTGTACAAATGTCTCTTCATCACTGAAAGTAAAATTAATTTATTTGGTTGGCTGAACTGAGCACATAAATACTGGAATGAATTGTTCATTTCTAAGAGTAAGTTTCAGAAAAAATCTCTGGAATTTGTTTTTCTGAAGGACTCCAAGTAGGGACCTGAACTGATAAGAAGATATGTATTTTCTGTAAAAAGTTAAACAATCTCAACTTACAGTAGAGCAGAGTTACAAGAAGCTCTTGGTATGCCGGAGTACTGGGCACTGGATGAATGTACTGACTGACACGTGAAGAGAGCACTGGTAGGGTGCTATATATCTCCTGCATCTCGTTCGTAGCACAGCGTTATTTCTGATGGCTACTTAAGCAAACTGTTTATCTCCTCTTCATCTTAAGTTATTAAATAGCTGCAAGGGTGAGATGAACATCAACTGATTTTAAACCAATGTGCATCTTTTGAGATTAGGTTCTGATTTCTCATTGGTGGAAATCTGGGAGGGGATAGGAAGGAGAATGGAGCAAAATATGTAGAACACCTATTTAATTCATGGCTGTAGGTTGATAAATCTGAAGTCATGTCCTAATACAAAGAATATAACGTTACTCTGATACCAGCCTGCTGTAATGCAAGGTGATGTGAGCTTTCTTTTAATGTAGTTTAAATTTAAGATTAAATTTTATTATGCACAATTTTCCGCAGATTTAGGATTTTGCCTCAGAGTATTGACATTCTAACTGTGAACATGTAAGCATGTAAACACGAACATGTAAAACTGATGAATAACATCATAAATTATATACAAAAAAAACCCCAGAGGTTCATTTCAGTAACCTATTTTTTTAATCTTGAAAACATTATCAATACTCTGAGAAAAAGAAAAAAAATCTTGAGACATCAGTGTGCCATTACATGGCCGTGTAATAATGTACATTACTAAAATTTTAACATTATAACTCTTTCTATAAAGTTTTTGAGACAGCATGTCACGTTTTACATCTTTGGAAAGTTTTCTTTTTTGTTGTTCATCTTTCTTTAAATTATTCCCAATTGTTAAAAGGCACAAATTTTCCATTAACAATATAGGTGGCCATTTAATTCTTAAATATGTTGAATAATTCAAGACATGTGGGTATCAAAATATAGGACATCATTTACCAACAAATCCCTAGAATTAAGGTATACTGCTTAAAGATTCAGCACAGAAGGACTACAAGTAGCTGCAAAATGAATACTGCTTTCTGCTTGCACACCCTGTATTTTGACAGGCCATATTGTCTTGAGATAGAACATCAGAAAAAGAATGAATAATTTAATCGGAAATAGATGAGACAAATAGTATAAGGGACAGTACATGGATTTCCTGCTTGAAAGCTGAAGTCTGCCTGTGCTTCACATGACCAGCCAACCATTCCACTCTAAAAGCTAAGCTGATTGCAAACAGGTTTCTTCATGTTAGTTTCTAAACCAAACAGATAAAACATTCAGATTGCTAGCAGATGCAGTGGGTTGTTCTGTGGATTTAAGGGGCACATACCTCATACTGCCCTTATTAAAAGTCTGTAAGGTAATTTTAAAATTAAGACTATGTCGTTGACATGAATTTTTAAAAATCCATTTTCTATTCAGCAAAAACCTGAAAACTGTAAGGTTCATTTCCATAAATATATTGCATGGATTTACTTTTTGCACCCAAGTTTTTATCTGAAATAATATTCTGTATGATCTGCTTAACCAAAAAAAAAAAAAAATTGAATACCATTGTACTTTGGTAGGGATCTGCATTCTCTTCCTCTGCAGCATTAAGAACTGCTGGACAGAGTTATTTTTGGATGGAGTGAACAGAATGAGAAAATTTACATCTTAAATTAGAAAAAATACATATATTAAGAACTAAGTATGAATGGTCTCTTTTGATCACAAGAGGTGGAATAAACATGTGGGATGCAAATGGCTTATGTCAAGACATGCTGTTCCTGCATTTCCTTACTGTTCTTTCCTATTTAAAATGCTGTTTTAATTCATCTTCGCATTTGTACATGCTGAGTGATAGGGTTAGAGAGAGCGAGTGTTGTTTGCACATCTAAACCCTTTTTGTTGGTATTTTGGTGACATCTAGTGGTGACAAAGCTTTTAGCCAGTTTTATGTCCTATGCTGCTGTAGCAGGAGCATCGCTTCATGGAGAATGCTGGTAACTGTGGGTGCAAAACTGGGATTTTGTCAACTGCGGAAGAAAAGGATCAGCAACAGTTCTCACTTCTTCTTTCACTGCCCAATCTGCAAATTTCTGATTCTTTCAAATACAAACAAACCGATATCGTGTTGATTATTTTAAGGTTTCAAAGTCAGGTTCCACTGATATTGTCAAGAGCAGTAGCAAAACGGAAGACTGGAAGCAGGGTTAGGTGATGCCATGGTGAAACCTTGCTAGCTGGTCTTCGTCCCCGCCCACTGCTGACAAGATTAAAATGTTGTGTACAAATTGTAAGAGCTTGCATATTATAAAGCAATACCTGGTGCTGACAGAAAGCCACAGAAAACAGCTTTAGATGGTCTTTTAGATGTCTAAATGAAAGAGAACTAAGCTCAGCTGCCCGGTTGTGAGTACCAAACCAGTTTTACATGTGTGTTATACGGTTACCTTTGTTAGAATTCATATCCATACCTGTGAAATCAGTCTCAGGCCCAGTGTATACAATAAAGTAAAAAAAGAACTCAAGCTGTGAGAGTTCTCTTTTCTCTTCCTCAAAGAATTAGTGCTGAATGGAGATACTTTGGTTGAACAGCACTGTTTTCTACAACACAAACATTTTATTTTTAATAAATATTTATGAGGAGTTGGCAAGGGAGGAAGAGGTTATATTTTGTTGATTAGAAAAAACAGTGATTCAATAAATGACATTAAGCTACTGGCTTTTCTGCTTTTGTTTCAGTACTATGAATATGTAGAGAGAGAGAGAGTGTGTGTTTGAAAGAGAGAGAGAGAAAGAGTATGTGAGACAGGTGGCAGTGGGGTTGCTATAGCAATTACTTGTCACTAATGATAGGAGGGTAATTACTGCAGCAAATTCCCACGTAGCTATTCAGCACACAAGTTAGACTATTCCCATCCTAAAATATTCTTTCTGTACTTGCAGGATTACCTTTTTCATCAGATGGCTACAGGCTACATTTCTAAAATTTACAATAGTGTAAATCCAGAATAAGTTCATTAGTTATGCTGTCACTGGAATCAGCATTTAGTCACCCCATCGACTTTCAAAGAGCTAGTGAAGTTCTCTCTTTTGGGATCTACTTTCCTCAAGATACGATACAAAATTTTGATTTTCAGAATGCTTTTTGTACATTCAATGTCTAAAACATATTGAGGTCACCTTCAGTTTTGCATTAGAGTAATCGAGACTAGTATGTGATTGAGTCTGACTCATCACTTAATTGCGCAAGATGTAAATCAGGATTTTCTGCAGTGAACTAATAAAATTAAACTATTAATAACTGTGCAAACAACTACAAATCAGGCTATGTTTGAAGTCATTGAGAGAGTTTCATTGCAATATGTTCATTAGTATATTTTTCTTTTCTTCTCTTTCCACTATTTGTAGCTTAATACTGGCTTAGCACCTCATGCTAATCAGAAAAAAAAAAATCTACATTGCATTTCATCTTTAGGCTGGCTTATCCTGCAGTGTTAAAAACATTTCTAAAGGAATAAATATAGATGCAAATTCACTGCTGATATATATAATGAAGATCTATGTTTTTTGTAGAGTGGTCATCACTAATAAAATGGTCGCAAAAAGCATATCTCATTTCCACAAATACATGGTGTTACCTTGGCTACAGTATTTCTTAATGATTCTCTTTTCCTTAATGATTTTCTTTATCCTTTTACCTGCCTTTTACTAATGAAAATGTGGATTATGGATATTACCTTTTAATTAACTGGTGGCAAATATGTGGAATTACAAGCCGCTTTAGAGAATTATTTTTTCCCCCCAGCTGGCTGGACTGTGATGATTTGAGGGCACACACTATAATCTCTGTCTTTTCAAGAAGTTTAAGTAACAGATTTCATAACTATGGGCTGGAAAGATAGCACCTATACTCCCTAGATGGGTGAGATTGCCAATTGTACCATAATTAACAAACGTTTGATGCACTCCAACTTAAGTGTATTTCTTTCTGTCTCTCTTGTCAGAAAATCTGAAACCGTGCATCTCTGTGGTTACTGGTATTAAAGTACCTAGGCTTATTTCAGTTTCCATCCTTAAGATAATTTACTGACAAATTCATTTTTCAAATTTCATTTTTTCACTTTTGTTTCTCCAACATTGCAGTTTATTAACGTAAGATCAAGATAAGCATTATTTGCTGTATTAATATTCCTAAAATACATGCTTATAAAATGCAATTGTTTGGAGTTATTTTTTAGTACAATTGAGTTATTTCAATTCATAGATAAAACAGGTTAATATGCTGAAAGTTAAAATCCATTTGCCAGCTGATGACTTTGTACAGTAATTAAAATAATACTTGCTATAACAACATGAAAAACTGTATGTTCAAATAAGGATTTTCACAATTTCCTTTCCTTTGTTTATGCCTCAGGTGAACATTTCATACATAGGAAGGTTGATTTATAATTTTCTTCTGATGTGTGAATCAGTAAATCTTATGAATCAATTTCTCCTCATAGATAGCACTTGAATTCCCAAGGATTTCATGAGAAGCACTTCCCATTTTTCTCACTAAAAATATATAGCTTGATGCCAATTAAAATTCAGTGCACAGTGTATCCAGTAACCCTGATAATCAGTAAAAACATGTCAGAGAGCAAGATGGTTTCTCCAACTGAATGGAAATCTCAACAAGCAGTTAACCTACAATAGGAAGAAACTCATTACTGGGATAGCTTGCTGCCTTACAGCACTTGAAAAGCTGATTAAAGAAATAATGACGTGAAACTATATATAATCCTGGCAAAAGCGAATGACAGATATTTCAGCTTGCACCAATACTTACGTTGGCTCAGAGCAAAAAAAAAATATTTTTATTGATTGGACCATTACGTTACATTAATGTACAAGTATGTCCATTTATTCCCCAAAACCTACATCATTTTTATTGTTTCAGCTCTTTGACTCCTGATGACTTGAGTTCAAGTCCCAAACGGACTTCTGATCAGCAGGGTAGCTGATTTCCCAATAAAGAGAGAGAGAAAACGTGTAAACTTGGTGAAGTGCTCCACAAGCTCCAGCTTGCAAACCTCGCAGAGAGTGCAGCCCATCCAGCTCACAGACTCTCACCTAATACAACATGCTGTAAGTTGTGAAGAAATGTGTTTAAGTATAAATAGTCTCTACTGGCTTCAGGAAGTAAAACTGTTCCCTTAGTTTAGTCAACACATTGCTTGCTGGGGAAGCTGAGAGGCCAATGTCCTAGGCTCACCAGTGATTTCTCCCTGTAAAATGAAAGTTAGCAATAATTGTGTGTATAATATTGTCTATTAGGTGGTGCATAAAGGCTTGCATTGTATGTACATACTGTAGTTGTATAGAAAACATTACAGAGTGAGCCTGCTTTTAGCTTGATGCCTCATACAGTGGTAATTAAGGAGAACAGCCTTTTGATTTGCTACTATTTGCAGTTCTGCAGGAAAAACTGAGTTTAGGCTATCTTGTGCTGTGCATTGTTGCCATGTTTAATCTTCTGATTCGCTAGGAACAATTACATGCGACACCTATGGAGAATTTAATTGCTTAGCTCCTGCCTCTACGGCAATTGTAATTATGGTGCAGTACTATTTGGAAAAAAAAAAAGTGTGGTGTTTTTTAGAACATAGCACTGAATAATACCAAGGTTAGATTTATACAACAGCATATCTCCAAGAATTAGCTCCAGAATTAACCCTGTGTTTCTTTTGATGAGAGGCCAGGCAAAATAAAGCAATGGTTATTGTAAATATCCTCATGTAAAGCTTTCCATTCAAGCCTATCCAATGCATTTATCCTCCCAATATATGTGGGAGTTAGTACAGCGTCTTTTTTTCCCCTCCTTTTCCAGCTGAGGAAACTAAGGCACAGAAATGTGCTGCCTGATTTGTCTTTATGAAAAATCCAAAGGAGAGCAAATTAGTATGTGAAAAATTTTGAATTTATAGCATTTCCAAGCTCCTTTTACTTTTCATGGATGTAGCTTTGAAAGAAACATAATAGGCAAAAGATGTGCCTTTTTAAGCTCTAAAACCCTAAAAATTTCTGTAAAATGGAACATAATAAATAAATGAATAAATGTTGCTGTGCACTATTCTGCTGATAATTCCTGTTGAGCAGAATTGAAGATGTCATTGTCTGAACCATCGTGCATAATCCCAACCAAAGGAGGTGATAGGCAGGATTATCCTATTGCATTCTGAAGGAAATTTTAAAGAGCATCCAGAGGGAACTACCATATTAGAATTTCATTTCTTCCGTATAGAAAAGAAAGAATGATCATTGCTTCATTTGCAGTAAGGCATTTTTATTTCTTTCATCATCTAGATGATTTTCAGAACTGATCTTGATGGCAATTCATTTAGAAATTAAACTCTTGTCGGGAAGTCCTCCAGAAGCTTCACAACTTAACAGTCTTTTAGAAGTGGAGAACAGACCAAAATCAGTACCAGTACTCCACAGAATAGAGCCTATTCTGGCTGAAGTATTCGTGACATTTACTAGTAATGCTGAGGTTTATTTCTCTCGAGTAAAAACGAATCATATAGCAGTGAAATTCACTCACAACTTTCCATAGGTTACCTATACACTTTCAATATCTGCTATAGTCTCCTTTAAATGATATACAACATGGCCAAAAGTGACCTATAGATAGCAAAAAGGCAACCCACTCCTTTGGTATAATTATACTGTACAAGAAATATACGTTTAAGATAACTACTAGGTTTTTCTCTTTGCAGCCTATCAAACATAAGTTTAGTCATGCCAGAGAAGGTATAATGCTGTAATTGCCTGTATGAATCTTGGTAGCATTTAGACAGTGTGCTGCAAAAGCGAAGGTGCACAGTACATACCCCTGCAGATCTGCTTCTGTGATTAACCTGAGAAATTTTGTATGAGAAAAAAAGTAACTAAGAGAAATGTGTTTTCTTCAGATAATTATTAACTTCTTTTGATACTGACATCAACAGAGCTGACAAGATCTCTTTGAAAGTCAAGATTACCTTTCTGGAAGTTTTGTATTCTTTGTCATGAAAAGAAAAAATACCTACACTGACATTTTAAGTTTTCCCTAAGTTTCATATTAAAAAAGCAAAGGATTTGATGGAAGATCCTTTGAAGGTCACAGGGAACACTTCTCATACAACAGCCATTGTAATTTTTTCCACACAGTATATCCTTTTTTTTTTTCAGTTAGTAACTCTCTAAATACATTTAGTTATGACAGTAGGTAGTCATTTAATTGAATTAGCAGTTCCACATATGAACTATTCTTATATAATCTCACCACCTTTTATTACATTGCAAAAAACTTCATCTGGACTGGTACAACACTGGTCATGTTTTCCACTCAACATAATCTGTGTGTCCAAAGCCAATGTGATGATCTCACTTAGAATCTTCCAATATCTTCCGATATCATAGAAGAATAGAGGAATTGTTATTTGAAGACCTGTAGTTTGCCACCATCTGGCCAAAAAAACATTGCACAAGTTCAAGTCACTCGAAATCTTTGTTCTTTGAATTTCTCACTTCTAAAGTAAAGATATTACTAAACAATATTTGCAAATTGCCTTTTGAATTCAGTTGTAGGTTTAAAGTCACTCATCTTTACTATACCTTAAAACCGTGTTCTGACTTTGTTTCCTCCAAATTTACATATCTAACCCTCAAACAACTTCAAATTGCATCCCTTGTTTTATAATGTGAATAGAGCAAGCATAGTACAGAAGAGAAGAGACTCCAAACAGTGAATCTGAATGCACTTTTAAACATACTTTTCCATTGCAGATATTTGCAAAGGAAACTCTGTGATGCAGCATTTAATTCCCACGAGAAGTGCTATTCTCATTATATCTTCTGTCTGTATACAAGCTTCTGCTGTGTTACTTGTATTGCCATTTTCAGCAGGGACTCAGAAGAGAGAAAGGATAGAAACTCAGACAGAATTACAAAACTGTAACACAAAGATAATGAACTCTAATGCAACAGGACAGCAAATTAAAAGACTGGGAAGTTGTTAGCCCGTGTAAAAATAGGAAGAAAAAGAGCTTTATTCCATACTTTTGAAGCATTCTTCAAAGCTCAGAGAGCCTACTAAACGAAGCAGTCCAGTTAATCTGCCCACAGCTCCTCAGTTCAGCTCTCTTTACAAAAGAAATCCAACCAGACATTTTTAAGAGCAATTATTTTTTTATGAAAAGGAAATAACTAAGACCTAGAAAGGCACATTAGGGGCTAGAAGACACACCAATCAGGAAATGGTTTAAGATCCCCATTCAGCTCAATTTGTTTTAAAGTATTTCAAACCCCCTGAATACAGCAAATTCTACAAATAGCCAAGTGGCTGGGAGACATAGTGCATATTGCCAAACAGATTTAAATGCAAAACCAAGAGTCTTGTTTCCCAAAGCTGTGGAGGGTGATTATAACACTGTCCAGTCTTAAGGCAAAGCAAGTCTCTATTGCTTTTATGCATTTTCGTACCAAAGTCCTAATGCTCTCCTTCTGTGCAAATATACCTACAGAAGAGCCATGCAGAAATTTGGTTGTTCCAAAAGTGGCATGGATTTGGCAAAACTGTACCCTGCTTTATAGCATTATCAACCACAAGCATTCAAGCATCATAGAACATTCCCTGTCCTTGGCCTTGGGATCAAAATTGTAATAATTTTAAAGTGTTTAATAATACCTTTTATAGTTTTATTTAATTTTCATTTTTAAAACTCTTGTAAAAATCTAAATCATATGTTTTTTTTTTTTAGAAACATGAAACCTAGGAATTTATATTTTTATTAAAATATATCCTCAGATTCTCATCTATGCAAATAATTTTAGCAGATGAAACACACGGAAATGCACCATGTATCACAGGACTGAAAGTAGATCATGTTAGATTCAGGGGTTGCAGTTTAGTTTTATTGCTCCAGAAGTTCATGGGTACTGTCAGGTGAAGGGATAGAAACCAATTGCAATCTTGACCTTTTAAGTAACTGGCATTCTGCAGATGTTCCAACACTTCTAATTTATGGGACTGGGGATTTTTCTTTATTCTAGCAAAAATAAACCATCTGAGTCTCTTAGTCTGGATGGGAGCCTGGCAGAGAATTGAAAGAAATGAAGGCAGTATTTCCAGATTTTTGTCAAAAAAAGCACTACCACTCAGGAAATCAGATACTCAGCTGTGTCTGCAGGGTATAGAAAGCTTCGACATAATCCTTCAGCAGTATCAAAGAGACTTGCAGAGTCCTTTGCAAGACTTGCAAGACAGAATAATTCAGAATATTTCTATCAAGACTATTGATTGCAAAAGCACATTTTCTTTCCACTTAACCACATTTCTGATTTTTAAGGCCTGCACAATAATGATGAAGTATATGGAACTGAATAACCAGTAAAAGTTACATACAGAATGCCTGATATCTGATCAAAGACATGCTATCTGAGACACTTCAAACTGCAACTCTTTGAAGAGTAAATTAAAACCATTTACTGAGAGATAATATATGAAATAATGTGTGTTAAATAAAAAATAATAAATGGGCATTAAAACAGAATGCAATTATAGTCAAATGGCAAAGATCAGATTTGTTTCTAAGACACATGGAAACAACTACCATACAGTGAAGAGGTTTTCAGCAAAGAAGCATTGTGTCAGATATGCAGTGAAAACAGTCAATTTCCAAGTTTCAGCACAAGTTGCACCATGCACTGCAAAGAAAATCAAAAGTATATTAATAAGCATGTAGCTGGACAACAAAGCTGTCATGATGACTGTGATCATGCAGAGAAAGGCTTTTTCTTGGATCTCATAAAAATGTACTAGACAAAAAGTTTTGTTCAGATTATATGTTTGTGATATTGGAAACAAATTAGCATTAAAGAAGGACTAGTAATTATGATGACCTGGTAGAAGAAAGTATGACTTATGCCTCTTTTATGTATAGGTGCATGTTGCATACTCACAGTGGCATATCTGTAGAATACTAGCTATCCTTCATATTGTGAGACAAAAGCTCCCAAAAGCAGAACCTAAAAATGGCTTCTCATTATCTGAAGAAAAAGGTGGAAAAAAAAATCTTAGCTAACTCAATGACCTCAAAACATTATGATACATCATAGGTATAACACTGAAAACCCTGTGAAATGCTTGTATTACATGTAAGATTTCATAACCATTGAGACTATGTAAAAGCTGACCATGACTGAATGCTCTGTCATGTAAGTGGAATATCAATGTTTACCACAGTAGAGCAAAACTATCTAAGTCCTGTTACAGAATAAAATCTTTAAGTAGGTGAACATAATTCATCTCAAAAAGAGTGGTACTGTTAAAGATAAGAGAATAAACCTTCCACCCCAATAGATACAGCGCATTTGCAAGACACAGGTGTAAAAACTGAACTATGGCAGGAATGAGAGTTGCATGTAGATGTAATGTTGTATTTAATACAAAAAATTACTTCGACCTTTCAAAGTAGTGGTTAAATGATTCATTCCAAGGTCATGATACCTATTCTTGCAGATCTGTGTGGTCACGCTCATTCCTGAGGATCAGTCCTGCAAATAGCACTGAAGCTTAACAAAACTAAGGCTAATACAGTTTTTCAGTTCCTTCAGGGTACTCAAAAAACCACTGCCTATGTTCCTTCACTGACAAATTCTTACCTAATCACTAATGGTGTGCAGCAAACAAACACTACGACAGAACAACAGCTGAATGAATTGTTTAGGTAATAAAGCCCTGGGATTCAGTATTTAAACCCTATGAACAAATGTCCAGTGATACACAGAATCACTTCAGCTAAAAATCTGTCTGCCTCCCAGGCTGTGCTACTAAGTGATTTTATTGGGTATTTATTGCTATTTTTATTTGGCATTATATTTTGCTTTCATTTGCATGAAATGGTAAGTGAAATGAAGTCTCAACTTCAATATTCAATTAGATTTATTTAGGCATTAAAATAATTGACTGCTGTATGGAATCTAGCTTCATTTGAGCCAGATTTTGTATCCTTTTGTCATTATCTTTTCCTATCCTTCAAAGAATGTTTCAAGAAAAATGTTTATAAAAACCTCTTTTTGTTCTGCTAACCCTGCAAACTAAACATGTTCCATTTATTTTTAAATTAAGTGAAAATTAGCCAGGTGTGATAGATAAGCTTTCTATACACAGGTCTAAATATTGACAAAAGGAGACGTGTCACTGGAAAAATCATCAGTCTAGCAATTATCACGTTAGCATGTTAAGTGGAAAAAGATGTGAAACTTCCAAATGTGTCAATACAGATTATTTCATTTCCACCAGCTATCAGCTATACTGTGAACATCAGTGCCTTAATGTATACTCAGCAGCAGGTCGGCATTTGCAAGCAAATACTTTAACGTAGCATGCAGAATTGCAAGATCTGTGGTGAAATCATGTATAACCCCTTCAGAAATGAGCTGCTGAGCAAATTTCTACAGAAATTCCAAGCATTTCTGTAGAAAAAAAAAATGCAGACAATACAGGGATACAGATGGAAGATAGGGTCGGGAAAAAGCAGTCAGCAAGGAGTGTCTTTCTCACAGAAATAGCAGGGACTTTCATGTCCAAATCTGCGTGGACAGGGAAAAGAGGAGACGGAGCCGTCCACTGTATCCCTGGAGAGGAAGCAGCAGCAAAGAACAAAATGTGCTAAAAAGCTTTTTATTAGTAGGTCCAGAAACCAGCTGTGATTTTAACAGCTGGTTCTGCCAGACTAAATCCAGTCTCCTTCAGTGCAGTTCTGGCCCTTTTACAATTTTCTGCCCAAAACTTAAACAGGACTTGTAACAGAAAAAGAAAGGCTTTTCCTCACTTTCTTCCAACATCTGCTACTCATTTCGGATCCCTTCATATTAAGAATTTCTCAGATAAGGAAAATATTTGTCGTTTTCATAATCTAGTCAGTATCGCATTATTTGCAAGTCAGTTTAACCTTTTGCATTGCTTCTGTCCATCAAAGAATTTTGCAAGAAGTTAAATTAAGGTGCTTTCATCAATGGGTAGCAGACAAAGAAGGGAGGAAGGCAGAAAAATAATCCATGTAGTTGAACAGGGTGCATTTAAAAATATGCATTTATTTACAATGTAAAAAATCTAACCCACTCCAAGAGCCCTGAGTGAATGAGCGTCTACATTAGGTTTGAAGTTTAAACTCTTTCTCTGGTGAATAAACACACTGACAATTCTGTGGCAGCTTGTGAGAGAGAGAATCACAGTATAATAGCTCTCAGGATACAATATTTTGGAGGGGGAACTTACAGAAAGTACTCAGCGCTGTATGACCTAATGGCATGAAATAAATCCCCTTGAGACCAATTAAACTTTCTTTCAAGGATCTAATATAATCTAATTTGTGTTTTGTTAGTTTTTTATATATAAGTCTTTGAAAAATACATTTATTTTTAAAAAGCTGGTGTTACATGATGTGCTCAAAACATGAGACATTTTGGGGAATGATTAATCTGATAGGTATCAATAAAAGGTCAACAGCATGAGCAGTGCCTGAAACAAAGCCTGGTGAAGTCCACAGACAGAATCCATCCAATTTCAGTGACTTTCAGGTCAGCCCATTACTGAACAACACCAGATGACATTGTGCAACTTGTATGGATAGTTTTATTAAGAGCTACAGTACGTGACTATTGTATTCTGACTAAATTGAGTCCTACCTTTGCAGGCTTCTCTAGGAGACACTGTAGAAGGTATGTGCGATAAGGTAGAACTGGTGATGCAGCTTGGTCACAGAAACACAGTTACTGAGGTGCTGAGTTTATTCATAACAGCATTCATTGTACCATGGCCTAATAGACCTTCTTAGGGGAAGATAAGATCTTTTCAATTTTATTTGCATTAATTTTTCCATAGAAACATCCTTATTTGATATTTTGAGGCTCTTTTCCATCAGAATTGCATTATGCAGACTGCTGATGGGATAGTGCAAACGTAGTTCAAAGCTTGAAACTACTTTGTCCAAAGAAACAAAACTGCATATGATAGTTTCTAGTAAGTACTGGCGGATTATTAAGATGTATTATCTTCCCATCTATTTCCTTCAGGAATTTTACTATTCTTTGACTTTTAGGCAAGACCTTCCACGCACATAAACCAATGACAAAATGACAACATCCAGATAAATATCACAATTTATACACAAAATGTCTCAATGGACAATTCAGTTTTTCCTATTTTTCATCATAAGTAGTTTGCACAGTGTTAAATTTAATTGCAATCATCCTCCTGTCAGAAAAAGCCAAAACACCGTACCCATTTATCCCTTTTTCAATGTTCTCAGGAGTCCAGGGTTTGAAATTTCCTGGAACAAACAAGAGTAAGTATTTCAAGATAAAATTTCAAAAGCAATCAAGAAAGATATTTTAAGGTTTCGTTTATGTCTTTTTTACTCTTCCTTGGTGCTCAGCATCATGCAAAATTTGGCCCCAAGTCATAGAGATTTTAGGCAATAGTTTCCCCATGTTAAATTTTAAAAGTAGTTGCCATAGCAACTGCCAGACACAGCATATGGTGTGTCTGTTACCTCCAAGATAACAGAGCAATTTCTAAAGAATTTTCTTTACAATATGTTACGAACCTTTGTACTTTTTACAATTTTTTAGAGTGCAGTATAAGGTACTGTTGTTCCCTGACATTCTCTTCAAGTCGAATGCTCATTTTGTAACTCTCTCTTTCATATTAGGCAAATATTTCCCTCTCTTCCTTGTCTTTTTATTCCCCCAATATGCAGCAAAACATGAAAGATTTAAGTGGGGAAGAGGAGACATGTATTAAGTTTTATCTAAAGATTTTATCTAGTTTTGCTAGAATGTTACCTTTCTTTCATAGTGACAATCCAAAAGACAAAAATATGCAAAAAGACAGAATACAGAAACAACAGAAATCTTAGTAAAACTTCTTTAATAAATAGCTATTGGGCAGTCAGGCATTTTGCTGTCTTCACTATCAGGTACTATCTGCAGTCTTCAACCTGTTGACTCCTGTATTTGCCCAACTTCTCATCTCCAATGAAAAATTATTGTCTGTGCAAAGCGGCCTCAAACAATACAAACTCGAAAATACAACCTATCGCCTCTTGTTTGGTAGGTAGTACCTTCTCCTTGAATAGCAAAGACTTGTATTGCAGTCCCTCTTCCAAAATGACTTGGCCCTAACATGTGTAGCTTCTGAAAAGAAAAGCCCTAGCACAGTTTGCAAGTGGGATTGCACTACTTGCCTTCCTCCACACAGATGAGAAGACCGCACTGTCCAGCAGAGCTCCCACCAGTTGAGCATTTCAATACTTATGTTGCTTTGTAGAATTAAATGCAGCTTCATGAAACAACGAAAATAGGTCTTTATTCCTTCTTATGCCCTTCTGTGGTTGTATAGGCTGAGCTAGGATTAAAAGAATAGTTACTAGGATACGTAATAATGTTCTGCTCTGTAATTCTCTGTCCCTTGAGTCCTTCATTCTGACAACTTGCTGCAGTTAAGGCACCTTCTGAATAAATCTTCTAAAAAATTAAAAAATAAAACTCCACCAAAACAGGATATATGACTGTATATTTAATTCTTCCCCTGAGGAGAAGCTAAGAAAGAGAATGAACTACTCATTATACACTTAGCTTAATGCACAACTACAAGGTGCTGACACTACCCTGATGAAGGTAGAAGATAGTGCAAGAACAGAATAAAATATTTTAAACAGGACTTGGCACGTGCTTTTTTTAGTTTACTCTTTATTTACTGTGGTTATTTCTGAGATAAGGAGAAATCATTCTGTAATTGGAATCACATGTGATTACCTTCAAGAAATATTTGGCCAAATGTTTTGCAAAGAAATGCTTATATTTAATTAAAAGGTTCATTGCAGAAATTTACAGTATAGATACATTTTCTAAAATCCCCTTTTGCTGCCTGGGCAAGGGGAGAAAGACACCAAAGAACATAGTAGAAGGTACTATTTCTTGGCAAGCGTGGCTTACAGTAAAGGCTGAAATGACTGTGTTGTGGGAAAAACAGAAGAGATTTTTGCTGTTGAAAGGAGATTAGCGACATCATTTTTATTCCTAGTAATAACAGTTAACTTTAACTAATAACCACAGTTATTGGAAAAGCAGTGGTAGTAACTTCAGGTTTTAGGTCCTAAATGGCATATAACAGAAAAAGAAGGAGGGTCATGTGTGAGTTTCAGCTCATTTTAGTCATACATTATCAATTTATTAGCCTAGGGCATTTAGGAGATGAAAATAACTCAGTATCCTGACTGATTGGAGGATGGTGAGGAAATATTACATAAATAGTAAATTAATAAAAAATAGATTATTTAATATAATGTAAAACTTGTGATGAACAGAAAATCCTGTAACAGAGGAATATATAGTTTTCATACACCATGCCTCATTTATGCTGTAAATAATATCATAACACATACATAGATCATGCGTTGAGATCGATTTGATACTCATAAATGTAAAGTTTCCCTTAAATTGTAATTTCATAGGTTCTTATGGCTTAGTTTTCCTTTTAGCCTGTATAAAGATAATTATTTGTCTGTAAAAGAAATAAAGCTTCTAGGAAGCATAGCACAAAATGCTTCAAACTCTTGAAATCATCAGAATCATAAGACTGTATAGACTATTTACAAACACTACCTATCTCAGCATGTGTATTCACATACTGTGGCAAACAGGATTCAGTGTATGGACTGGAGATTAAGAATCATGTAAACAATAGACAATGTTACATTGGATTGTTTATAACATAGTAAATCACAAATGTAACAGCTGTGAACAAATTGTCTGGCTGCGTAAAAGGCAAACATCATATTAGGATGCATAAGCTGTAAGACACATTAAATATTTCTTCCATTCTCCTGAACTTTGGAAAGATCTCACCTGGAATGCTGTCTCCAGTGTTAAGGAGCCCACAAAAAGGCACAGAGAATTTTGGTTTTGTCTCTAGGAAATCAGAAAGAATTATCAGAAATTTAGAACACCAGTCAAGACTAAAAGAACTGGAGTTGTTTAGTCTAAAAAATAAAAGAAAAATTACCAAAGTCTTGCAATAACAGAACGTCTGCCCCAGAGGAGCTGTGACTATTCTGTTCTCATGACTGAAAGGACATGAAGTAATATTCTTCAGCTGCAGGAAGAAAGATTGAATAAAGATACTACAATGTTTGTGTAGGATGTTTATAAGGTCATCCAATCTTCATTGTTTGAAATCAGGTTTAATTGGAGGTTGGAAAACATCTGTCAAAATGACAACAATCTGTAAAGGCCTTTTCCAGCTTTATTTTTTTTCTACAGATGCATGTTTTTATTATTTTACTTTCATTCTAGAGTTCTGCAAAAGTTCTTCAAGAGATGTCATGGTTGCACCTTTCCAGATCAGTTTGGTATTTAGAACAGGATTCTCTACAGGACACAATGTCTGGCACTGAGATCTCTGTGCATAACTGGGCACATTCCATGCACATTAACTGGCAGCTCCAGTTATCATTTCTCTCAACTGAGAGAGCAGGAAAAGAGGGAGAAAGTACCATTGCATTAGCTTTGTAAGGTTCTACCTTATTTTCCAGAATAGGACAAGGAAGCCTGTTTCTCGTCAGGGGCAAGGTGGCAGAATAAATGCTGTTCCAGAAACTCCGTGGCAGAGACAAAACTGTTACCACTTCAGGTTGTCGACACTGGCCTGGGAGGTCTCCTCAGCTGCCTCTTTCACCCATTTTCCCATGGTTTACAACAGCTTTTGGTCTAGGAGTTTAGTATATGTTAAAAGGAAGAACGATGGCAAATATATAACTTTCAGATACAGAGTCTTCACCTTCTGCAGCTTTACTACCCCTCCTGTTTTTATAGGTCAGCACACAACTAGTTTGGGGTCAGCAAGTCCACTGTGGGTGTGGTTATGGTGGAGAGCTGCAAATATGCCTTCCAGATCATGTAAGCACAAGAGCGTTAGCAGCTATGCAGGTCTCTACCCACTCCCCGGCTGTACAGAAGTCACTGAAAATATTCACATCCCACAGAGTAGTATTCTCCACAAGATTCTACTGAGAAATGATCTCCAAGGGCTAACATCCTGCAAAACCTGCCAGCTCATGGATGGCAGTATGCACTTGACACTAGGGTCTTTGCAAATCGCTAAAGGAACTGTTGATCTCTCTCCTACTTAGTCACTTCCTTCTTCTGAAACAACTTCTTTCCACTTAATCCTGAATTTTTCTAGTTCTGTTCTTAGCAATCAACCACAGTCTCCATGGACAATGGCTGTTTGTACCAGCCAGCCACCAGGCCACATGATGTACAAGAAAGAAAGAAGTGGGTCCATTCAGTCTTAAGAAGAATAAGCAAAGGGAAGATCTTGTTGCTGTCTTCTACTACGTAACAGCAGGGTATAGAAGAATAGAGCCAGCCTCTTCTCAGGGTGCACAACAATAGGATGAGAGGTGGTGGACACGAACTGCAATATGGGAAATTCCAATTAGCTGTTAGGAAAAGTATCTATATCAGAGTCAAACGGTGGAACAGGTTTCTCAGAGAAGCTGTGGCATCACCATCACTCAAAACTCAATCAGAAAAGGTTCTAAGTAGCCTATTTAAGTCAGTGTTGCTTTGAGTGAGGCCAGATGACCTCAGGAAGTCTCGTCCAACCTGAATTATTTGGTGATTCCGTGATTCTATTCAATTCAGGAAAGTGTCAGCAGGCAGTGTTTGTCATTGAAGAAATTAATTTAAAATGTAAGCCTGAGAGAATAGGTGAAAGGGTGGGATTTATCAAAAAGTAGTTTGTGCCAGAGAAGTTAATATTGTTCCCTTTGGGATATATTTTTTCTGTGTTGGCACAGAGTACATTGAATTTAGTAGAGTTATTCCTTATGAAAACATAAATAGCACAGAATCAACTCCTAAACATGAACATACCAAAAATAAAATAACTGATAAGTTTCTTTTCGGTATGGCTTATTCTATTTCAGAAAACATAGAACCCAGTAAGTTATTTTCAAAGCACCTCTATAATTAAGTGTAAGTGAAGTATATCACTACAGCATATTAGTGACTCCATGTAAACATATTTTCCTCATGAATGGTTATAAACAGGCAAGCCATAACCTCATTTTTAGCTTTTTTCCACATTATAAATTCATTTTTCTCTTTGCAAAATGTCACTTTCTTTCCAGCAGGTTAATCCCAGGAGGTCTGGTAACTACAATTACTCCATTTAAATATTCCACATATCTGTCAAGACTCAAAAGAATTCTGTAGTGTCAGTTTAAATATAAATATATATAATTCTAGTTAATAATCATCACTTCAAGTCTGTTATGAAAACTGTATTACTCATTCAGAGTGTGTGTGATGTTGTGTACGTATGCAGCATTTGTTGCAGCATTTTCATTGATTTATTGGTTAGAAAAACAACCATACTAACTGCAAAACATCAATGATCTCATACAGAAAACAATGCTCTTCGAAGGTAACCTTGTCAATAAGTTTTTATTCTAATTATTTAAGGAAAAAGCACCAGAAATTACCTAGCTTTTTATATAGGGAAAGCTGAAAATGTATATAATACTGTAAAAGCAACTGCTAGCAAAACATATTTGATGCATTTCATTTCTGTATCATTTTCATCTAAACCAAACCTTTTCATTTACCAGTGACCAGAAATTTCTTTTTTTCTTGGTAGGGGGTCAGAAAGTCTGGGGGAGTTGACAATTTTCTGTCATCTTATAAATAGTGTGAAACACTACATAGTAAAAAATGAGCATCTTAATGGTTTAGAAACTAAAATTGTAATGTTAATCCAAAACAGATCACAAAGTTTATTTCCCTTAAGTTAGATGTGTTTATTATGTCCCTATTTACTTAGCCTGCTAGAATAGCCTTTGCAATAAAGATAAAAGTATAACTGTTTTTACAATAAAAGTTTCAAAGTAGTAGAATGAATATCCTTATGCCCAGCAAACACAACTAGTACCAATGAAGAGCATTTCAAAGCTTTTAATCTCCATGACAACCCACCTCAGAATCTTCAATAAAATGCCACTTTACATGCACACAAACATACTCATTTATGCACACCTACCATGTGTTCATAAATATCACCAGTGCTGTGGATCTTAAAACCATATATAATACCATGGATTTCTTTCTCTTGGAAGACTAGTCAGTCAGCACTCCAGCTAAAAACTTAATTTTTATCCTTCTGCTTATATTAACTCTTGAATAAACAAAAGGCAAAGAGATATATACAAAATATGGCTCAAACATATAAGGACACACCTTGAGTTTTGCCAAGCATCAAGAGAAATACTTGATATATAAATAAATAGGAATTATTTCAAAAACCTGTATAACAATCACAAATTGCATAGCAGAATTATTCACAGTAGTTTTTCTGTCTCAGAAAGGAAATAGTTGACTTAAATATTATAAGCAGAGCACTCAATAAGCTGTGTGAGGAAGCATCTAATTATTGATGTGAGTCATATATTGATGAAAATGTGGCTCCACCTAATACTGGAAAATCACAACAAATGTTTAAAAAACTGTCCCAAGACTAAAGTTCAATTTAAGCCAATCCAGGACATAGGACATTACAGAGATCTGCCTACACAAAGGAAACAGATACTCGCTGCCATTTGCCCGGTTTGTAATATTGTGTTCACTAGTTATGGTCAGTTATCTTGCCTGGTCTGTGTTTTCAGGACTAATGCCCTGGACTACCCATGCTGCCAGAGCTGTAGAATACCTGCTAGGGGTAATGTGCCACATCAGTGTGGAATGTAGTATTTTCACAAATGAAAGAAACATGTTTGCTCAGAACTGAAAGTGGGTCTGTCAAACCTTCACATTGCTTGACCTGACCCGGTCAGCACAGCTGCAGCTCATATCCTCCTCCAGCCTGTGTCTTCAAAAGGTGGCATGCCCCTCTCACCCCCAACTCTTTGGAGCCTCTGCTCCAACAAATCTAGCCAGCATTTCCAAATAACCTGTTTTAACACTCTCTTGCATCTAAAGCCCCAATCCTGTACCCAATTGCAAGACACTTTATTAGTCAGGGTTATGTGCACGCGTTTCAAGTAGAGTTTGAACCTGTTCAGTTACTCTGTGAGGTAACAGCTGATGAACAGAGCATATCTCTTTTTCCCTTCCTTCTCCCAGGATGTGTCAAAGGGTAGCTTAGCCATCAGCATCAATTTTGGAAAAAGTACTTTTCTCCCCACACAGTGGAAGAGAAGAAAAAATCTGAAGAAGCTTTCAGTCATAGCAACAGCCTTCCCTGTGGCATCCCAGGCCACCCCCCAATTTCTTGCAAGTCTGCTCATCACAGCACATTTTTTCCTAATTTGTAATGTCAGTACAGAGATCATAGAATCATAGAACAGCTCAGGTAGGAAGGGACCTCTAAATATCTGTCAAGTCCAACCTTTTCTGGGAAATGTGAGCCTGGATGAGGTTATCTAGCACCATGTCCAGATGACATAAGACATGTAGGTGCCTCATTGCCAGCCTGGAAGCAGAGATGAAAAAAAACCACAGCAGAGAGAACAGTGAAACACCACCAGGTATCTTTTGTGATAGACATGAACAGAAATTCTCATCATTGTCCTTCTTGTTGGTTCCTTTCTACTATCCCTGCACTGACCTACTACAGAACAACACTGTACGTGGTAGAGGAGTAAAGGCCTCTTCAGCATATCAGTTTGTGCATGCTATGTCACAGGAGATTAAGGGTTTAGAAGGGGCTTGAGGGCATGTTGAAAGAGATTGAGAGTTAGAAGACCTTTTATGCACATATGAATGACTTGGCCCTTAAAAGTATCTCAAAAGACATTATGGATTCAGGCTAGTTGGCTCACATACTGTCTGCCCAAAAGCCTCCAGTGCAGTCACCCCCTTTCTGTGACTATCAATATTGAAGACCTGTTGTGCATTCTAAAATGACATTGTATCACATTCTAAAATAAAAATAACTTGTTTCACAGATAAATGCTAAATTAAGTTATTTACAAACTCCAGTTTGTAGTCTGCAGTCCATTTCACTGCAAACCAACAAAATGAGTCCGTCAAGATATATTCCTCAAAATTCCTTGCTCTGCCCTAACCTCTTCTTCATATAATACTTTCCCTGCTTGAGTAACTTCGGTATGAATCCTTTTATCTGCATTTCCAGTATGCAGAGAGACTAAGGTTGGCCTGTGCACCTCTGGAGCATGAATCATTGTAGAACATAAGCCTGTAGAGATTAACCTTATTGGTTTTTTACTATTTCTTTATGGCTCTGTTAAAATCAAAAAGACAGGTAGTTGGACTTTTCATGGTGCCTTGATATAGTTCAAAGTAGATTAAGATAATCACAAATTCAGAGATACTAATTCTTATTAACTATAATGTTTTTTTTTTTTACAGCATAGTTGCCACATTGATAACAAATTCATTTTAGATAAAGAACCTTGTCACCAGATAGCAAAAAACTTTAGTCATCACTTGTGTTTCTAACAGAAATCTAATATAGGGACCACAGAAATTAGCAGATCTGTCGAGCTGTCAAGAGCTAATACAGGTACTTAAAAGATCTAGCCATGCAACTCATAGTAAGAATAAGTACCTTCTTTCTACTGAAATAGTTTAAGTGTTAAACAAATGTTTCACTTTAAAAAAAAATTTTATATGTCCATTTTATGACTACTGCATCATGCAGTTAATTCTTAAGTCAAAAATACCATTTGTCTAAGATCCTAATGACATTTACAGGGTCTACAATTAAATAAACAAAAGATACTTTACCATGTCTCAGTATCTTGTCCCTGAAAAAATAACATACTGTACTTCTGCAGAAATACACCTTTTCTTCTGTTTAGTTTATTACCTGCAGAGAAAAAGTTTTAGGTATCTTTTTATGTCTTGTAGCTGTAGTCTCTAAACTATATGTAATTACTTTCAATGAAAAAAAGAAAACTATAATGGGAATAGCTTTATTGTCATATTTTTACTAGTGGGTGTGAGAAGTGATTTAACTTACAGGTACTGATTATTTAATTGTATTGATATAGAGCATACAGCCTACCATGACTAGTGAATCATTCAGACTGACAAGAGGAGGTGTAGAAACTCTTCTTGCTTCTATTCTGCCACATCCTTCTAGTTTTACAAAGGAAAAAGCTTTATTCATAGGTGGGGGTTAGTAAGTCATTAAAGTTCTTGATAACAGCTACGAATGCATAAAGCAAACACATCAAATGCATATGGTACAATTCTGAAATTAATTGGATAGTGAAACAAACTATTCCAAGAGGTGACTATATCATCAGATACACAGTATAGCTGACTCTGAGCCTACATAGGGTTTAAAAATAATCATTGTAAACTTTACAAAATTAAGCTTATATATAAATTGCTTATTCCATTTAATTTGTTAGTGTGTGACCTTTATTCAACACAATTGTTGCATAAACACATTTACTTGTTTAGATGTGAAAAGACACCACAAACTATTAAAGTCTTAGCTACATCACTATGTATGAAAGTAATTGTACTGTGTATTTTTTTCAACCTATGGCCCTGCAGCAGTAGTTGATTAAAAGACCATGAATTCAGTCTGCAAAATAATTGTGCTTTGGACAATACTTGACCAAAAGTAATTAGCAGAATAAATTCTCAGAATGGCTTTCAGCAACCTGAATAGATAAGTTGTCTATAGGTAGGCTTGAATATGACTGCTTGAGTTCTACAGTCATATTATACATGAATAATAGAGCTCAGATTTTAGATACACAACAAAGCACAAACTTCTGGCTCAGAAAATCTGTTTTTCTTTTCTTCCTCATCAGCATGGTCATATTTTTCACTAAACGTAAGATGGAGAATAGCAAGAGACTAATGGATTCATATAAATCTCTTCAGTTATTTTCAGTATCTCTTTCCTGGGGATAATTAAAAATAAGATGCATGTCATCTGGTGTCTAAATACTTATCATTTTGTATGGTTACAGATGACAACAGATTTTAGAGCTATGGTTTTCTCATTCTTTTTCATTCTTTAAATTATGTACATCTTTCTCTGTTTTTTTTTCTTTCACTACGTAGTATGCATATCTGAAATTGTTATCTTGTATTTTCACCATCATTAATAATTCCTTTATTAGTATAAATTAATATTCTAAGAAGCTGGGTAAAAATAATAGCCTGAAAGCATTAACTAATATATATAGTAACAGAAACATTAATCTTAAGATTAGGGTTTTTTTTCTTCTTTTCTTTTTTCTTTTTTCTCTGTTTCTGAAGAAACAAAATAACATAAGAGCTGAGTTAGAAAAGATCTAGTATTGGAAGAGTTGTGAACTAGTTGTGAACTAATCATATTCTATTCACTAGTTGTGAACAAATCATATTCTATGATTCTATGATTCTAGTAATTATATTCACTAAATAGTGAAAGAGTTCCCCTTTTAAGTACCACCATGTTTGTTTTGCCAAAAATGAAGTGGGTTTCTTCAACAAATCATTAAAAATCTGTCTGGTACTTGTAGTCCAAGAAAAGCAATGTTGTTGAAGGGAAATATTGTCTCCCTTTTTTGTTTGGTACAAAAGACAACCATAATGTATCTGCCCGCAGGGCAAAAATCTCAGAAAACGGAGAAGTTGAGAATGGTTGTATATTCTGCACAACTTCAGAAATGACATGTTAGTAATGATCCATGGCAAGAAAGCTGCCATATCTAGACAATTCTTTGGTAAAAACAAATTATATTTAATGGTATAAGAATGGATAATATTTATGGCTAGGAAGAGAATGAGCTAGACTATTCTAAGTAATGTGTCAAGAAAAAAGATATTTGAATTTAACTTATATCACGACACTTGAAATGAAAATAATCCAGACAAAGATGAAGTTTGCAGATCCTGAGACGAGAATCTTTGTGCTTCTATATTTATCACAATTTACTTCTAACAACTGGGATTTCATCATTGTTGTTGATTTCCAAGTTGTTTTTCAGAACAGTGTATAACAGTATTTTTACTTAAACATGAAATAAAAATTACAAATATGATAATTTCTCTTATTTGTCAATTTATAATTACTAAAAACGATGAAACCACTAGAATTGAACTCGCCCCTTGAAATGACAGAAATGAAGAGAATCGTAAGAACAACTTAGAGACCTGAATAGGGAAATTTGAGCATTGATACAGGATGTTGCAAGTCTGATAAAGAAATCTATTAAAATATTGTTATTTGGCATCAAATTATAAAAATATTTTTAGATGAAGTGAAAAAAATCATAGAATTGTAAAACCTAAAGAAGAACAGATAATGCAATTATAAGAAGATACAGGTGAGCTACTTAAATTACCATATTCCACTTAACAACTCAGTGATCATAATCATTTTACAACTCTATTATAGCCACAGCTAGAATAATTTAGAAAATCATCAACTCCATCTAGTGGTGATTTTCTGTAAAACTATGCTTCTATAAGGAACTATATTCCAAGCTTTGATTCTAATTTGTTACATTTCAAGAAACAACAACAGATAACAACAGCAATCCACTTGATTGATATATGAAAAGATTTTAGACTTTTTATAGTATTGAAAAAATCAGTAAATCAGTTTCAAAACCTATGCTTAAGAGTTTAAATTTTATTCTAAGCGAATTCAATTGGTAGCAATTCCCACATGTCTTCCTAGAATGGTGCTCAAAATATCTTGCAAAGAAAGTCAACAACATTTTTCATAATGTACATCTTGGGAAGCTGAGGCAGGGGAAAATTAGACAATTTTGGCCAGTGTGAGCATGTGGGAAAGAGCCTCGGTCTCCCCAGCTGCTCAGGTCAGTCTTCTGCCCACAGAGAATCAGGATGAGAGAGGCTGTCTTTCTCCCTGGATGTCTTTGGCCCAACTCAAGAACAAGCTGGTAGTGACTAGCACTCCGTTACGACATATGAAATTAAATGGTATTTCTTCTTTTTATAACTTAGAGGAGGGAGTGATATCACTGCAATAGCCATCTCAGCTATTACAAGTAGTCAGGTTTGCAGTCTATTGAGACAATGTAAAGACTCATTAGACTTCAGAAGGTGATCTGCTTATTCAGTCCTTGCTAGTGTACAATGGAATCAAAGTGGCAGCATGGCATGAGGAAATTTACACTGCCACTCCCCAGTGATCTACTTTATTCTAAAGAAAATAAACAGTTCAAGTCCCCAGGACAATAACTGTCATTTTCCAAAAGCCTTTAATCCACATGAAGTCATTTTGGATATTCTTGTTTATGTAACAACTAAAATGTAAGTCTGCTTATGAACTTTTAGATACTTGGGAAGCAGTATGCACCAGCATGTTTATTCAGGGTCCGTGAAAGGAAAATGAAGTCCACAGTGGTCAGAATCAAAGAAAGGATGAAAGTGATTTTAACATTGTGAAGATTTGGGTCTGTGGGGGGAGTGTGGACATCAAACAAGGTTTAATTTTTATTCCTGTTTTCACAACAATACTGTTCCGGCAATATGGTGGCCTTCAGGAAATAGACCCAATATTCACCTCCAGATTTTCCATGACAGAGCAACAAAAATGTCCTAAATATTGTTGTATTCTATGTAAAGTCAAAAACAAAACCTTTCCCAATCATTAATTTGAAAGCTATCAATAAATTGTGGGGTGGTCCCTATCTATGAGAAAAGTATTACTTACTGATATCAGTAAACATAATTCCATAACCAGGATGATAAGGGTTCACCTCTAGCTTGATCTATCACTACCATGTCCGTCATAAACTGTACAGCCATAACATCTAGGACACTGAGCAAAGTATTAGAACTATAGCGAGCTGTGCTTTCAGAGCTTACAGTCTTGGTTAATCTAAAATTTAAATGCTTAAAGCATTCACTGGTGAAAGTATCCAAAGATTATTTTGGGTGAGTAAACTTTACAAAGAGACTGCTCTTCTAGAAGTATAAATAGTTCGCATCAATAAGAAGCTCACTCACCCTCTGCTGGATTTAGTCAACCACAGGTGATTCACAGAATTTGTATAGCCAAGCCCTCTCCCACCCAAACCTATCCTCCATTGACAAGAGTACTAAGGAGAATTCACTGAATTGAAGGAATTCTTGGCCACTGGCACTCTTTCTCTCAAGCCATTCCATGCGTTCAATACATTTCTTCCTGGACAAAGTGGTATTCTGCATTATTATATTCTGTCCTTATCAATACCCGTGGATGCAGCATTCAGCATTTAAAATTCTCTAGACAACTGGGACAAGAATCATACTCACATGCCAGCAGTGAACAATCATTCCTTGACTAGTATTAGCTCATCTAGTATTTTCCTTACATTTATCCACAAACTTTATGATAGCATTGCATAGGCCTTTCCCTTACCAATTCTTTATTGTGGCCAAAAAAAAGAAAAGAAAGAAAGGAGATATCATAACTCCCTGATACCTTCCTGCCTTCTACTTATGTGAAGTACATCAGCAGAGAGTTCACTGGGGCCATCACCATCTTTCTTCTGCTTTTGTCTGACTCCAGAGCTAATCTTTCATACTGAAATTCCTATATTAGCATACAAATCTTTTGAAAAGAGATAAAGTGTTTCAAAACAACGAAGTTGCAACAGGATCTGGATCCTGGAACTGGGATCGTCATTCATATGTAATTCAAAGGCATTTGTGCAGCACCAGAACAATTACATACTCCTCCCTAAGGGTACAACACCGCTTTCATATGGGAATGAAACATTCACCCTATTTCCGTTTTTTCTTGTCTGGGTCTGATGAAAACAAAGGGTTTTCAGAGTGCACTGAAGGATGATCTACCATGGTCTGAAAAGACAAAATTAGCATCTTTATCGTCACAATTAAACACAAAAGACTTTAAAAAAACATGTATTTTTTAAAACAATGACACTTCATCACACCAGCTTCCTTTTTGGTGTGTGAAGCTTTAATCCTGTATCTGTAAAAATTTTGAGGGTCTTATCCATCTTAGTTCTGAATGATGTTCAGAGCATCAGTATCAAAAGAAAAGAAAATATGATTGATGATTAGGTGAGAGGGATTTAGAGTGAACTGTAAATGAGTCAACTGTCAATGACAATTCATGGATGTGTTCCCATTGTTTCCAAAATCTAAAGCTCTTTATGACATCCTCATTAAAGATTAGCAAAAGAATAACAAGTCCTCTGTTTTTTTGTTGTTGTTGTTTTTGTTTTTAATTATCATCTCCATGTAGGGTTCTCCATGAGCTTTTAGCAGAGGTAACATGCTACTCAAGTAATATGAGGGACAGAAACTTTCTTCAAATAAAGCAAACCATCATCTAATGTACCCTTTTTGTTGACTTTGAGATGCTTGAGAATTTTTTTTTCTGCTGCATCCACTGACTGCTCCCTCATCCAAGTCTCCTTGGATGGCTGATGCGAACCTGATTCATGCTGTACTGAAATGGACAACGGCACTCATACAATCAATTTTCTGACTTGCACAGTTTTTACTTTAGAAATAATCTGATTACGGTCTACCTGAATGAAGAACTTTCATTTGTTCAATAGATTTCAGTTGCTTGCTTTCTTCTGTTTATTTATAAAATCTTTAAGATTTCCATAATAAACTAAATAGAAAATATCATCCCTTAAAGGAACATCCCCTGCCCACCTTTAAAATAAGTATTCTATTTCATAGAATCATAGAATCATAGAATGATTTGTGTTGGAAGGGACCTTAAAGATCATCTCATTCCAACCCCCTTGCCATGGGCAGGGACACCTTCCACTAGACCAGGTTGCTCAAAGCCCCATCCAACCTGGATTTAAATGCTCAAAGAAAATGTTCTATATTCTACTTACCCTATATAGATAAGATCCTTGCCTAAGGTCAGTTAGGAATTCCATAAGCGAGGCTACTTATCTCCTACATTATATAAGTACTTGTAAACTCAAATGAACAACTCAAGAAACCTTAAACTGTTATAAAGATTTAAGAAACACAGAAAAGAACACCTTCAGAGAACAAGTTTAAGAAACACCTTCAGAGAACAAAAGTGGCAGTAGAGTACCACAGCATTTTCCCAAAAACATTTTTCCCTTAAACCTGTACAAAAAAAAAAAAAAAAGATACAATTTTCTTTCTGAATATTTTAGAATTCTCTAAAAGACTTCTTTTCCTCTTTATAAAAACTAATTTATGTGCTTGAATCCTGAATAAGCCATATAAGATCACTTCTCTTTAAGGCCTGGCAGTGTTCTTCTGTCCTTTAAAAGAGAGGATGCACCTTACTGCTGAAAAGATATTGTAACTGGTTGTTTGCATCTTAATCAAATAATTCACAAAGTATCATCCAGCATCACCCACAATCTGCAGTTAAGGACTCTACAAAATACTTTCTGCAAGGCAAGTATTACTGACATTTAAATATAACTTTCAAACATAAAACAAAACAATCTATTCAAGCAAAACAGAACATTTATACCTACAGGCTAGTGTTTGTTCAGTTGGCTTGGCAGATGATAAGTGGAAGTTTTCCTGCCTTTTATTTACAAGATGAAAAAGGAGAAACTTCCTAAGTTTCTTTAATTTGCCACAACAGCTCAATGATCAAGCAAGTAAAAAAAATGTAGATACATAAACTACACCTTTTTGGTCATCACATGTAGATGTAGCACATCACAAGTGCTTTCTCAACTTCAGAAAGGGTAATAGATTCAATGTGGATAATCACTTTCACCTCAATATTGCGGTTACTCCCCCAGGGTTTGTCTACTAAATGCATTTCTCTTGCCCTTAGCAGAGTGCTAGTCATGGATCACAGTGTTCAGATATATCAAAAGAGAAGGACCATTTAAACTTTTAGCTCAGGGAGGAAAAACTATAAGCAATTCAGCTTATGTCCTGTTTGAAAGGTCAAGGAATGGAACAGAGTGGTATTGCATTTATATAGACACATTAAACTCCTGACCCAGAATGAACACAGCAATGCATGCAGTATCTGAGCTCTGCTGGGTGAAACCACATGGTCTCACAGCAGGAGAAATATCACTCCTAACCACTGCAGCTCACATACCTGCTTATTATCTGAGCAACCCAGTACCAGGAGACCTGAAATTGCTGTTTTGTGAGGAAATTCCTGCTGCCAAGAGGTGGTATGTTTGAGTTTAAAAGACACCAAGAACAGTCAGAAGTGATTTTAGATCAAAACATTCAAACAAGGACCAGAAAAGATAATAGAACTAGAAAAAAAAAAATTGCATTTGGTAAATAGTAAGCTAATACTAATAGTAATGTGAAAACAAAGGAACTAAGAGAGTCCATAGTAAAAAATAAAAAAATAATAAAAAATAAGGTAAGCTGGCCACCTGTCTCCTAAAAACAGTTAAAAATATAAGGAACTGATTAGTTATTCCTTTACTTTTATTAATATATGATCATACAAATTGAGTATAAAATACTGCCATCATGGTTAGGCCCTAAAAATTTAAAAAGCTATGCCATGACTGAGCATCTCCATATGTGAGTTGGAGTTCTGGACAGCCTGCCATAATTCAGATGTTTACAGGAGGTTGCTATTATTTGTCAGAGGTTCACATAAATAGAGAAAAATGTTTGAGGCTCCGTCATATAAATAAATAAATAAATAAAAACATAGAAAACAGCAGAACAGGTACATTAAAATGTGAATTCTTCCTTTAGAGCTTGTGCTACTCGTTGATGTGTTGGCTGTGGTCAGCAGCATGCGTGCATGTGCGCTGCGTTCCGTTACAGCAGTCAAATGTCACAGCACTTATGCGAACACCAAACACAAAGCTTTACTGAAAAGCTCCATTTTACTACAGGCAAACATCATTGCGTACAAGTGGGCTTCCCATCAACTATGGGAAAAACAGGTCAAGACTGTGACCTTACAAGTGGGATAGTTTAGGGTAGTATTTTAAGTGGATTTTTCAAAAAAAAAAAAAAAAAGTTTCCATAAGTAAGACTGAAGTACTCCAAAACAGGCTTTCTGGAACCAGAGACTGCCTGCTCCGGTGGAGTTTGCAAGGACCGAAGGCAAATCAAGTCCCTGAGCTCCAGCGCCGCCCGCGGGCAGGCCGCGGAGGGGAGCGGAGCGGAGCGGGGGGCAGGGCCGGGCCCCTCCCTCCCGTGGCAGCCGCAGCCGAGCGCCGATCCCCGAGATCGCTCTAGGCTCCTCCCCTTCAGCCGGCCTGCCCGGCCAAGGCGGCCGAGCGCCGGTGTCGCGGATGGCGGGCGCGGCGGTGGGCGGAGCAGGAGGCGGGCTCTCGGCTTCCGGGCCGCCGGCGGATGTTGGGGTTTGAATTGTCTGTCAGTTAGCGCGGGCGGCTCCAGCGCGGGGCGGCCGCCGGAGCTCCTCGTTGGCCGGGCCGGCGGCGCGGTGGGTAACGCGGGTGGCGAGGCGGGCGCCGCCTGGCGAAGGGCGAGAGCCAGCTGCGGGGCTGAAGGGGCGGCTTGGACTGCGGTGGCCGGAGGGCGGGAGCCCCCTGCTTCCCCGTGAGGGCAGCGCGGCGGGGCGATACCGTCCCCCTGCTGTGGGGAGAGGAACCTTCCCTCTCTTTCCGTGACGCGCTGGGGAGGGAGGGCAGNCTCCGCGGCGGCCGCTGGCGGCGTCGCGCCCCGCAGACGCGGGAGGGAGGGAGGGAGGCGGGGCGGGGCGGCTTCTTCCACACAAACGGCCGCGGCCGTTGTGCCTTTTAAAAAGGTGCTGCGTAGGCTCCGGTGGGGCCCGGTGGGGACTCGGACAGCGAGCGGGGAGCAGGTGTCCTCGGGACGCGGGGGGAGTTGTCCTGGTCCCGTCCCGGAGCTGTTTGCTGAGCAGAGGGCTGCGTTATGAGCAGCGAGGTGCTGTGGAGGCCCTGTCGTGTGGGAGTGCAGGACACCAGCGTGGACTGAGGGCATGCGGGAGGGTGCCTTGCAGCCTTTGTTTGTGTGCTATGGAAAAGGGTACTGAAATCCGGCCTCTCGGGGTTTGTTTTACCCTTCCCCCTAATTAAAACAAACAAAAAAGTTAAAAACAACTGATATTCTGGAGCAGTAAAGAGTTCTAGAACTTAACAAAACTGCTTTCACAGGCGAAAGAGATCGATTTTATTTACACTTTGGTTTTTATAAACATTGGGTGATAATGTGTTCCTGTCTTGCAAATAGACTAATAGGGGATTGCTTTGTCCTATAGAACTCATGCATACGTCCTATGCATGGAGCCTCGGTGCTTGTCTTCACATATCCTTTGACTTGCAAATTTGAATTCTAGTGTTCGCTTCCCTGAAAGAGTGCGAGGAAGTAGAAGGGATTTGCGGGGGTGAGTAACGATTTTGTTTGTTTGTTTTGCTGGAGCCGGGAGAAGGGAAAGGGAGGAGGTTCTTCTCTCGTTGCCAGCCAAACGTGCTTTCTCTGCCTCGCAACACAATAACGTGAAAAACTGGTCTTCAGCGGTTATACGTAGAGGGTTTCTTTGTTGCATTACCCTGTGGTAGATCCAGGATTGTGAAGCTGGCAGTGACCATTCCTGGGAAATCCTAAGAGAAGGGAAAAAATATAAGCTATGTTTTTGTCGTCTTCTCCCCCTGTCCCTAGTTCAGTATCTTTACGTTTTATAATTTAGAAAAGGGGAAGCTTGTTTCTGGGAAAACTGGAACCTGGAACCATAATTTCACCGGACTGTTGTGTACGCTGCCACAACCTAGATTGGTTGCAGCATTGTTGATTTTCATTTTAAGTTGTTTTCTGGCAAATGTGTCATGTCAAAGTATCCCATTTGCCTTTAACGAAGTACAGTATCACAGAACAGTTGTTTTATGCCTGAGAGTTCTGCTTCCATTTTCTTCTTTCTCACTCCTTGATATGACCCTCCTCCTAAAACTCCAGTCGAATAGCTGCAGTACTCTATTTGCAAAAACTTGTTGTAGCCTCAGGATTGTTCATGGAGCTGTACCTGGCAGTCATCTAAAGTAATCTGTAGATAGCAAAGCTCTGATAGCTTGGAGTCCATCAGGCTTCCAGTTCAGAGGTATAGTTTGTTATCAGCTGCCTCCCAGCTCACTTGGGTATGTATCAAGGGCGTTGTTCACCTACCTGTGAGGTAAAGCATGGATGTGTGGGCAATGATCCCAGGATGCTTGTCTTCCAGACCTTATGTAATGCGTTCTTCAGCTCCTAAGAGGAGGCAGGCCAAAGATCTACGGATGTGTACCTAAAAGGGTTCTACTTTGCGCTGGAGAAAGAATAATTGTCTTAGGACTGCCTTGAAGAATCTTGTTTACTTTTTTTTTCCAAGGTGGTCTAGGAAGTATGGCACACAGTGAAGGCTAGCTCCCTATATTGTTATGTTAATGTTTCCTGGGGATCTAGTTTTTACAGACATATGATGTTTTGAAATAAACGCAGGTTAGGTCAACGTTTCTCAATAGATTACTCTTCACTTTAGGAAGTAAAATACATGTTTCTACACGGTGTAAATTCCCATGTATGCATGTGCCTGTTTGGATTCCTCACTTATTTCTTTTTTTGGTCCTTGACTGGCATTTCTTCGACTAGGATCCTGCAAACAACGGAGACTACTTTCAGTCATGTTCCCAGTTTGTTTTTTCTTCTAAATTACTCATGTTAATGCAATCTTTATTTGAGCAGGAGTCACTGCCACTACCTTGGTTGTCCTTGGATGGTTGTTTCATTATTTTTGATGTTAAAAATAACTACAAACTCTTTATGCATAGGCCTATGCCTAAAAGTCTAATGTAGCAGCTAGCTATTTTCAAAAGAGGAAATGAAGTATCTTGTTAGTATTTTGAGGAAATAAATAACCAAAAGTTACTACATGCCATTAGTATGGGTATATTCTGAACATTTGCATCCTGCTTTTTGAACCCCCATCTCTCACAATAACAGTTGGATTCTAATATTAGTTCTTTTGCTCTTGTTCCCATTTTAAAAACTTTACTGAGTTTTGGGATTTTTTGAATTTAAAACGATGTGTAAAAACGATACATAATGGTCATTCTTAATGCACTAGATGTATTTAACTTCATTTCTTTTTCATGATAGACAGGTAGAAGAGCTCACTAGAATGAGTGAAAGCAATTTTGACATTCAAAGCCCGCGTAAGTAAGGTTTTTATCAAATAGTTATGTAAGTCCTTAATCTGCATATATAATATCAATTATAAATTGCTTTATTTGGTCTAAGAGAGCAGGTGGATTTTCAGTAATCAAGTTGTGTTGGAACCACTTGTCTCAGAATGAAAAAGAAACAACTTGTAAAATTCCTTGGATTTGTGTTTGCTATAATCAAAATATTTAAAATCTTTTCTGCAGATGTTTTAAGAAAGTAACCTTGAAAATTCGGCTGTCAAATTTCACACAGCTGTTTGAGATGTATCATTCAAGATACTGAATACTCAAGCTGAAGCGCTACCTCTTTTCTTCTCACCACTATGACTGTTCTTGATGTTAGAGTATTGAAAATGTATTTTTACATCTATTGAGAATTGAAGGGAAGATATTCAATGTCTTTGTATGCCTGAGTATGTTGGTGGGCCTAGGAACCCCAGAAATGGGGAAATCCTCAAGGTTTTAGTTGACTCTAATATTAGTCTCAAGTCCTTGAATGTTTTGAAACTAGTATATGTTTTTAAAAGTACTAGTAGCATATGACTTGATACTCAGGACACCATTAATGCTCTTCGTAAAGATTATCACATAGATATACAAAGAAACAGTTAAGTTGCTTCATGGATTCTAATATGGTGACGTCTTTGCATATTATACTAAAAAAATTAATGTCATATTTCACATATTTGGACATTGTTGGCTATTTAATTATCTGCAGGTGTTTTGGGAAGAACATTTTAGTTGGGAGCAAAATCGTCTTTTGAGTTTGCTTGGGTGATAGCCCTCTTCTGAATCAGCAGGCAGTGATGTATTTTCATGCTAGGGAACTAGAGAAGAAATAAATAGTGCCCTCTTCTTTATTTACCGTGGAATTCAGCATTTCTTGAAGACAGGGGTATTGCTGGGTTGTTTTTATTGGAACCCTTGAGGCAAATTAAACATGTTTGTGCTTAAATATGAAACGAAAAATTAATGAACAATGCATTGGACAGAGTCCTACTACAGTAATCAGTTCTACAAGGAGTCCACAAAGATGTGTCACCATATACACTTGCCCCAGAGTCAGTCATGAGCTTCAGCATCAGGCCACCTTAGCTGGGTGTTAGGTTCATCTCCCAGCACCAGTTCTGCTGCCCAAAGGTGGCCCCTTAGCATTTGCATTCCAGGATTGCCACAAGGTAATGCTGTGGATATTCCTTATCTCATCACAAAGGGAAACTTCACTCCCTTACAGGGAGTCATTCTGTCTCTGACTTTCCTGCTTCCAGCCAGTTTAACCCTTTCTGCAGTCAGGCCTTCTTCTCCTCCGTGCCAGACCATTCCTTGGTCATGAATTACCATTGCTGGCAAGTGAAAATTTGAGTTTCCCCTTTAGTATCTACTGTCCTTTATCCGGTAATCTACTTCAGTATGCATGTGATTAAAAGAGATGAGAGTTGCTGCTTTACAGCTGATCCGCAGTAATTCCAGTACACTCACTGATCCTAGACATGATTCTTCTATGTTTTAGCCTGTGTTCTCTGTGGATGGACAGACAACTGCCCTGAAAAGTATGGAGAGAAAAAGACCTATGTGGACTACAATCTCACTGTTCATTATTACTGTTTGGTAAGTATGTGGCATTGATCTTGGAGCTCGTTTATTTTACCTGAAAAACAGGTAAAATAAATGCAACCAGTATTAAATAGCCATAACTTGTCCAAACAGTTTGTTGTAAAGCTTGAACTGTCAGCTTTAACTTGTAGCCTTGAAGGCTTGTACCTGTCAGGTGCAGCAGATTAAGTAAATTGCAACAAACCTTTATTCAGTGCTAAATTCTGTTCATGATCCATTTCAATGAATTACTTGGTTCATTCTCCCAACATATCATAGCAATGAAGGTACATCTTGAGAGAAAGGGAACAGATTGCACCGATATGTTCACTTTTATACAAGAAGCGTAGTGTAAAAATTTGGAATGTGAAAATCACCCTCTCCCCCTTCCCCCCCCACCCTTGTGGAAGAAGTATTTATTCATGTTTGTCATTAGTTCTTGTTTAGGTATGAGGTATTCTCTGACAGTACATAGGACATTGTATCACTTAAATAGTCCTATTTTTCAGTTTAGTAATATGAACCCTACTGATCAGTCACAGCTATTGAATAAAAGCTTGAGTTGCACAAAGCTATGGGTGTAAACTACATTTCAATATTTGTTTATCACACTTGTCATTTTCCAAAATTCATATTCTACTTATACTACCTTTCGGACTTGAAGCTTCAAGTTTTTGCAGGTGACTTAATAGGTTGGATATTAAAGCCTTAAAAGATAAAGCAGAGTGGAGGTTTTCTGAAGTTATGTAAAGATTTTTTTTCTTAAAATTCCTTTCAGCTGCTTAAAACTGATTTAGGTCTGTTTGCGATAATCTTGTCACATGTAAGGCCAAATGAAAAGGTAGAAAACGTTTTCCTGATGGAGTAAAAGAGCTAGGAAAGTGCATGCTTGCAACACTAAATCCTCAAATTACTGATTTCTAAGATACTTTATAAGATACTTTTATAAGGAGTTTCCTACAGTTATCTTTTAGGCTTTGGTTCCCACTTTAAACAAACATGATTTTATTAAAATATCGTGAGTACTCTATAAGAAAAGAATTGTAGAAAGAGGCCAATTAGTCATGCATCTTCATTTTTCATTGCCAAATATCTCTCACTTGGAAAAATAACCTTAATTGGCTTTGGTATAAAATTTTACATTTATTAGACTAAAAATACTGACAAAAAACTGTAGTTGGAAAATGGTGCTATATTGAAATTTTGCTTCTGAGAAAACTATAAAATGAGATTGGAAGGAATATAGGAGGTATCAAGTTATGAAACTATTTAGTTATTTGAACTCTGTGACGTAATTGCCTCTAACTCTGTAACTCTAAATTATCATCAAGCTCCCCTGACTTGCCAAGTTACTGGATTCTGTTTTTATTTAATTCTCCTCTAAAGTGAATTACTTTTCCTCTTAGTTTGCACTTCAGTACAGATATTTCCTACTGTGCTTCATTATCTCCCCAGCACAATTGTCATTCACATTAACTAAAGTAATTTAATTTTATTTCCTCTGAAGCTTTATTTATTTGATGAAAGTAATTGTTTGACAATTATCTGAGTAGTCCCTATAGTTTGAAAAGGAAGATGAAATGCTCCATCTTAGGTTTTATGGTATTACATAAAACTTTGCTGTTATGAAACTGTTTTCATATTAGTGGTTACTGTTCCCTATTGTCTCCTATCAGATGAATATCATCTAAATACATAGATGCCTTGGATCATTTTCTAATTGTTATGTGCATCTATAAACAGGATTAGATTACCTGGCCATTTGCCATATCATCAGTCTCGATACCATCAAGTGCTTGGCAATGTAAATTACTGATGGCAGACTTTGGTGATTTTAATATCAATATATTTGGGGCCAGAAGGAGGCTATTCTACTCTGATGGTTAAAATGTTTGTACACAAGCTTTGTTAGGCTAAATGTCTTTCTTCTACTTAACAAATACAGTGTAGGTAATTTTAAATCTGTAGGTAGATGAATGTTACAATACTTGTTTTAATTTGTTTTCATAGTTGATGTCAAGTGGCATTTGGCAGAGGGGAAAAGAAGACGAAGGTGTAGATGGATTTTTAATCACAGATATTAGAAAAGAAGTTAACAGAGCTGCGAAACTGGTAAGAATGAAGTACTTGGTCTTTACAAGGAAGAGAGTAACTTTTCATTAAGCACATGTAGTGTCATCTGTGGGGTTTGTTTCATTTTCTTCTCCAATAGGCAATGTACCGAACCCATTCAAGCATCTGAATTTTACATATCATTAGCAAGTACATTGGGTTCCCAGAAGCCCAAAGGCATAATAAGACTTGTAGAATTTTGCTAATATTTTTATTTCCTCTGTATGTTGCAGATAAATTAATGAGAGCAAATCGTACATGCATAATGCCTCATGACATTATGCTAAGCCTCAAGCTGATGTGCTGTTATTTTATAGATGCAACTAAACTATAACTACTGATAAAATAATTTGTGTTTCAGCTTACAGGTAACTGTCAACATGCATATAAAACAATACATGATCAAATTCCATGAAATAAGAATATATCTTCTCTTTGAAATATGCATAAAACACAAGTAAATAGTAGTTTTGTACTTTAGACGTTAATATTCTTTTATTTTTAAAATATATTCTTCCCAGAAATGTAACATCTGTAGGAAAAAGGGTGCTTCAATTGGATGTGTAGCTCCCAAATGCAAGAGAAGTTACCATTTTCCATGTGGACTACGAAAGGAATGTATTTTCCAGTTCATGGAAGACTTCAGGTAAGTTTTGGGATTTTTTTGTTTTTTTTAATTTCGGTTCTGTTTAGACAGGAGATGATTGTTTTTTCATTCTGGCCATTGGACAGGCTGTTAGAGGTATGACATCTGAATTATCTGAGGAACAAAAATATCTTGATTTGTGGAAAACATGAAGACAAAACAGTTGCATTGAATAACTAGTACATATAAAGTAATTTTTCAGCACTTTTAAAGAAGTAGAATGGTTAGCATTTGGTTTTTTGTTGTTGTTTTTGTCTACTTCCTTTACGTTTGTCGAAATGGCAAGTAAAAGTCTTGGCATTCCTTCTCTTGGTTTGTCCTGCGTATCTCTGGCAGCAGTCAAAATACACTGTATGCGCTCTTTTACTATCATCTTTCCAGCATTTTGGCTGTAGTCAAAATACTCTTGTGTGTTTGATAATGTTTTCATTCTGCCTACTGTAAGTTGAGTTTGCAGGGTGGGTGGATGGCAGTCTGGGAGGCACTTAAACCATGAGTAGTTCATTTAAAAGTTAACATGAAGTCGAGCACGTGTAAAACTAATGCGTTTTCAGAAAGATTTGTTCTACAGCTGCACATCTTGTTTATTTTCTTACTTTGAAAATGTGCTAAATTTTAGAATTTACCACCCTAACCTTTGTAGAACCATTGTGCAAACTCAAAATTGATCCATTAATGTCATGGTAACACTGAAATATAGGAAGAACCTGAGGTTCTGATGACAGGAAACATTACTTGGACCAAAAGAAATATTGACAGAAAGGGGGATATATTATCACCACCTTACCAAGTATCAGCTGGCAAGGTGCTTCTTCCTTACTATTGTTCTATTGAATTGCTCTGTTAGATACATAATTTGTTTGTCTGCCTTTTTTAGCTTGTTTCAAAGTGTTTAGTCATGAAAAAGAGAGATAATAGGAAATTCATTTTGCTATCTTCAATTTTTATGAGGAAAGTTCTTAAAACATTGTTTTGATAAGGGAACTTTGCATTATTATTTGTAGATCTTACTGTTGGGAACATAAACCAGTTCAAATCTTTCCGGATAAAGAATCTAGAGGACCTTCACAGTGTACAATATGCCTGGATTTGGTTGAACATCTTCCGCTGTACAGTGTATTGAAAAGTCCTTGTTGTAAAAATGCTTGGTTTCATCGAGAATGCTTGCAGGTAACACAGGTTCTCCATTTCTTTTTTATTTGAGTCCATGGAGATCATGTTTTTGTTTTTAAAAATAATGGAACAGCTACTTAAAATTATGTAAAATTACTTAGGGATAATGTAAGCAGAAGGCATGGAATACATTAGATTTGAATGACAATATTAAAATTGTGTTTAGGACACTAGTGTTTTACAAGAAGGATTTTTTTATGCTATTACATTTTCTTTTTCCCCCATGTTTCTGCATGTCTGATACAATTCCTGCCTTTGGTTCTTTTTAGGAATTGAAGTCCAGCCTAGGTAGCTGCCTTCTTGCAAGTCATTATGTGCAGAATCTAAATGCTAAAAATGTCAGTTATCCATAATCAATTCCCTTTGCCTAAGTCCATAGCTGGAAAAAGTTATGAGGTTCTTTTTGTAAACTCATCCTAGAGCTGGAGAATCTGACTGAAAAGAAGGATTATACTTTTATTTATGACCCTGATTCTTGCATTTGAACTGTTGTGAGTCACTCACTTGTCCTCTAAAGGAAGAGAAAATACTCACCATTTACTTCAAGGTCAAGTGACATCATGGTTGTCGTCAGACTTAACGTCCATGTCAGGATGGTGTCCATGAATTTAATGGCTATAGATATTAAGACCTATGTTGTCATCCTAAGGATGGTAGTAATTCAATAATTGGTTTGGTTTTCTGTTTTTTTTCTTTTTTCCTTTTTTTTCCTGACACAGTATCAAGCTTTGAGTGCTGGGATATTTTTCTTTAGGTGCACAGTATGTAATAACAAGGACAAATTTCAGAAAGAAATGTTGAGAATGGGTATACACATTCCAGAAAAGTAAGTAATTTTGTAAATAATCACTGTTTTATAGAAACTTACTTTGATATGGTGTTAGAAACACTTTTTTTTACTATTAGTCTATAGAACTGCATTGATAAATATGTGAAACCTCAGTTCTGCCTTCAGTGGTGGAATTGTTTTGATAAGGAGTAGCATGTTTCCTTTTATTTATGTGACAAAGTTGTCTAAAGCTCATCTCAGACAATGAGCAGGAAGCTTTGAAAAGTCATTTTTAATGCCATGATTCAATCAGACACCTATCTAAAAGATCAAAACACTTTCTAAATATGATTGTTAGACATTAACATAGAGGTTGATAAGAAATTTATTTTATTTGTCCAAGTTTAAGTTATCTGAATTACTTCCCAGACAGTATTATAGTCCACTGGTTACTCAGCCATACAGCTTCTCCTCAGGGATTGTTAAGGATATGTTTAGTTATAACAACTGCTTCTAAAATTGAGCTGTTTTTCATATGTTTCTGCCATTTGATGGGGCTCAAAATAAGACAAGGTGATCAGAATGATGTTTCTTTGTTGGAAGTATTATTTCTTAACTACTAGTCTCTTCAGAGACTGGTATTAATTCCTTCTAGAGACAGGAGCTCAAGCGTTTGGAGAGGAAGAAGAGTCGAAATACTTGATGAACTTTGCCATACTGGCTTGGAAAATACTGAGTTATTATTCTTATAGCATTTTCAGTGGTAACCTCAGTAGACTGCCAAAACAAGTATCTGTCTGCTCTGAGAAAGTGGAATAATATGAGATGGAGCAAATATATACTGAGGTCATACAAAAATACTTTGATAAAAGAAACATTTCACACGAAACCATCTGTCAATGTATATTTTATAGTAGTATTTTTGTTATTCCTACTTCAGGACTTCCCTGGATATTGGAAAATAATAATAGTGTGTATCTGATATAGGAATCCAAAGAAGCAGTAAAAGGAGTTGATCGGAAAAGAATAGTATTTGGTGTCAGATTTTCTGGGCTAGTAACGAGATCATACCCAGTGTAATACAAATCAAGTGAACGCTTATGGATTTGCTTAAGAGGGTACTTTTATAGGTAGCTATGTTTAATTTCTGGCCTGAGAGATCATTACTTTATCCTAGATTGTTTGGTTGTTGCCTAGAATGTTATGTGATCAGAAATACAGTTACAGTAACAGACCACCTGCCTTATTAATAGGGATGCGTCTTGGGAACTTGAAGAGAATGCATATCAAGACTTACTGCAATGTTATCAACACTGTGACATTAGAAGATGTCTCTGCAAGGAAGGAAGAGACTATAATGAACCTGATAGGTAAGACAATTCTTCCAGGAAGATAACTTGGGGGATGGAATAGTTATCAAAAAAAAAAAAAAAAATCCTTTAATACTTTTCAGCATTGGGTTTTAATGTCAAGTCAAGACACCATTTCCTAATAAAATGCTTATTTTACTCCATATAATAGTAATGTTTCAATACTGATTTTCTCTAATTTCATCAGGTTATAAAAGCCAAGAAAACTAAACCAATCTATCATCAATTATCCCTGCTCTCATTTCATAAAGAGCTGAAGTAGAATTTGTACTTCCACAAAACATAGAATAGCATGTGCCTAAACTTGATGTTGTATCTTTCATTCACAGCTTAATTTACTAACTGAATTTAATAACTGTTAGAATACTTAATACCTTTACAAGAAACTTAAAGTACTAGACTTAGTTGAAAATTAACCAGCTGTGTAAGATCAATCTACTTCACAAGCGACAACCAAGCATTTGGATCATTTAATAGGTGACTAAGCTGATATTCTTGCAAATGGTGTTTTGAACAATAAGCCAGATCACTGGCAGAAAAACTTACCGTTTCACAGAAGGGGTAGTTCTAACCACTCAGTGAGGGAAGGCTGTGAGCTAACCCTTTGCGTGCAAAGGGCAGCTAGAGTATTGCTGATAGCTCAGAGAGGCTTGAGTGATCTTGTAAAAGGCTTTATTCTGCTCTACCATTTGCTTAATTTTTGATCAAGTTCATTTTCTGTATTGCTTCATTTGTGAGTTTCTGAAATGTACACGGTCCATTGAGATGAGTATACTCAAAGCTGTCAGACAGAGCCTCTGCTTTGAAGATCTGTTTATGTGGTAGGTTTTTCCCCATAGGTGTTAACTTCATTGTACAGATTTGGCCAAGCATCGCTTGGTTCATTCTTGGTATACATACATCTCAGAATTGACTTAGCCTTTAAGAGTTGTACCTTTGGCTTCCAGTGTTTTAACCAGTATCAGTCACATTGTTCCATTATAGTATGTTTAAGTGAATTTGAATAAATCTAGACAAAATACTAGCAGATATTTAAACACTAAAGAGTCTTATTTAGAATGTGTAAAAACAATCGGATATGCTACTTTAAAGAATTCAACATTTTGGAAAGCTGAACAGTGGGTCTCTATAAAAAAACAGAAGACATTGCTGGCTAGCAACATGAGGACAAAATACTGGCTTCAAGCTATTGACTTCAAGGCAGGGCAGGGGAGCACACTCGCTCATACTCATTTAATACGAATTGCTAGAACCTGGGTAGTTGTTTTTCTTTGTTGTATCCAGGAATTGTGAGTACATCTTATCTGAAGAAAGTTCCCCGTAATTATATACAGTTTGATAGATTATGCTTTGCTAGTTTAGTGTGTGGATTAAATTTACTGTTGAATGCTCCTAGTTTTAACTAGTCTCATTCTTCTGTGTAATTCTAAACAAATAAGTTTTTAATTTTAGTAAGTGGGAGATAAAGCGTTGTCAGTCTTGTGGTTCCCGTGGAACTCACTTGGCCTGTTCGTCTATGAAGTCATGGGAGCAACACTGGGAGTGCGTGGAATGCAGAAGCATCTTTGCAAAATCAGGTAATATTACAAATGTGATGGTGACTTCTTCAGATGATAAATTTTAAAAACATATGTGTATATTTTACAGCTAGCAAATTCATTAAGTTGATGTAATTTCACCATGCAGGGAACTATAGCAAACAGAAAAAGCGTTCTTTGGCTACCTCTGAAAAGATGGATGGGACAACTTGTTTGGTGGAAGAGCCATCTCCGAAGTGCCTTCGGCAGTCACCTGGATGTCAACACAACTTTCTTCTCCAGTGTGTAACTTTGTAGCAGAAAACAGATTATAACATAAAATAGTATTTAAACATGAGGAGGTGATGGCTTGTTGTGCAGGAGAGACTTCTTATACTAAATTGCAAATTGAGTAAAGTTGGAACAAGAAGTGTAGTGATTGCAGTTGTTCCCTGTAAACTATGAACACTGTAAACTTGCTATAGTTACTCATATTGGGTTTCATGTAAACCAGCTTTTAGTTTGACAAAACTAGATCCTTGTAAAAGGAATCTTTACAATTTAGATGTAACGTTGAATGTATGAATGGCAAAACTTAAAGCTAAGGTTCCTGATCAGTATTTTTGCATGTTAATAGTGTGCTAGAAATCTAGTTTACCAACATTTATATAAATCATGTTTTTTTCTGCAGTAATAAAATCTTACCAAGTCTGTAGAAACTAGTATTTTTAATTTGTGTATTGTATTAGTCAGGACTTCCATCTTGTATGTAGGATGCAACTAAAAACGGATCCTAAAACCAGCTCATAATAAAACACTGAATCATTCTTTTTCAAATTGTAGTTCAGGCACTGATGGATTTGAATTTGAATGAACATACAAATGAGTTTTGGTACTGAAACAGTGGGGAAAGTATATGGCTACCTTCAAAAAAGAAGTGTTCATGTATTCTTCAGTTGTAGCTCTTAAAATAGTTTTTTTTGCTTATAGATCACCAAAGATAATGTGCCAGAACAACTTGTCACCCTGTTCACGCCTAGAACTTCCAGCATCCAACAGAATGTCAATGTCCTTATCTCCACTGATGTCGAACAGGAACTGGTCCCTGAGAAAAAAGTATTTTCTTCTATTTTTTTGTACATTGAAAAGTAATCTAGCACATGACTTTATACACGTTTCCTGCAGAACATGATGTGTGTGTGTGTTTGTATGTATGCACAGTGGCTATATATATGTGTGTGTTTACATATAGTCACTAAAATACTGGAATAAGTACACTGAAGTCATTAACTTTATAATGTCTTTTGCTGTTTCTAAATGCTAGGGGGCCAGCTAAGGAGAAGGGAATGATACTGACAATTTTTAGGTTAGATAGCAAGGGGATCAAAACTCAAACACATATTTGTCCTTGAGGAAGCATGGCTAGCCATTCTTTACAAACAGGATTCTTTTTATTCCCCTAACTGCTTTCTTCAAATAAAACATGTCCTGAATTTTCAATGTTTTTGCATTTGCATCATAGAAATAGTTTCTGATTTTGCTAAAATCAGAGGTAAGATAACATGTTTTAATATAGAATATTCACTTTAAGGATACAAAATTCTTTGTCTTCTTGTGAGTACTTCATTTGTGAATTCTACCTGTAATATGTGCTAAAAATTCTGATGAGGGAATTAGTTACCTCCAGTATATAGGGTACTTTAAAATAGTTTTGGTGGCAAGGGGGGGGAGGTGTCTTCTTTAGGCTGGTGCTGTAACTTTGTAATGGGAATTGAAACCTTTTTTTCATCTCCCACTCAAATACATTTTTTTTTTTATAGTGGCAAAGATGTATATTAGTGAATAGTTGTCAGAGTATTCTAACTTGCTTACAAAACATTTCTTTAATGCATTTCTTTGTATGCTCTTAAATTTCTCACTTGTTTCACATTGTTCAAACATAGAATGATGGTGTGAGAATTGTTTAGTACCTCACTGGTACAACTGAATTAAGAAAATAACTATTCACGTTATACCAAGGTAATTATTTCTCCTCTTTTTTTTTTCCTAGCTCTTAGATGTACTTAAAAATAACTTGCCACTATAGAGTTAAAATTTGAAGAATCTACTCCAAATATTTTACTGGTATAATTTAGGCAATACCTAAATGCACCAAAGTGTTTAAAGAGTTTTTTTTATTCCCCTTCAAAGATTTTTAGGTTGCTATCTGTATAATTGTTGCTCATAGGTTTCATCTGGAAATGCATGTAATTTTCTTGTAGGCATTTAAGAACGCAAAGAAGGGAAGTTTCTAGTATACTGAAGGAGTTAAAGCAACAAGTTAATAAAAAAACTACAAGGCTTAACATCAATACAGAAAATATCTGGAATAGTGCTTTAAAAGGATTTAGACAGCGTAACTTCAGACCTACAAACACCATTGAAGTAAAGTTCACAAACTGCAAAAATACATTAAAGACAGAAACGTCTACTGGATCAAAACACCTTTTCTTCCAATTACTAATGCTTCATCTTCAGAATTCATCATTGTTTGAGGGCTCTTCTGCAAAGAACTTGTCCCTTGACTCTCAAGGTAATTAAATGTTTTGTTCAAAAAATAAAGAACTATGTAACTTTAAAGGTTTTTAAGTCTTCAGCCAGTGTGATTGTTTAAGATCATAGCCCTGAAGGATGTAAATTGTTTTTTTGAGTTGTCTTGCTTTTCATTTCTAAAAGGGGGGGGCAGGGATTATAACACTAATCATTTAAATTCACAGCCATTTACTTTTTAGAATAAAGAAATATTTGGTGTAGTTGGAAGCGTTGATAATTAACAAGAGAAAAATACAGCATGTAATTAGACTTGGAACTTCTTGATTTTTGTTCTCTGTGAGTGAACTTCTTCCTTTCTGATTCACCTTTGCTGTAACTTCTTTTCCTTTTCTTAAATTTGTAGAACATTTATCTGTGATAACATGCTCTCTGAAGACCCAAAGCTAACTTCTTTGAGTTCTTGTGCTTCAAAATTAAATGTGCATTGGATAAAAGGTGAAAATAGTAGTTAGATCTACTCCAACTCTCCAGCTACTGTTAAGCTGGGAGGAAAAGAGCCATGGTAGTCCTAAGAACTATCGGTCTTACTGTTTCAGGCAGCAGGAGATGGCAAACCTCACTTGTTGCATCTTCTAAAGTAAGAGTGAAGTACATTGAGATTTTGTATAAAATTAAGAGGATCACAAACGATTTTTAGGGATATATAATAAAGTATGTTTTATTAATTTGCAGCTCTAAAAGAGAATCTGTATTTTGAAGCTGGCAAAATGATTGCAGTTTCTCTAGTTCACGGTGGCCCACCTCCTGGTTTCTTTTCCAAAGTATTGTTCAATTGTCTTGTCTATGGTCCAGAGAATGTGAAGCCAAATTTGGAAGATGTTGCTGATGTTGATGTAGCACAAACAATAAAAAAGGTAAATAAAACTAAATTTATTGGGAAATTCTTATTCAAGCCTATATTTAGAGATGAAGAACGGCTTATTAAATATAACTTTAGTTCAAATTAAAATGTTCCCCCTCTTCCCCCATAAAAATGTGTGTGTATACATGTATATGCATGTAGTAAACAAATTCCTAACTTTTATCTTCTGTTACAGATAAAATATTCAACCAGTCTGTCTAGCCTACAGTCAACTGTACGCGAGTGCTATGATTTCCTTGCTGCTGCTGGATGTTTAAGACCTATAACAGCTTTGTGTGATAAGAATATGCTGGTGAATGACGTATTGATCCATCATGTAATCAAGAGAATTATTTCACCCTTAGAAAGGTTTGTTTTGTTCAGGGGTTTTCAAGGTTCCTGTATTTTTCCCTACTGGAATACAAACTAAAATGTTGCTAAAACTAAATTTCACATGTTCATGATTATTCTCCATTTAAATGAACGAAATGTTCTGTAATTTTCAGTGGATTAAGTAGCAATTGTTGAGTAGTTTGTTAGTTTAACTGGAAGACTGAGATGATCACATCTGTTTAATTTCTGTCTTTAGTATTTGATATCTAGTCCATTTCACTACTTGGTCACATTTCTTTTTTTAACATTATGAAGAGGGGAGATTGTCATGCTACAGTGTACAACTGCCAAAGACTTTTGCACTACAAAATTTCCCTAACCTGTATTCAGTTTTAATTCAGAAATACTCAAATCTAGAGACTTAAATTCTAAACACTTCTGACATATTTTAAATGAGTTCTTAAAGTTCTAATTAGGGAGTCCGTGTGCCATTATGATGGTGATAATGTGCACAATTGGCCTACTTGAAATGTAAACATTGCATTGGTGTTCCTGTGTAGTGGTGACTTCAGCTAGGAGAGAAATTTGCAACTGTTGACTATATTTTGATTGGTCTCTGACCTTACTTGTAATCTAAATTCTTTATCTGCTCAGTAAAAAGGCATTGGATGTTTGTTATTAACAAGTATCTTTGGATTTATACTGAACATTTATAGTGTTATCTTTGAATTTGAATCAACTGAATCTCTAAGACATATGAAACTAATTCTGAACGTGATTTTTTTTAATAAATTAAACTTGAGAGTAATTGGAGGTAACTAACTACAGTTAGTTACTACTAGGGTTTCTGATGCATGCTTGGTCATTTTTCTTTTTCCTCTCTCCTTCTCCTAGCTTTAGGCAAGGTTTGAAAACTCTTGGTGTGCTAGAGAAAATGGAAATGCATCCAGTTGCATTCTCTAGCATATTTTGCCACAAACCTGAAAGACTTTCAGCAGAAACTCTCTGTGATCTATTTACAATCCATTGCTCATCAGATGTAAATGAAGTTGGAGGTGCTGATTTTTGGATGGGTTATTTGCAAGATGTGGAAAGTAAGTAAACCCCTCTCCCCTTCCCTGTTCAAGGCATTTAATTGCTGCTATGAATATAGGGTTTGGTTTTCAGAGTTGCTGTAGTAAATCAAAGAAGGTTTTGAGTTAACTGTCAGTTACTAATTGTTCCCCCTCCCAACCTCTTCCTTACCAATTATAACTTCTGAAACTGTTGCCCAATTATAATAAAACTTGAGAGCAGTAATAACAAAGAGTGGTGTAGAAAAAATATTTTAACCCCCCCTCTCTCTAGCTCTGCTGTGAACTTATTAGAGGGTAAGAAAAAAAAGGTGTCCTTTTCTTGCAGAAATGTTGTTTTTTATTGTCTAGTGACCTAAGATTTTTTAGAACTAACCTAAGTGAGTATTTTCTTGCTACAGTCTTTCTTCTTTGGCTATATAACTGCACATTCATCCAGCATATTAATCTGGGGTTCCCTGTTTTCACTTTTTCCCCTCTCACACTTAACATGCAGTATATGTTTTATGGGTAATAATGAATGATATAATCTAATTCTTTTTTTTAGGTGGTGAGTCTGTAGTGACATTGGAGGATATTCTGTTCTTCGTAACAGGTTCTTTTTCTATACCGCCTATCGGTTTTGATCCTGAACCTACTATTAAATTTTTGCATGTAAGTTATCCCATTGGAAACAGACTCCTTAATTGCTTAGAGCTCCCAATAACAAGGACATATGAGAATTTTAAAAATAAAATGGAGTTCACCATCAGAAACACACTCAGAGTTGACAAAGAATGAATATTTTTGCTACTAAACTGATTGTTGGCAACTTCAGTTTTCTGTTGGAGTGTCTGCTGGCAAGGTGCTGTTGTAATTTTGGATGGCATGCTCTCTGCCTTTTCCTATTTGTCCCCCGAAGACATGCTAAAAGTAGTGATCTTGTAAAATGGAAAACTGTTTTCAAATGAAAATCTGATTTTTTTTTTTTTCTGTTGAATCATCTTCCTGGTTTGATGTTGGCTTTATGAGCCAGCAATCTCTTGCAGAAGTAATTAAAATAGGTTTGTTTGGTTTTTTTGATAACATTTCATGCATGTCTACAGCACACTGTAACATTCTAGCAATTTCATTTTTCAAGTATGTTGATTGTATTGCATACTTCAGCAACTTATTTATCAAAGTCAAATCAGGTGCTTTTTTAAAGATAACTGCTGTAGAGCTTTGTCTGAAGTAACTGTGATGCAGTTCTTCAGTTTGATGTTATTATTTCCAGTAATTTTTCTATATTGATGATTCACTTACATTTTGGTTCTTATGAACCTATGAAAGTTAGGATACTTGAAGTCCGTAGATTATTGTGTTTAGTGCGTTACAATGCGATCAAAACTTGGAGAAGACCTAGGCAAAATAATAAGATGCAAAGAACAACATCTGGTTGAACTTGAGTTTCTGCTGTTAAACAAAATCTTTGGCATTTGCACACACTTCTGCATCCTACTGTTATATGGTAGTTTCTACTATTTTGGCTATATGTATAATTGAAAGCTTGAAGTAAATCTTAAATATGCAACTATAAGTGATCTTTCAAAGTTAAATATAAAAGTTTGACTTAATCATGTGAAATTATAAATAATTCCTTATTAGAAGAGGGTGTTTCATTTTCTTGCATGGAAGTCAGTATTTTCAAATGAGTAGTCACTAAAACTATTTGTTGAATTACAGGCAGTCTACCATCAAACCTGTTGTCAGTGCCTGACAAGTTTTCTAGCTTTTAGTCTAAACTCTACCTGTTCAATTTTAGATGCATTTTGAGCAACTTAACTGTGTAAAATGTTTTAATTCTGCAGTATTTGTATAAATAACATTAAGCCATAAAAGATAAGTAGTGAAATTCCTACATAGTAACACAATATTACTAGTACTAAAGCTATGAAATTGAAAGAAAATTTTAAGTACAATTTTATTTTTAATGGGTGCAGGTCTCTTTTCTGAATTACTTTTTTCCCCTTAATATCAGCTTGGTCATTTACGCTGTGTCCCAAACACAGGTTATTCTGTATATGTATATAGATAGATATCTATCTGTATATATCTATATATATATATATTTTTTTTACATTTTTCAAAATACTGAAAAGTAACCTTAACTTTTTTATTAATAAAGCTTGCTTTTAATTGAAAATACAGGCAGGATTGCTTTTCTTTTGAATGTTTTGGCAAGAAAGTACACTTACAGTGTACTGTATAAATGTGGTGCTTTAAAAATAAATCCAAATTAATTTAGTTTCAGGTTCTGCTTTATGGTTCATCACACGTTTTCCTCATTAACAAATTGTGTTACTAAATGCTAAATATGCAGTAGCATACTGCAACTGAAGACCTGTAGAAATGGCAGTCACTAAATTTGGGACTGTGCTATAAGGTTAAAGACAAAGAGGCAGATGGGTATTTAAATTGCACAGGTCATTTAACAACATGCAGGTATTTGGAAACCTTTCTTAAATTGCTACAGCATCTCTTCGTTTCTTCTTGTTATAAAGATCTATCTCTATCATTGGATAACAAAAGCGTGTGTGCTGCTTATTTTTGCATTTTAAAGTCTTAAGTAAATTATTCCAAAGCTTAGATCAGGCATTTCTCATTGTTGTGTTTTTTTTAGCTATTTTGAAAGTAATCTCATCAGAAGTCCTTTCATTTGAATTTTAAGAGTATTTTAAATTAACACAGGACTAGTGGTGCTTTTCTGGTTCTGAGCCAGAAGCATAATAAAATCCCTTTCAAAATGAAATTTAAGCTGCTAATAACCTCTTGGACAATATCATTTGGCTTATTTATATACTAAGTATATTCTCATTCTCTTATGATCTATTATGCGATGTCTGCTGCGTTTTCATAGTTTTTGAATGCCATACTGCTGATAACTTTTCATATTCTCACTTGCCTTCAGATTAATATGTTACCATTACAAGGAAGGCAGTCTGTTGCAAATTGATTTGCATAACAAGGAGTTGTGTTGTAAGATTTTTTTAAAAAAAAATACAATGAGTCTCCTACGGGTAGAATATTATACTTTGAAAATGAGTGGTGTACTCAGTGCACTATTCTCTTGTCTAATTAGAGATTAATGTCTTCCATGATATGTCATTTTTGTGGACTGGAAGTACAGAACTTGTAGCAAGTAGAGTGTAGATAATTTTGAAAGTCAGTTGTTGAGCTTTTGGTACCTGCAGTGAGAAGGGAAATGGTATTGAACTTGGAACAAAATAAACTATTTTTTTGACCTTCAATGGAGGAAGAAATAATAAGGTCATGTGAACACTGGGCTTCAAAAAGTATGAGAAAAATAGGGTTCACACCTGTTATGGCTTGTCAGTTTTGACTTCAGCAGTTTATACATTTTATGTAAAGGTAGAACTAACCTACTTGTCAGCTGTAAGAGAAATTCTGAGTTAACAATACACAATATTGTTAACAAAGTATATAATGCTATATCAAAACACGGAAATCACAAACTACTCCGGTCTTTAATATTGCTTGAAAACTTTTTCCTGATGCAGAACTTGTTTCCATTTTCTAATACTGATGCATACATTGAAGACAAGTTGTCTTCCATTTCTTGTAGGTTTAATTAGCTCTCTCTAAACATTCTAATATAATACTTGATATATTTAAATTGTATTCCTAAATGCTACTGTGGAGATGGATTTACTCTTTTCTGCTCATTTATAGACACCAATCTTAAATTTACTCTTAACTTTATATTAAAAGGATGCCATTGAATAAGCTGACTTCCAATTCATGAAAACAAACAAAAAATCCCTTTGAAAACTTGGAAGAATTTCTTTAACTATAATGAACATCAAGTTTTTAATTGATATAGTAGGTCACTGAAGTGGAATGCTACCAGGTAATCTCTCTATTTTACGTAAATGTTAACCAGAGACACATTGGAAATCAGGCAAGTTGCTTACTTCAATTTCAGTATTTCTGCAACACGAGTAAATGTGTATGCATTAGCTGTTGCATATTCTATTCTTATAGAAATTTCATCCTTCGTAAGATTTGTCAGGGCCAAAAGAGAACTATTACAGTCCTCTTTGACTTTGTGTTTGGCCAAAGAACTTCACTCAGTTTCTTCACCAACCCTCCTCTGGAATTTATGCATCAAATAAGCTATTTATTTTCTCGGGTGATCATTTTCTAGTAAGCAGTACGAGGTTAGTGTGAGTGTTTTTAGTATGGTCTTTTAAAGAAAGCGTATATAATTTCAAAAATACACTGAAGTATTTTAGATCTATGAAAACCAAGGGATAGGACCTTTCTAACTTGCCCTCGTCCATGTGAAGAATGCTTACTAGAACAAGCTGTTAGCATTTTTTTAACTGGTTTATGACAGAAATATACTCAAAATGAGGAAAAAATTAGTATGTTTGTACTTGAAGTCAAAAGCATCATGTGCTGCAGCCCTGATACTTCTCATTAATATGTTCAATGTTGGAATTGGAAGACTTCAAAATTTTGGGAAGTAACATTGAGCAGAGTATTGAAGTCATTAATTCACAATCACATTCTGCATGTGCATTTTAAAAATAGTATTGGAAATTAATTCAAATAGAAGGAAATGAAACTGGAGGCTACAAAATATGTTTTAAAGTTTATCTTGGTTTGTGGTAAAGCAGTTTAAAGCTCAAGCTTTACTGTTTTTACCTAAGGGATCTGTCAGTTGGATAAAAAGAAAATTGAAATGTAGTAACTTCTGATATGTCAATCTTAGTGTATACAGTAAATTGTTGTCAAAATATTAAGGTTTGTAAAAACAATGCAACCCTCTACTTTTGTATTGCATAAACAATGTTTTTAATTATGGTAATTAGAATGTTATGCAATGAAGTGTAATTGTGTAAATACTTTCAGCTCTAACTCAGCTGCATCATCAGTGTCTGAAATGTTGCAGCTTCAAGCACCATTATCTGTGACAGGTGTAGCATCAGTGTTGAAATACTCAACTGTGGGAGGTAACTGTCATGTATATGTTTAAAGTGCAATAAGGGGTTAAATTACTGTGTTAAATGTGATGTTCTTCACTGTTTTGCTTTTGTTTAATGGGTTTTAGCTCTAGAAGTGTTATCGCTATTTTCTGTATTGAGCCTCTGTTATACATCTTTGTATGCATCTATTGCACCTGTACCTGGATAGCGTTATGTCAAAGGCTGAGTTACGGCTGCGTGGGGCTATCTCCCCTGTAGGCTTTGCAATATCTAAAGACTGTATGTAAATAGCGTGTCCTATGCTGTGTAAGGCAGAGATACTTTTTCTAAATAAATTACTGAAAGCTGAAGCCTTTATTTGAAACACCGGCCCTTTTCAGGTGGTTAATTAAGTGCCTGCGGGCTGCTCGGGTTACGCTTATGCTATTTTCCAGGGAGCGTTTCAGTTGCTGCTTGTGCATGCGGAAACAGCCCAAGCCTGCTCCTGCTCGAAAAGCTTGGGCGTAAGGCTGAAGGGAAAGTGGAAAAAAGCAAGACCCCGTTGTGTGAAGCACCGCACC
>VXAA01007177.1:269706-299764 GCA_013399115.1 Anseranas semipalmata
GCTGGCGGCGGGGGAAAATGGCGGCCGGGATCCGGGAGAAGCAGACGGGTGAGCGGCTTCCTGCGGTCTGCGGCGTTCGGCGCCGCCGCTGGCCCGGCCGGGGAGGGAGCGCGGTCAGCCTCACGCTGCAGCCGGGAGCTCCTCGGGTTCCTCCTTTCCTATACCCGCCGTGTCCCCGGCGGCTCCCTGGGGCGGGATGGAGGCTTCCCAGCGCTGCCGGGGCATCCGCGCCCTCTCCCTCGGCTCTGCCGGCCGGCGACGAGGCGGCGGCCTTCTCCCTCCTCGTTCCCCGGCGGCCGCGGGGCCGGAGCAGCTGGGGAGCGGCGGCGGGGCCCTGGGGGTCTCTTGTCGAGGGGTCCTGGCACTGCCGGGGGCAGAGGGCCGTGCGGCGGCGGGGCGGCTGGGGAGCCCGGGCGGCCAGGGACGTGGCCGCAGGTGCTGCAGCGGTGTGGAAATCGGTCCCAGGAAGGGGCTTGCGCAGGTGCGGGAAGTGAGCTGTGGCCGTGGCGAGCGGGTTGTGCTTTCAGTCGTGTTCCATCTTCCTTTCTGACTGTGGTAAGGATCAACGGGAAACGTCCTCTAAAGGTGCAAGCATAAAGCTTCTGCTGTGATGCTCCTGTTAAGATAATACGGAGGCCTTGGAGTGTGTATTGACGCTCAGGAAATTAAGAATATGAGATTAACAGCTCCAACTAGTTATGCAGGAGGTTTCTGTGGATAAAAGGCTTAGTTACTTTCATTTCTCTCTTGATGCTGCTTTGTGGAGCACTGAGCCATCTGTTTGAACATATTTCTAAAACACGAAGCATGTCAGCTCTGTATTCATGTTTACTTCCCTTGCTAGCAGAAGTTTTTGTTAGTAGTTTGAGCTATAATCTTGTCATCTTCTTGACAACTGTCTTATCTTTCTGGTAGCATAGAGGATTCTGGGTGCGTTTATTTAACATGGAATCGTCTGCCTAAAAATCTCAGCCTGAGTCTCTCTGACCTTAAATGTATACCAGTATTTTTTCATCTTTTCTGTACCATAATTATACTTTCTCTAATCTCATTCCTGTGGCCATTTGCCATTGATGGTGCTATATGATCTTCCTTTACAATACTTTTCTCCTCTCTTACACCTTTCTGATTCTGAAAGCCCGTTGTCTTTGAGCCTTTATTCTTTTCTCTCATCTTGTTACTTGATTATTTCAGTCAACGTTTATGTTGTCTTCCACTGGGGAGGTCACATGCAAGGAGGTAGATCAAACAACTTAAAGGTGTTCAGCAAGATGAAAAGATTTCCATCATTTAGTACCTGCACTACCGCGTGAGTGCACCATCTATTGTGCTTTGGTCCTGGCCCATAACCTGTCAGAGTGTATCATCGTGCAGCACAGTAAAAACCTGATCGTTGCCCCAGAGAGTAGTCGGCCTAAACATAAACACAATGCCAAACATAGAAAAGAAACTTAGAGACTTGCTGAATGTTTGTTATGATTGTCACAGCACATCAGTAGTCTGATCGCTGTCTTCTTTTTTAGAGAGCTGATGCCAAGTTTTCATTTAAATGGTGAACTCTACAGGGAAGTTGCTTCAAAGCCAGTAGTGCCAAAACGCATAACTGTAGCTTTGTACAAAATTGCTCATACAGCTTAGATACGGAAGATGCCTCTGGCAGCGAGGGAGTGAAGGCTTCAGGAACAGTCTGTAAGCAGCTTCTGGGATTGCTGCATGGTTTTAAAAAAAAGTATTAAGCAACGTGGAAGGCTCGTTCTGCCTGCAGAACAGGCAGCTTCAGGGGGGGAGCTGACAGCTGCCTCCCGGCGCCCTGGGAGGGCACCGAGAAGATGGAGCCGGGCTCCTTGTAGCAGGGCATGGCAGCAGGGTGAGCGACAGTGGGCGTGAATTGAAACAAGAGATGTCCGAACTGGATGTAAGGAAAACTATCACCACAAGTCAAGCACTGCCGCAGGTTGCACAGAGTGGCTATGCCATCTCCGTGCTTGGAGGTTTTCAAGACCTGACTGGGTGACACCCTGAGCAGCCTGGCCTTGCATCACAGCTGACCCTGCTAGAGGAGGAGGTTGGACTGGAGGTCTCCTGGGGTCCCTTCCAGCCTGAGCTGTCCTGCGATACCGTAAACCTCAGGGAACTGCCCTGCGTGCTCTTGCAAGGTTCATTCTGCATAAAAGTTTGAAGTTAACTATTTTTATTGCTCCTCATTTATGAGCAGAGTGAATCATAGAATCATAGAGTTGCAAGGGACCCATAAGGATCATCGAGTCCAACTCCTGGCACTGCACAGGTCTACCCAGAATTTTAGACCATGTGACTAAGTGCACAGTCCAAACGCCTCTTAAATTCAGACAGGCTTGGTGCAGTGACTACTTCACTGGGGAGCCTGTTCCAGTGTGCAACCACCCTCTCAGTGAAGAACCTCTTCCTAATGTCCAACCTAAACCTCCCCTGGGTCAGCAGGGGAGTGGTGTACATTGTTCTGATTTCTGAAAGTTTTTCCTCTTTGCAAAGGTTTATGATGATTTTATTTATGAATTAGAGAGAGCAGCCACTAACTTGTGTTGATGCAATTAGTTTTTTACTTCTAGTCAAAGATGGGACAACAGTACACAGTGTATCATTTAATCAGATAAATGAGGAAGGGCTTCTTACTTGGATGATTTGTAAGTTAGAGGTAGGTGAAGAAATCTGCTGTTTCGTGTGTTGAATGGGAAGTTAAATGGAAACACATTCCTGTTGCAGAGAGTTTTCCTATTGCAAATTAAGGATATTTTTGCACCCCTTAATGCAGCAATTTCTTCTTATGAGTGCTCAAAACAGGGTGTTCAAAACTGTGTCAGTTTTAGTCAGGCAAAAAGGTATTTGTGGCTTGTGTGTATAGTGTTGTTCTGGTCGAGTAGGAAAAACCAGAATGGGAATAAAGCAAACTAACTCCTACTGTGCAAAATGCACCCTTCAGGAAGATACTGAAACTGTTTTTAAGGCAACAGTGATAGAATGTTGCCCACATAATTAAAGAAAGAGATTCTTTCTTCATGTTTTGAGACTTGCTTCTATTCTTTTTGCAGTGGCTACTAGAGCCAATAAATTCTACTTGATGTGTTACTTGTCAGCCAAAAGTTGCACAAAAACAAAGCAAATGTGACTTGCTGCACTTATGTTTTCCTCTCAAATGAAACATTATAAAAGCTTGCTAATGTGTTTAATGTCTGTTGTTCAAGTGTAAAGAGAGTAAAGCATTATTCTGTTTTATTTTCCAGTGGCTTTGAAACGTATGCTCAACTTCAATGTTCCTCCTGTTAAAAACAGCACAGGAGAGCCAGTATGGAAGGTAAGAACTATTTGAACTAGAACAGGAGAGTTTTACAGTGTTTGAAAAAGTTCAGATTATCAAATTTTAACTAACTCAAATATATACCCTGTCCTTAACTTTTACAGAATATTTTTTTCCTGTATGTTATGAATACAGAATTAAATATCAGAGTTGTTGAGAAAAATACATAATTGACATATTGGCTAATTAAATGCCCAATGACTAATACATTCTTTAGGCAATATATTAATGAGCAGCTAAGGAGGACATTTTTGAGATATACTTATGTCTCGTGTTAGCAGAACCTTGCATGATACCTTATAGGTAAACTCACAAAGTCAGAAAGAAGCCCATGGAAAAGGAAGAACTATTGGTAGCCTTAAATTTAGGACAAGCTGAGCTGAAGCTAACTTCATTAGCTTTAAAAAGCTAGCTTCATTAGCTTTAAAAAGTAACTTGTCACTTGTGAAAAATTCTTGCCACTAGAAAGCATATATTTTGTTTTTTCATCTATTCTATTGTCTTTTTACATTAATTCCTTTTTTCCCTGTGCTTCTCCCATTGTTTCCTTCCACATGAAGTCAGAAAAATTCTGTATGTACAATAACAAATTTCTGACAGCAGATTCCTTTTTGACTGACATTTTTCAGAAGGAAGAGATGAATTTTTTTCAGTTTATCATTGAGTTTCTTTATGTTGTTTTTTTGTTTGTTTATTTGTTTTTGTAAGTAAAAATGCTTGTCCATGGAAGTCCATGATAAATTAATGATTACAAATTGGTAAATGTTTAGCACTTCTAAGGTTAGGACAGCAGTTCCTTAAGCCCAAATTCCTGTATCCACTGTTTACCTCTTTGTAAAAAGATATATATCTATTTCAGGTTCTCATCTATGACAGATTTGGCCAAGATATAATCTCACCTTTGCTGTCAGTGAAAGAGCTGAGAGATATGGGGATCACTTTGCATCTGTAAGTACTTTTTAAAAATTGGGATTTTTTTTTAAAATAACTTTATCTAATATTCCCCTGAAATCATGAACAGAACACTGAAAATCATTCAATGAATAACAATTTAAATAAAGATTATTCACTGTTCAGTAGGATTTCCTACTAGGTAGAGGAGACGCTGTTCGAAAAAAAAATCCAGGAAAGGTTTTTGAGAATGTCTGTACAAATCCCTCTGTCTTCATATGTTTTAAAATTATTTTGGCACAAGCTGTTACATGGGACTGTGCATGATTTCTGCTTGTCTTTTTACACATAGACGTTAATTGTCTCTTGTCCATGGTACGAAATTTTATTTTAAGAGATTTTCCATTTCTCTTTCTCCTTATTACGTTTAGTTATTGGCATTCCTTAGCTGTGGTAAAAGTCGTGGAGGAACTTTTGAAGATATGTTTATTTTTTTCAAAAATTTATTAACTTTTGATAAGTGAAGGGTAGAAATCAAAACACAGTTCAACGTGTTGACATGTCAGCAGAAATGTGAGAGAAACATGTAAATACTTTGCCTGTCTTTGTTTTAATGAGCCGGAAGGCAAGTTTGATGGTATGAGATATGCAGGGTTTTTCTTATGTCAATAATTAATAATTGATGTATGAACATTGTGGATGCAGTGTTTTACCTTCCCCTGAATGGAATAATCTATTTTTTAATATTGTGAAGCCTTTTCTCAAGCTTTGAATAAACTTCAGAGACCTCTATTAACACATTCAGCTACCAAAAATTATACAAATATGATTTTGCTATTTTTTCTTGTTTTTTTCTTTCTAAGATCTGACTAAATATAAGGATAACTTCTGGGAAATCAGATTATGTCTGTATAAAAAAAATAGCTTCTTTAACATGAATAATTTTATATGTCAGAAGAGGAACACATTAGAGATGTATTTTTCTTCTTTTCAGGCTTTTGCATTCAGATCGGGATCCTATTCCAGATGTTCCAGCTGTTTACTTTGTAATGCCAACAGAAGAAAATATTGACAGAATGTGCCAGGTAACTTGCATGCTTAATGTTTAAAACTAGTGGATGCAACAAGGTTAGTGTGCGTGAAAAAATCCTGCACTGGTGGGAGTGTGACTGTTCTATATCTAGTTCCTGTGTGCGTCTGAACATCTTTGCTTGTATGTTAGCACATCATTGTCATAAAAATACTACCCAAAATTTTTACATGCAAAACTTCCGTTTCCCAGAAAGTAGAAGTGCGAATATATCTTCTGTGTTTTGGAGAGAGTTTGGGGAGTGAAAAGACAAGCGGCAGTGGGCAGAGATTGAAATATAGGAGTTCCATTTAAATGTAAGAAAAAGCTTTTTTAATGAGGATGGTCAAACACTGGAACAGATTGCCCAGAGAGTTTGTGGAGTCTCCATCTTTGGAGATGCTCAAAACAACTGGACCCCGTCCTGAGCCACCTCCTCTATTTGACTCTGCTTTGAGTAGGGGGGCTGGACTATGCAATCTACAGAGGTCCCTTCCAACCTCCGTTGTTCAATTTCTGTGGGAAAAACGGATTGAAGGTTGACATTTTCACCAAAGGAAGAAAAAAGAGCAAAAGGTAATTGTGGTCAGCGGTAATGTGTGGAATAGTAGTTGCTGTCTGGTAACTCTAATTTTATTTCCTGATTTTTGCAGTTCTGTGTTAGGTTATATCTAGCCAAGTAGTCAAAACATAACACACAGGTCTGTATGAACAGACAGCCAAACACTTCAAAGATTTAATTTGACTATGGGTAATTAGATCATCACATAGTAAATGTTTGTGTATTTTTTTAATAATTAAGACCTGTATTAGTACTTATTCAGGAAAAAAGGTTGTGGTTTTGCTTTCTTTTAGGATCTTCGAAACCAGCTTTATGAATCTTATTATTTAAACTTTATTTCTGCCATTTCAAGAAGTAAACTGGAAGATATTGCCAATGCTGCCATAGGTGCTAATGCTGTAACTCAAGTCGCTAAGGTAAGAAAATCCTTCAGTCCCTAATTTTTAAGATACTACCTTTAGAGATATTATTGCAGTCTTACATGACCACTTCTGTGCCACACACAGTTTTTCTGACTGAACCATGAACAAAATAAATGTTTAGCTAGGTTCAATGACGGGCATGGATTTACTGTGGGAAAAAGAGTATCTGCAGTCATCTCATTAATCCAGCTTGGTATTATACTTCATCTTAGTCAAAAGTCCCAAGTGCTGCAAGTCCTTTGTACTGAATGGTAAGAGCAGAAATAGGGTGGTTTCAGAGTATTCCTGATCTTATTAACTCATTGAGTGCCTCCAGTGCATGTGTAATGGAGTGGGGAACTACATGGAAAGTGCAGTATGAGTAACGTTGTTACTTTAAATACACAGTGTACTGTAGAGGTGGATGTTCCATACATGCATGCTGTTATTCAGTACATTCCTATACTTTTATGATTTAAAGGCTGGTGTCTAGCATGTACTGTATTGTTGAATGCCTGTACCAAAATCTGCATGTTATTAACTAATAATTTTCATATATACTTAAATACATTCACTTGTTCTCTTTCCTATTATGGAGTACTGCTGGCATGAGAGAAAGAAACTGGTGTGAAATGAAATGAAAACTACTAGTATTGTTTAAGCCTTAGGTCTTCAGCAAGGGTAAATTGTTGTAGCACTGTGGACTGACTTTCTTAAATCTGTTTTCCCATTGTGAATGTCCTGTTCACAGTTTATGCTATAAACAGGTTTAATCTTTTTTTTTTTTTTTTTTGTGAATGTACAAGTATTTTAAAGAAAAAATAGAATCTGCGAGTTCTAATCTCCCAATGTGTATTGCCCTCTTACATCCCTCCTGGGCAAGAGCTCAGTGCTGTTTATGTTGTAGTTCTTCATTAAAAAAAATATATATATATAATATTATAACATCTTCCACACATGTTTTTTTTCAGTGATGGTTTGCTACTAACAATTTTATCCAAAGAAATACTTGAAGTTGGACTGCTTTCTTTTAGCACTCCTCAGGTGTTCTAATATTCTGTTATCACCCAGTCCTTACACAGGCTTTTATAATTAATACATTGTATCTTACTTTTGTTTCTTTTAATAAGTAGTTCTGTAACACTCACATTCAAAAAGAAGTAGCAGTAAATCACACACATGTATTTTTATACTTGACTCTGGACTGTTCTGACCATTGTTCCTTGATTTCTAGGTGTTTGATCAATATCTCAATTTTATTACTTTAGAAGATGATATGTTTGTATTGTGTAACCAAAACAAAGAGCTCGTTTCATATCGTGGTAAGTAAAATTTGTTTGTATAAAAAATCAAATGAAATGTCTAAAGTTGAAGTTTAGTTTTGAAGTTATAGTTAACACCTGGCAATGATTTTATTTTGCTTTGATCTACTCAGACTTCAGGATAAAGATGTATAGTTTAAAGTCGGTTTAAGGAATGAGTTCTTAGATCTTAATTTCAGCATCTTTACTGCACAGCTATTTAATATTGAAAAATAATTATGTTCTCTTAAATAACAAATTTAGGAAAGCGAAACTGCACCATAGACTTACAAATAGATACTAGGACCTTTTATGCATAGGATAATACAGGAAAAAAATGTTATTATTTAAACATGTAGATAGACACTGTGGGTGGCTGCTGTGTTTAGGCACTACTATTTAGTTGTAATCCCTTATGCAGTTCTTAATTAAATATTTTGTTTTTGTGTGAATGGTCAGCTGGAAAGTTACTGTCAGTAACACAAAGCAAGAAAGATTAATTGATAGAGTTTTGTGTATCATCTAGACAGTGACCAGTCAATACCTGCTTTTCTTAGTTAAGACATGAAAACATTCATCCAAATATGTGGGGGTGTGCAAGGGGATGTGGTTAGGATCAGGGACTGGAGTAGCACAGGGAAGAAGCTAGGAAAGGGCATTACTGAAAATAAGAAATGCTGATGGCTTCTGCAAGCACCTAGGCCCAGGTACCGTTTGTCAGCTTCTTTGTAAAGTCTCTGAGTTGCAAGTGAAGTCAGTCTTATGGAACTCTGTTTTTTTGTTTTTGTTTTTGTTTTTTTTCTTATCCTGGGGCTTCTGTTGGAGCTGTTTTGGAACCTTCCAGAAAAAAATATGTGGCTGCGCGAAGTCAGTTACCTCTACATCTGTGGTGCTACAGCAGCCTAAGTCAACATACATGCTAGTTGTCATTATCATCCACATGATTTTCCTCCCTCCTCTGATCAATTTTTGTGGTCCCCTGAGCCATTTAGTATGCTAAACCAGTAGAGAACTGTCACCCTGCCTCCCCTGCCCTGCCTGCTCAAGTGGCTATTACAGGGGGGGCTGTCTTGCTGCCCCTACCGTAGTTTCCCTCTTCTCACTTTTACATGAGAACCAGTAATTTTAGAGCTGCTGAGTGTTTGTTCAGTTTATTCAGTTGACTCATTCTACAGAAAATAACTAATTTGTGTGATCTGGAAACCCAATGCAAGGGAAGCAGCAGAAGTGTGCAAGTCAGAGGCAAGACGGCCCTTTTTTAGCAGCAGCTCCTCATTACATTACTGTACTCAGAGCAGCTACACACAGTGTCACACAATTAATGCCTGACTTATTTGGCTGCACAGAATACTCACTAGTGACCAGGTAAAGAAGTGAGAAGTCTCTGTATGCTTAACATTTAGCAATGAGATCTTTCCCTTCTCTTGCCCACTTTCCAAGGTCAGCATCTTTCTTTAAAGCTGAATCCATAATACTAAGTTCAGTCTCACACTTAGGACTGATTCCAATGTCAGGGAATTAAGGACTTTTTTGTTTGAACCTGCTGTTTTAGTAATCGTTGTTTTGCGATGCATTTGTGTGTATATAAAGATACTTGACCATAAGATTCCTGGTAGCTAAGGAGGAATTTGAATTGAAATTACTGAAAACGTTTGCACTCGTCAGTTTCTGTGTGGTTTGTTTTCCTCTCTTGGGCTGCTGAAATTTGCCACACAGCATACAGTTTCACACTGTTAAAACCAATATAGAAGTGGGCTGTTTCCAAACACTGATACACCAGAAATCTAATCTTCCATAGAGAAGTGATTAGTTTTCCATTAGAGCACTGAGCTGATCCATCTCCCTGTGTGAGTTCTAGGTCTGACACAGGGAGGCAGAAGGAATGTATGGGCAAAGAAGAAGCAGTCTTCTCTCCCTTTGGAGGGTAGCTCTAACAGAAAACTGCCAATTTGTATATAGTTTCATGACCTGCATAAGCCAATGTAAATCTGATGGTGATGATGAAAAAGGGCTGCTGTTGCAGCAGCACTGTCATGTGTGGTCACATTTAGCTGAGTGGTTGAACTAAGAACTAATATAACAAGAAAAGTTAATTCTCAGTTTCCTGATTTTGCTGACTGTATGGCTGCATTTACAGAGAAGTAATGTTAGGACAAATAAGCATGATAATAGTCTTCAATTATGTAAAAGGCTTTCACAGAAAGAAGGGAGATATACATTCTCTCTCTCCATGTGGTAAATGGACTAGAAGTGATGAGCTTAAATTGCAACAGATTTCTGGTCAGATATTAGGAGCACTTTCTAACATTAAAGATAGTGAAATATTAGAATAGATTACCTATAAACATGGCATTTTCATTACTGGGAGGCCTAAGGACAAAGAAATAACATAGGTTTAACTCATCTCTGGGCAAGAGGACAGAGTAGATAATCAGACTTCCTCTGATTCTCTTCTTCTGTGACTGTGTAGAAGGAAGAGTAAATGGCTAATACCAGTATGAAGTGGATGTACCTGGCATCCTGTTTGATGCTCTTTGAATGCTTTCTTACTAAATTTGTATCGATTTTGTAAAACAACAAGAAACTGCGGGAGACCTAACCTTACTTTTCTGTAATAGAATCATCCCCAGTGAACTTGTACAATGGAGAGAGAGGAATGTATAGAAAATGTGACAGAACTTGTTGCTGAAACATTATTCATGTTTTTTGGTTTTTTTTTGTTTGTTTGTTTGTTTTGTTTTGTTTTTTTTCAAATATTGGCCTAAGGAGCAGTTATATTTTTGTTGATTGCTAGAGTTAAAAAAAAAAAAAAGAGTTTGCTAATAAAATGTGTGTGTTGCACAAAATTGGAAAGCACTGACCGTATGCAGGTTACTGGAACATTATAGATGAGTGCCTCAATCATAACAGTAAGGAGGGAATTAAATTTTAAAATTAATAAAGGCAAGGGAGTAAAAAATAAGATTATTTCCCCTCTGTAAATTGGCAGACCATTAGCTGGAGATAACTGCAGAATGATAACCCCAGTTAATGTCAAAGCTTTGACATTACAGAAAAATATGGATATTGGGATCAGTCTGCATTTCTTGGTGTTGGTAATTCAGAAACTTTAACTTAGAATAAAGAAAGATGGTTAGGGGGAGCGCTTCTATTCCTGCTGTCATCCTAGTAGCCTAGTCAAATGTTTGACTTATTAGGTATAGATGCTGATAAAAACTGCTAATATAACCCATCTCTCTGAAGTTCTCAGAGGACAAAAACGAGGGGGAAAAAAGCACCTTTAATGTTAGAGAATGATTATGACTGGCCGTGCATAAATTTGAGATGGAAGGCTTATTAATGTCCAGAGCATTGCAGTTCCTGTTTGAAGAAAGAGTGTAAGACAAGTAATTATTTGAGATATTTCCTAAATCTAAAATAAAACAAAGGAGGAGGGCATGAGTCCCGAGGCAGTGATTCACAGGAAGCACTTCACAACTCACAAAGTTGTAAAGTATGCGTTTATTTCGGCGCTGGGAGCGTAAGGGATATCTCCGCAAAGTTACGCTCACCTGTTGTTAGCCCACGCCTCCTTTTTATTCTCTAAAGTATTACATATGCATTAAGTTTCGCAACCTGTCTACATATTCATTTTCTAACCCTGCCTAGCCCCGCTTCATATGTTAATTATCTTCTTCCTTCTTCTGCGCTTGCGTAGAGCCCCTCTAGTGGTCGTCCAGGTGGTCGTCCTGATGAAGTAAGGCGTCTTCCTCAGAGTTGAACCTTTCACCTTCTCAGTTGGCGCATGCTCTTTAGGCTCCCGGATCTCGTCCAGACCATAGATATGGCCTTGGCTGGTCCTCTCCTTGTTTCACCTGTTACTTATTTCCTAAGGAGGATGCTAATGCCACGCTTCAGTACCGTTAGACAAATCACGTAGAAATTTTTCATTACCTCTTACCCATTGTTTATTGTTTTTGCCTTAACTCAGTAGTGCTTGACTTGAGACCTGTGATAACATTAGGTTTGATGTTTTCTGTTGGCTACTGTATTCTTGTCAGTGTTAATTATTTGATAGAAATGTTGCTAAGCATTTCTTGGTCTCACCTAAATATGGGAGAGAAATCTTTTCATTTGTAGTGTGAAATGTTTTAGAACTTGAGCATTATCCTAAACCTGGAGATGGACAGTAAATTTATCTATTAAGAAAAAAACAAGGGGTACGGGGCTCCACTATGAGAGGTGGGGCTTAGAATCTTTAGTTATAGTTTACTGCTTACTATAATTCGTGGGGATTTTACATTTTAAAAATGGTTTCCAAGTGGATGGTCATTCCTGTTCCATAACGTGTGGTTTTCTAGGAGGGATTTTTAGTAATACAATAATAATACAATCCAGAAGTTAGAGCATGCATTTTCAGAGTTAAAGGGGAAAGTTTGTGTAGCGTTTGACCTTACACAGTGAACAATAATTAATTTCTCAATTTTTTACTTGATAGAAAAAAAAGGGGGAGGAAAAAGTAATGGAAGTGCTAAGAGGGGCATTTAATCATTTCACAACAAAAGCTGTTAGCAGTTAACAGCTATTAGGTAAGAAGAGGATCACTTTCTCAGTGTTAATGTGGCATGAACTTCTTTAACCTTGTTTTTAATTGCTTTCCACACTGTTTAGCCATTAACAGACCAGATATAACAGACACTGAAATGGAAACGATAATGGACACTATTGTTGATAGTCTCTTCTGTTTTTTTGTTACACTTGGTAAGTTTTCAAATTCTAGCATGTTTTCCATATGTGTTCCTTTTAGAAGAGACCCATATTCAGTGAGGTAGCTAGAAGTTTAGTGATTTCATATAGCCAAGTTAAGGCAGAAGTAGACGTGTGACAGAAATCTTAATATTTCGCTGAGTGTATTAGTGATCTTGCTAAAATTATTGCTATACATCACTGCAAAAGAAAATAAAGGCTGTCCCACATGGGAGGCGATACATTTAGTCTTCAGTATCAATAGGTAAGGAATACTGAAATGCAAGGTTCTGGATTCTTTGTTTTTACACAACCCTAGTTTGTACTGTAGGTCAGCAGTGCTAGGAGTTTGGATTTGTAGCTCAAAAAAAAGGAAGGAAAAAAACATCGCACAAACCCTGCAAGGATCTGTCTGAAATAACTTATGGAGTAGGAAGATATATTAAATTTACTTATATTATTGAGTTTTATTGTTGCTTAGCTCATACATTTTTCATAGTGGTGACATCTAATGTAAGTTCTCACTGAGATAAGTGAATCTGAGATAGTATTCCTTCAAGAGAATTTGGGGTCTTTGTGGGACAGTCTGTTCAAGAGACATTCCCTTGAACCTACTGGGCTCTTTCAAGTGTTAGCATGATACAAATTAAGTCTCTTTTAGTCAGCCACTTAAACTCATGGTATTTGAATTTTCATATTTATATAGGTCAGTGAGATACAGTAGCTAAAGATTTTGAAACCTGAAATCCAATGGAAAATGTGGTTTTGAAAATACAGTTCCCCTGCAGTGAGGTGTAACTGATAGGTTATTTGGTTTTTGTTGTGGTATTACTTACTATTATCGTTTTCAAGTGAAACAATAATCTTTTGAAATTAAGTTTTAATGCTTCTATATGAGAGTTTATTTGACCAATCCCGAGTATGTTAGCTGTCTTTCTAGAGTACACTATACTTTTCATAAATTCATTCATGAGGTATTTGCTTACTTTTGTAAAACTTTGTGTAATATATTTCTATATAGTATTTTTGGTTTCATAGGTAAAGATTGTGAGAGAAAAATTTAATATAGAATTGGTGTTGTCCACTTGAAAATTTTCTTTTCAAAATGTTACTAAAAATTTGTTTTATGAAGAGTACGCTAATTTATAATCTTAAAATTATAATGCAAGTGGAAGTCAATATATCTTTTATTAGGAGCTATACCTATAATCAGATGCTCAAGAGGAACTGCAGCTGAAATGGTGGCAGTGGTAAGAAATGATTTTCTAAGCACGTATCACTGTTATAAAACCTTACTAGCAGCTTCTTTGCTTTTCTCGATACCACATAGAGATCTAGTGGCATCGTATCCTTCTCCTTATGAAGAAAATAAAACTGGAAAGAGATATACCAGTTTTTCTTTCTGATTTTAGTTCCATGGAACTCATCTGTAGAAATTGTAATACTATGGAATCAGCTGTTGAGAAACTCAAATCTGAATGATCATTCCTACTCTGGAGTTTATCTAGGTTTTCTGACAGGCATTGTAATTGCAACCATTAAGCTATATGTACATTGTTTGAAAAGTCGTCGTCTTTTTTTTTTCCTGTGTGTCTAGGTAAGAAGTTTTTATCCATCCTACTGAGAAACACCAGAGGTACAAGACATTTTTACTGTATCAAAGTAAACTTGATCATCAAATAGGAATGAAATTACCAAACTAAATCACAATTAAAAATCACTACAGCGCTGTCTTCACTAGGGGTCACTGTGCTTCACTTCTTCCATCTTCCTCACATCTTCAGTGAAGCCTTAATGTTGATAAAACCTAAGCATTCAGTCTGCATGCATTCATATTGAGAGTGGTCTGAATTTTATGACACACTTACTGTGACAGTGTCTGACAGCCCAATTTACTGCTTCTACTCTGGTTCCCTGTTGGTGTCTCTCAGTGGTATTTTTTTATTCACATGTTTAGGGAGAGAGTGGTAATTGCCTGAGAGGGATATTAATGGATGTAAATATCTTCAGTGTAGTCCTGGATCTAGATAGAAATGCAGGAGGCAGAAAAAAGAAGGAAGATATTTCTTGGGCCAGGTCTAGTGTTCAGTCAACCTAGACTTCCTGCAACCAAGACATTTATAAACTACAAAACCAGCACAATTTTAAATGTTGATCAGATAAATAGGTTAAGAAACCATTGTTTTGTTAAAGGCTGTTTTGTGTTTTTCTCCCCACAGAAATTAGATAAGAAGCTCAGAGAGAATTTAAGAGATGCCAGAAACAGTCTTTTTACAGGTGACACACTTGGAGCTGGCCAGTTCAGGTACGGTGTTAGTGATAACTATGTATTTTTATTTTTCTTATTTCAGTTGTCTGAAAGATCTCATTAGGACAGGTCACCACTATATGGTGAAAACTATTTACAAGGATTAGGTTCAAATTCTGTATGAAAAGAATTAGTATATTTGGGTTGGAAACTTTTACAACTAAGAAATGTGCAATCCTAAGACAGTGTTACAAAAGTTATTTAATGAAGCAGACAATTTGGTTCACGCTCTGAACCTAGCCCATTCTATTACACTCAGTTTGCAGGACCAGGATATGCAGCTGCATGTCTGAACATATCTGTTATCAACCATTAGTCCACTAAAAAGAAAGAAAGACACATTTTCTCACTTCTGAGCAGTTATCAGTTGTAGTTAAGTCAAAAGCAAGTGTTTCTCATCTGATCTCTGTATCTACCAGAGGAGGACTGCATAAGGACTGCCACTTGGATAATTAGACAATTAAGAACGATCATCAGCATTTGAATCCTTTGAGGGAAAGGAGAGTTGAGAAAAGACATTGCAGGCACTTGTATGCATCTGAAATGTGTTCTCAGTAGCCTCCCCTACATCTCTTTGCCCCTGGATAGCTGAATACTCCACAGGCTGCCTTAGGAAAGTGTATTATGGTAGTTTACACTGTACGTGAAAAGGTAGGGAGACCTGTTGGGAAGACTGTAGCTGAAGGCAATGGTTGTGATCTCCTAACTAGATATAAAACAGTCATTACATATTTTTATCTCATTCAGAGCAGAACTTTGATAAAAGACACAAAAAGATTGTGTGGCAAAATGAAATGAGATTGAAAGCCACTAGGAGAGAGAGTAGCTGTGAAATACTAGTTCCCTCATTTTCATGGGAACTGAATTGTAACCACTGTTTTTCCTTAAGAAGGATGTCTTGTTTTCTTGATAGTATAGCATTATTCCCCTCAGAAAATCAAGATAAAGGAAGTATGGGAACCCTTAACCAGTTAAATGGCTTCAGATCTGGAGTTTGCTTTTCACAATGATAGGGGCAGGTGACTAAGGCTCTTGAGATTATATCTACATGAAAATACTTACTGCATGAAATCCAGAGCATGGAATTAACATGCTTTTACCCTGTTCAAATACACTGTAATTTAGCCATCACGTTTATTGTAGGTCTAACATGCTGTAGGTTATACCACTGGTCTGTAAATTCACAACCTTCTATCTCCACTATATATTTTTTTCATGTAGCCATAACCCGAGATATTTAGGCATGTGTGAATTTTTTTCTCTGTAAAATTGAGTATTGGTGCTGTTACCACAACGCATCTCAGAAGTTCATAATTTTTTCTTTATGAACTTCATGTACAAGCGAAGAGGAAAAATGAAATGGAAAACCCTTGAGAGAGAGATTTTATATTTGAGGTATGAGAATCAAGGTCAAATGTGAATCACTCGAGCTCTTACAAAATTTAACACTTGTTTAGAACTCAGATGTGTATCCACACAAAAATGTGTGAGTTAATACCTAAGGCTAGTTCCTGTTTGGTGTTTTGACTTCTGCTTCATAGTTATGCATAGTAATTTCACTTAGTACAAAATAAAATAATCTTTTTATCATTACTAAGACAGTGATTCATGGAATTTCTAGCAGTGAAAACAGACACTTCAGTGAAGGCTGGAGGAACTCTGCAGTAGGGAGTTTGGCTTTTAACTTGACATACAATGTAGAAGGTGGCTGATTTCAGTCAGGATGTTATGGAATGTTCTGAACATGTTTAAAGAAGTACTAATGCAGTGTCATCTTTTCAGCTTCCAAAGGCCCCTATTAGTCCTTGTTGACAGAAACATAGATTTAGCAACTCCTCTACATCATACTTGGACATACCAAGCTTTAGTGCATGATGTTCTGGTAAGAATAAATCTGATTTTGTTACCAAAAATATTTTTTCACTCAGCTTGTTATTAAGCTTAATAGTAGATTCTCTCTTAATCCAAAATCTGTTTTGCTTGTTTTATCTGAAAGTTGTTTAGTTAAAACAACTTTTTAACAATTTTTTGAGAAGGTTTATTTAGCAATAACTTCTAAAATTGTTAAAAAGTTGAAATCTTGATATTATCAAAAGAGAGGTAATTCAGCAATCCTAGATCATTCTCGAGTAGTTCATGATCTTTTATGTTAACTCAAAATTCCATTAATTCAATTCATTTTTGAAAAATGCTTATAATGAATTTTAAAACTGATTTTAATATTAGTTTGCATTTCCAAAAATACTTGTGTATGTTTTTCTCCACAAGATGGTGTAGATGCTCAACATAGAAGTGCCAAGTGGTATATCACCATACTGTCATATCTAAAATAGATTTTTAGATTTTAGGAATCTAAAATAGATATTTTTATTTTTATTTTTTGAAATTAAGATAGCCTTAAAACCCTTTCATTTCCTTGAGTTTATTTTATAAAACCACTAGTGGAAATGTACTTGAATGAAAGCAAATACTATTTACCTAGGATTTGTGCATTTCATACGTAGTTACAATGTAACTAATACAAGATATGAGTAAGAATAATTACTTTCTGGAGGATTTTTTATATTCTAGAGTTAGTCATGCAAACCATTTCAAAATCTAGCCTTGAGAAATATTTTGGTTTTATTACTGAGTCTGTTACAGGAAGATGTAAATTATACACATGCACCTAAGTAGATATAGTTATGTGTTTGTATGCAAAGTTGGTTGTGAACTGTATAGTCATATGTACAGTGTTGTCTAGAAACTTGCATTGTTGCAATGAAGTTTTTTTAGCACAATTGGGATGTTTTATGACACTTTTAAATTCTATTTTATGTAATTCATTATTTGTGGACAGTCTTTTCCTCTTAACCTAAAGGATGTTCTTTTACAAATAAACACTTTTTGGCCTGGTTTCTTTAGGAAAGGCCTATATGAAAAAAAATGAGGTTTGCGCTGTGTTTTTTCCAATAACTGTTGAACTGTCTAGACACTTACAAATGGAAATACTGCATTTCTACAAGTTTCTTTTGAAAATCAGTGAAAGAGTAGGGAATGGAGACCCAAATTAGAATTTTACAGGTGCAGATGCTATTGCATGAAGTCAACACTTACTTCTGTTTGTTGCCTGCGAACCATTTAATGAGCAAACGCTTGCTGACTAGCTAAGAAATACATGCCATGCTCCATGTACCTGTCTCCCACGCAGCTGCTAGGTAGAGAAAGTAGTGTAGGATAGCCTCAGGCATGTGCTGGGGTAAGACTTTGATGCACCAAGACGCAGAGGGATCAAAGATGTAGTAGAAACTAAGGAGAACTAGTGCCACAAATATGGAGAGGTATTGGAATAACACCAGCAGAACGATTTGAGGATCATTGGAAATTTATCTGTGCTGCATCAGGCTTCAGGAGTTTCTCTAGAACAACTTGTTAAATGTTGCATGTTGCTTCTCATTTTTGACTGAGTTGATGGGATTATGAATTTGTATAATAAAATTGTGACCAAGTGGCCTGTGATTCCATGTCAAGGGCAAAAGTTTAATTTTAAAACCAGTCGAGTTATTCAACTTAAAGGCAAGCACGCCAGGTTCTTCATAGACTGAGCATAATATTTCATGAAGAAACCACAGTAGCCTTTCAAAAGGCCATAAATTGTAACTGAAAATGTTACCATGGTGATAATTATGTAAACTGTACTTCCACATAAATTGTTTTACATTTAAGCTCTCAGTTACAATAGTCCAGGAATTCTGTGGGGTGTTGAACTAAATACTAACCAAGCCACAAAATGGTGTGCTGTGTCCTTTGGGATGATAATGGTGGTGTTTCTACACATAAGCAGACTTGTATGCACAGATCCCCATTTCTGATTAAAATACCCTTTGGGAGTGGTTATGGAAAAGAGGGAGGCACAGATAGAAGGCCTTTTAAAGATAAAATGTGGAGGTCAAAGCAGGAGGACTGGAATGAATCATTTTGGTAAAACTTGTAAATGCCAGAACTAACTTGGAAACTCAGGTCACTGGTGATTTAAATTGAGCCAAAGCATAGATCTCCATTAAAAATTACAGCTGAATTTTTAATCAAATGATTTTTTTTTCCTTTAACTGTGTAGGGAACAAATGTACATTAAAAGTACTCTATTTTTACTGAAACCTTAAGCACGCTGTGAAAGATGAGGTTTCTACCCATTAACTGCATGTGCTTCCTTTGACTAGCTACTTGGGTTTGCTTCTGTTCTAGCATGGTTGACTTAAAATGAAATACTATAAGTGTGAACTTTGCCAAGATATAACTAGAAACATTTTTAAATCATTTTTATTTGACAATTTTACTTACAATGATCTGCTGTAATGAACATAATAAAACAGTTTTGTTTCTGGAAAAAATATATATTCTAAAAGATTCTTGACAGTTTCTGTAAAGTTGACGATATAACTCCTTTTGTCATTATTTGCCAAGCAAAGATCACCTTTGAAATGTTAAATGGTCTTCAAAAGGGTTAGAATAAAGTCGGCAGATAGGATACTTGCTAAACTCTGTGTTGAAAACCACAGGGTTTATGCTGCAAAAAACACAGAGCTGTCCTTGGCAAAAGTGGGGGGGGAACAAAAGGCACAGGAAGCAGTGTGGTGACATAGGATGTGAGTATAACTCAGTCATCTAGCTAAAAGATACAGTTTCTAGGTTTGTGCATCTGTGGAAGAAAAGCTAATTGGAGAAATAGCAGCTTTGTTGCAAGCTCTTGTTTTTATCATATACTCTGTCTCAGTAGTGTTTAAAAAAATAGGGAAAGATTTGTGAAGGTTTATCTAAATAGTCCTCACAGTAAATATTCCTGTTGCTGATGTCATGAGCTTCTTTGCAACTTTGATACATTTGATACATTTGCTGATTTTTGGTAAGTGAAATTCAGCCTTAGAAACTTCTTTTTGTCTGCAACACAGAAGCTTTCATTACTTTAAAGTTTTGGTCTGAGCGCTTAGAGCTTAGTTATTGCTAAATAATTTATTTTCCATATAGAAACCGGTATTCCTGTCGGTTCAGTTTAAGAAGGTTGCTTGCATGTAAGACAAATCAGATGTCCTTACTTGACAGTTGTTTTCTTTGTGCAGTATTTTTGGAGTTCTTAAATTGCTATTTTTTTTATCTAGTTAATAAACTGTTTACTGTCCTCTTACGAAATTTTAATAAATAGTTGTGTTACTATTTTTTCTAGAAAATATTCTGGAAGATAACTGGCTGAGTATAAAAGACTGATTAAATGATTAAAAACTATCAAATATTTACATGATTCCTTTTTTTTTTTTTTTTTTTTTTTTTTTTTTGTTAGGATTTCCATTTGAATAGAGTTAACTTGGAAGAATCAACAGGAACAGAAAGTATTCCAGCAGGTGCTAGACCTAAGAAAAAAAATAAGAAATCTTATGATTTAACTGCATCTGATAAATTTTGGCAGAAGCATAAGGGCAGGTAAGCTATATAGGTACAAAGGTTATATTAAGTTAGTCAGTTTGTATGGTAGAACTTCCTTGGGTTTGTTTGGCTGTGAGGGCATGTGATTGTATCATAGTACTACAGATTAGGCTCACAAATCTGAGTATGTGCCTGGAGAAGTTTTCTGTGGTCTTATGATGTTAGTGTGGTGGGGGTTTTTTTGTTTTTTGTTTTTTTAAATAGGCTTAACTATTTAAATCTGATTTTAAGAGTACAAATAACAGTTAGGGTTGGTAGAATATTTTTGGAGCACAAAGGGTTCTGGGTTAGGAAGTGCAAAAAGAAATAGAAAAGTATGCTGTCTTTACCCTTATTCAGATGAATATTTGTACAAAGTTCTGTCTGCCTATAAGGTTATTGTATTTAAAGAAAGAAACAATGTGATTGATACGGCTTGTCCTATGTGTTCTACAAAGTATTAAATTTTAGGGGGAGAATTCACTGCATAAAAAACTAATTCCTTTAGTAAATTTTAAGAAAAATAAAAATGGTGAGAGTATAAATTCAAAGTATTCTTTCATATTATGATAATTCTATTTTTAAGCTTCTTTGGAAATATTTTTGAAGATTTTTTTTTTTTAGGGAATGATCATTGTCCATATTCATTATATCATTTGTTGTATCTGCTTTTTGGTACAAAGCATGAAACTGTTCTTATCAAAATAACATAAAAATATTGAAAGCAGTGTCTATATATCTTAGAAAATTTAAGTAAGCATACAGTAAGATGTCACTGTATTCACTGACTTGATAATGTTGCATAGTTCATGTATTGGTATTTCTGAAATACATTTTCAAGATCATCTTGATCATACAACATGTCTGGTTCTAGTGTTTCAGTTTGTTGATTTAACTGAGCCTAATGCAGAGTGTTGCATTAGTCCTTTTCCAGAGGTAGCTGAGTCTGTTCAACAAGAACTGGAATCCTACAGAGCCCAAGAAGATGAAGTCAAAAGACTTAAAAGTATCATGGTAAGGTTTATCTTCTGTGCTTTATTTAAAGCCTAACAGGACTTGTACAGATGCTCAGTGCCCTCTGCCAGCCCACAACAAAAAATATCAGCGTGTGCTGAAGTTTAGGCATAACGTAAATTTAAGTGTAGGACTGGGAGTACCTTAATTCATGCAAAAGTTCAATTTCTTGCATTGGCATTCTTGTATTGGCATTACATTTATATAAGTTCCATAATAAGTGTAAAACACAATCCAGACATTAATATCACTATGAGAAAATAGGTTCTAAGTGCAATGACTGTAGTTCTATATATCATCTTTGTGCTTATGATTTTCATTCCTCTTTCCAAACCATTCTCCAAAACCAGGGTATAGAAGGGGAGGATGAAGGAGCAATAAGCATGCTTTCTGACAATACAGCTAAGCTAACTTCAGCTGTTAGGTAAGTAATCAATAATGCGTTATTTTTTAATTAATTGGGAACAATTTCTAATTCTTTCTGTCATTTCACTTTTAATATCCTTTGAAATAAATAGTTTTAAAAATAGGCTATTCGGCTCAGTAATAAAATTTGAATGCTGTTAAACACAGCACCTTTCACAAGTAGTTGTGCATGCAACTTCTGCAGCATGTGTATGTTATTCCTTTAAACATGGCTTTGGAATGTTTCATCAGCAATGCTGAATAATCTAAGTGCATCACAGATTTGCTTACAAACTCTGCACGGGAAATTTATTCTCCTGCTTCTGTATTCCTAACCACTTTGAATGACACTAAAAGTCTGAGGTATGTTGTGCCCTGGTTAGAATTTGATTGCAGTAACAGAAGATGTGAATGATCACATGCTTTCTAAAAAGCAAGCAGATGTTTCCAGGCTTCCCCCATAAAATCTTTAAATTTTGTACTTCTTGAGATGCTGGTTTCAGGTTAAGGCAGTAAGGCATGAAAGTGACAAGCATCAAAAGCTTTAAACTATGACAGCAAAAAAAAATTCACATGACTACAGCTTCATCAGAAAGTTTTACTGTTCAGTTAGTCTCTCGTTGACTGTTTCCTGTAATCTGCCATTATTAAGGAAAATTTTGTCCCAATTCAGAACATAGTAAACTCACCTATTGCAGTGTTTCAGCTCTAATCTCATAAATATAGGATTACTGTGAGAAGTCCAAATGACTGTTAAGGATCTTCCACTTAAGCATGCTTCTGCTGGAAGCATTCAACTGGGCTTTGCTCTTTTGTTGTAAATCTTCCTACAGAAAATGCACTTCAAAGTTGTCTTATGCTTTACAATTTCTGGGAAACTTTGGAATATCTAATAATAATTGTAAAACAGAGGCTCTAATATAGAGGATCCTGTCTTTTTTTTAAATGCAGTCCTTTACAAGGCAGTATGAATCACCTTCCAACTATAATGTCATTAATCCAGTCATCACAAGTAACACTAATTTTGTAATTTTTTAAAGGAGGAAAGAAGGTATGGTTACTGAACTTCATTGTTCTTCAGGATGTGCACTCAGTGTCATTAGAAGCATTGTCATCCTCTTAGTATAAAACTGAGTGAGACACTGTCTGTCCTGGGTGCTTTAGGCTGTGAAAGCATGTAGACCTTGAGAGATAAAATTACTGTTGACCAAAAGAATGCAGTCTTTTATACATGTGATGCCCAGGTGCCAACAGCGGAAATCATGTAGATTGCAATGTCTTAAGTAACTAATTTTCTAGAAAGTAAACTTAACTATTTGGTTCCCTGTTTTACAAAAGATTCCTCTTCAATCATGAGTCTTGCATAGAAAATTGTTTTATGCAGAAGAGCCTGTGACAAATTCCAGGACATCCAGAGGTTCTCTGCTTGTTTGACAGATATTTTCATTATTTAGTATATTATTTGATAATTATTTGATCATTATTTGACATTATTTGATATTCTTTTACAGATATTATTATTTGGCAGATATTGAAACCTTTATCTGTATCAGACATGAACTAAGTGTTGATTATGTAAGCCATAATTTTAGTAGATGATTTATTTAGGTAAGTAGGGCAAATATCTGTTGTTGTTGATCATGAGCTTTCAACAGGAAAACTAAATTACCCATGTTATGTGTATTTTTTGTCAGTCAAGATAAAAACCTGTTTCAGTACATTTCATGTGGATAACTTAGTTCTATTTGAGAATCATTACATCTATACTTTGAAACATTTTAGTTACAACCCTACTGTATTCCATATATTTTTTTTTTTTTTACCAACTATAGACAATACACAATTCAACTAACTGCTGCAACTCAGCAGGTTAGTTTGTATTTAATCTTTTCAGCTCTCTTCCAGAACTCCTGGAAAAGAAGAGGCTCATTGATCTTCATACAAATGTTGCAACAGCTGTTTTGGAGCATATAAAGGTAGGATTGTTCTCTGACTTCATTTTCTGTCAGTAAGATGCTCCTTACCTGGAGCAATATATTTGAGCAAGTGAAGTGAGGTAAGTGAGCCTTCTCAACTGTGCTACCTTTTGCAGAAATCACAGTATAACATTACTTAGTGTTGATGGGTGAGAGGAAATGAATTTTGAATGTCTCTGCGTGAAAATTGAATTAAACACCAGTTTCTTTGCATTGGAATTTATTACTACACTCTCGTTTTTTTATGATGGCCACAACCTTTATCGTGGGTTAAATTCTTTCTAAAATAAGTTTCCAACAGAAGTGCTTGGTTAATTTTAGAGACATGCCATGGCAAATTATGACTTGAGTCTAAGCATTAACTTTCTGTTCTGTATGTGCTTATTAAGAGTACTGGTTACTGTTCACCAAATGAAAATGATATCCAGAGGTGTGGCAGTAATGATGCAAGTTACTAAACTGGCCTTTCCACCGGGGTCTGTGTTAGATGCCTCTTGCACATAGTTTAAACACTTAAGAAGCACGCTTGTCCTCTTTCTTGTTTAAGTCTGCTGCTCTTGTATCAGACTTGCAGTTTCAGTATCAAGTAAAGACCATGGTTACTAACTACTAGGATAATTTTGAAGATGTATCTGCTTCCACAGTATGACAAGAGAAATTATAGATAAGACTTTCAGAAACATTGAAATTCCATTCCTGGAAGTGATTCAAGCACCAAGTCTCACTGAAAATGAATTGTTTAGAAAATTTTACCCCATGCTATATAAAACCAATAGAAGGCAAAGTGTTTTGAAGCCTACTTTAACATCTGTAAAGTGTGTAAGATCTGTCCTCAGTTATTACTGCTACTGATTTTTTTTCTCAACCAAGCACTATAAATGAACAGAGGATTCATTCTGAATTTTCGAATGTAGAATATGGAAAATAGAATAGAATAAAATACAGAGTAGTTTTAGTTGGAAGGGATCTACAGAGATCAAGTCCAAATGTCAGACTACTTTGGGGCTGACCCAAAATTAAAGCCTATTAAAAAGCATTATCCAAATGCCTCTTAAACATGGACAGGCATGGGGCATCAACCACCTTTCTAGGAAGCCTGTTCCAGTGTCTAACTATCCTCTCAGTAAAGAAGTTTTTCCTAATGTGTAGTCTGAACTTCTCCTGATGCAGCTTTGAGCCGTTCCCACGTGTCCTGTCACTAGATACCAGGGAGAAAAGATGAGCACCTCCGTCTCCACTTTCTCTCCTCAGGAAGTCGTAGAGAGCAATGAGGTCACCCCTCAGCCTCCTTTTCTCCAAGCTTAGCAAACCCAGTGGTTTGACAGTAATGACAGGCCTACACCACTAGTATTTTATATACAATTTGTTGGACAGAAGCCAGGTTTCAGAGTGGGATGTGGAATGGAAGTAACATCAGTTTTGATCAACTGTGACCTCTTTAGCAAGAGTCAGATGCACTTGTTCCTTCTTGATTAGGTGATAATGACACACTGTTCTGTTACCTAGAGGTGGAAGGAGTTACTTTAGTGTCCCTCTGCCATAACCCTCTACTACCAGCCCTTAGGCTCCCTCCTCCGATAGGAGCCTGCTTCTAGAGAGCTCCCAGGGAGCGATGATCGATTTCTCCATAAATGATTTTCAATTCTCATCCCGCAAAGTGCTCAGGCTCCCTATTTTCTTATTGTATCACTGTCAAAGAAGATTGTGGGACAGATAGGCATGCAGTTTCTTCAGTATGTTGATGATGCATTTGCCTCTATCATTACTTTGATTTAGAAAGAATCACTTCCTTCTTCTCCACTTCGGAACTATCTAAACTCAGGCAAATGCAGGAACACATGTTTTTCCATTGGAATTTACCTACAGAAAAGCCTTTTCACTAAATGTTTGTAAAATTTCTTCCAGTTGCTTTGTCCTGTCTGTTTCCTCCTCTCTTTTCACTCTCCAGTGTTACAAAAAGAATTTTTCTAACTCAAGCTGTGGAATTTTAAAGTGCAAAATGAGATGTTACCTCATGTATTCCTCAGAAATATGTTCACAAAAGAAACAGTATCTCAGCCAGTACTTTTTAAAGAAATTCTGATGGCACCTTGAGGCTGTGGGTGCAATAGGTTTTATATACAGTTAAAGAAAGAAACTGATTAGGATAAGAGGAAGATAATTTTTTTGGCAAGTGCCCAGGTCATGAGGAGCTAGTAAGGCACCATGCTTTTCTTCAGGTTATTTTTTTTTTCACTTTTAAAATGATCTGGAAGTACACTCAGACTTTAAAATAGATTCTTTGCATCGTCCGTTATGTTTTTTTTACTGCAGTAAATATTTGAGCATTTTTCGTCTTACATCTATGAGAATCAGTGCAAAGAATGCTATGAGACCTGCTCTAATTAGACTGAGGTTAATTTTTCTTATGGTTATATTTTAGTGCTCAGTTTACATCTGCTTTCCACATGGTCTTGGATCATTTTCTAAGACACAGCAAGAGGAAACCAGAAATTAATCACATACCCAAGGGTCCTGGCAGTTTTCTGGCATATCTAAGTGTTTAGTGAAATGATGGAAAGAATGCATCACTTTCTTCGCTAAATGAACCATCAACTCCTTATTGTCAACGCTTAGAACAAAGGCATCCTTGTTTTGCGTTGATTGTTTTTTCTCTGAAGAAGCTGGTGACAGAGGACTGTACCCAGCAGTTAACAGATTTAAGACTAGAATTATGGATATCTTTCTAGCTACTTTAGAGCTTCAAGTAATGCGTATCTTTGCATGTCTGCCTAATACGAATACCTGAATTACTGAAGTATGTTAAATTATGGCATGTACACTTATGCTTTTTTAAAATGGTTAAATGGAGAGAGGGGTAGGTTAACATATTGCTAGAATTCCATACATAATTGTGGATTCCATACATAAGTTGTGGATTTTTAAGTGAATTATTATCAGTCTTAGATTACCAACACTTGTTCAGTTTAGGGTTTTGTTGAATCCCTACATAACTTTCTCATCACATTTCTCCAGTTTTGCATGATCTCAAGGCCTGATACTTTGAACGATTCCATTATCTGGATGGCCTTTCAAATTATCGATTGCATATTTTGTAACAGAATTCCACTATTTTAACGGTTCTGTTTTAAACCAGGTTGCATTTTCATCTTACAACATGAACAGAAAAAGTACATGTAGTAAAATATATATGTCACAGCAGTCCAGGCCAGTTTTCTGTAATTCAGAAGTGATAATTAGGTAACTTCCCAGTCAATAACATTTTTTTCTGAGTTCAGTTGCAGTGACCCTTCTGTCATTATTTTGTGGGTAGTTCTATACAGTTCAGTCAAAGGGAGCTGCCTGTAGCTGCCGCTTCCAGCCTTCTCCTAGAGTTTCTCTTCCCCTTGACAGGAGCAGGCTATAATTATCTGACTAGCCTCACTCTTTCCATAGACTTCTGTGGGCTGTTACTTCTGGTTGTTTTCTGTCAATACCTTTGAGAAATTCCAGTACTTAAAAAAAAAAAATACATATTTTGTCGTCTTCTGCATGTTTTCTCTCTCTTAAAGGAAGTATCTTTGAGTAAAAGGTAAAAAAAAAAAAGTAAAGAGGACAGGAGAGTCTCCTACAAATCCTTACAAAAATGACCCTGTAAGAGATTTCAGTGGATCCTGCTTCCACTTTTCTGCTTAAAAATGAAGGAATTTTATGCTTGTTTTGGAGTCCGGCGCTCAGGGGGAGATTCCCATTGTGTTTCAGTAACTTACCCTAAAATAAAATTTGGCTTATTAACAGCCTATTTCTAAAGATGCTAAGTTGAAAGTTTTCACAAATATTAAAAAAAAAAAAAAAGTAAGCTGAAGTGTGGAGCTTTAACTACAACAATGATCCTGTCCCTGAATTGGAAACCAGAAAAGTCTACTGAATGGTATCAGTGTGGAATAAGATGTCACATTAGGAAATGAAGAGCAGGAGGCAGGAAAGGAATAACTGCAAATGTGAATGCATCTTGGTTTTATTTTATTTATTTATTTATTTTCTTCACCCTGCTATCTGTCTTGGCACCCATAAGAACCTCTTCCTTGCTGTCTTGTCTTCTTGAATCTACAGGATTGTTTAGCTCCTATTCCCCAACTTTTTCTCTTGGCATGTCTGGGAGTTTGTCATTGAGCAGAATGGCTCTTACTTAAATGGGACATCTGCTTCTCAGTAGCACTTCTTAGGCTCTTGGCTCTTTGGAAAGGAACTTTCTCATTGATGTGGCATATCTGGGAAATCTGTCAAAAGGTAACTAGTAGTATTTAAGGCTATTCAGTAATCCATATGAAATCTTATTTGGTGTCCATCGAATTCCTAGCATACCTGTGTAAGAAAAATACTGCCCTAATTACCACCTTTGCTAGTAACCTTGGTTAGTTACCTACTGATGAAGCAGCTGAGCAGACTTCACCATATTGATCTATCTCACTAGTTCATGCTTATGTCACATCAGCAAGAGTACTGAAAATTTTATGTTACTGCTTATCTCTGGTGTCCCTACTGTGAACAGACATAAAGGAGCTGAGTTTTTTAGGACTTTCAGTCTGTTTTCTTTTCCCAAAGAGTGCTAAGTTCACATTTCAAAAATAATTGTCCAAAATTTTTAAGAGAGTAAGTGTACACGTACCATTAATGTTTCTGTTCAGGCTCTAAATATAGTGAATATATGCAATCAGTGAGCTTTCTTTGCTGCAGTTAGTCTGTTTGGTTTGGTAGTCTTAGCCAAACAATCGTAAAGTGGCACATGGTTGAGAAGAATTTTAAGCATTTTGTGCTCAAAATAACTTAACAACTGTAAATCTGCTCTTATAATTTAAAGTATCTCATGTTTAAATTATATAATTTTATTTAAAAGTTGATCTATAAACAGATATATTGAATTAATGTCTTTTGTTTTATGTTGTGTAGTTTTACATGCCATCTGAATAAATTTGTCTTAAACAGAACACCAGCTAAGATAATACAGGCACTGCCAAATTCAGCAATAATATATTTATCTTAATAAGATGAAGTTTCCAGATTTCATGTCAATCCTTTGTTTGTTGGATGCCTTTTGTCTGGGAAAAATATTTTAAACTTAAAAACATTGACTTTAACTCCTTGTAAGGAGCTACAGATGTATTTAAAACATAAAAAACAAGTAATGGGAAGACTAGGAAAATTGTAGTGGCTTCTTTGCAACTGTTTTCTCTCTCTAGAAACAGTTAAGGAAACTATAACGCAGATAAGAATTGTAGAATTGTACAGTATCGTGGAGAGGAGTCACAGAACTTGTCTGACATGCCAGATACCAAACTGCATATGAAGTAGGGACTCGGAAAAAGGCTAGCAGTTCAGTTCTATTCACTTTAAACTAGTGTAACATAACCACTGCTAATCACTTTACCTTTCAGCTAAATAAGGTATTATTAATGCAAGGCTTTACAGCAGTGTAACTACCAAAATATGGCTGTGACTATTCTTCTAATATAAGCTCAAGGCAAGTACAGCTTGAAAGAAGCTCTGCATCTTTTTTTGTCACTTGATACACCTTCTATGTAATCACAGTCACTGTGACAAACAAGGCATCCTTCTGCCCCTCAAAGTAGTGAGTGGTCATTTTTTGAGCACACTTCACTGTAACTGTTTTCTTTAGAGAGAGGTATCTTTTATAAGCTGTAAGTACAAGCTTCCACAAAGGCTTTAAATTAAGTTGCTGTTCTGCAAGTAACTGCTCTTCTCAATGCATTCAGTAGATAGTGAATGAGAAATGGAAATGTTATGTATATAATACTGGGAAGCAAGGGGCTACCTGCATAAGCTGATTGCCCAAATTTTTGAATATTAAAATATTCTTGTGACTTATCTCTTATTTTATTATGTATTCTCATCTCTAACTCTTTTTTGATGAACTTATAATACTGAGAATGTGAAATATCCTAATATCCTTTTTTTTCTTTCCTTTTTTTCTTTCTTTTTTTTTCTTTCCTTCTCTTTTATGCTTTTTTTTTTTAATTTCCTTATTTGTGATCTCAGGAATAATTTTAGTAGGATTCAAAAAACAAATGAAAAGCAGACTTCTAATGTTTTTCTGTTGCTGTCATTACAACAACCACTGCACCAGGTTAGAAGGTGCCATAGCAACTTTGCATGCCTCGGCAGTATCAGGCAAAATTTCCTGAATCTGTTAACCTGAGAAAAACCCCAGTGACTCATGCCTCCATCTGGTAACATCATTTCAGTCTCCCAATGGGTATGATGTGGAGCTGAAATACTTCCAAGGCAATGAGATGGAGATCCACTCTACCAGTCTCCTTTTTGAGCCAGTGCATAGCTGAATGTGTCCAAACACCAGGCATTAAGGTTTTGTAAGCTGAGCAGTTGTAACATTTGTTGTGAAGCTACATTTTAATTTTCAAACCTTCATAATCTGTGATGGAACGCGAGTTTTTAAATAAGTTTTTGAACGCATGTTTGTATATTCAGTTTGAAAGTTCAAGATCAGATGTGCAAAGCTTGGCTGTTTGTGCAGATGTATTGCAATGCAGTCATTAGTTGCATGGTCATGGGATGTCTTCCATAATGCCTTTGCCTCATTAATTTCATGCAGTACCTGTGACATCCTTCCAAAAAAAA
>VXAA01007177.1:299798-334563 GCA_013399115.1 Anseranas semipalmata
TCACAACTTGCTCTGCACGTGATTGCTCTACAATTATGTCATAGGATAGTATAATGTGAGGCTTCTTCTCCAGTGTTAGCCAGATAACCTAATTATGAAGTCTCCCATCTTTAGTGTGAATGATGTAGTTGAATATTTCAGTACCAACCCTTTAGATTTGAATGGAAGGCCACCAACTTTTCTCTGGGATGATGCCTTAATGTATTGAGGAGTTTCTTATGTTTGTCTGCATTGAGTAACTGTCTTGTTGACTGAGAGACTTGATGTTCAGCATAAGTTTGACATAATATTCACTTGAACATTATTTTATCTTACTACAGCATAACACTATGTATGATGGCACGTAGTTTTCAGCTACAGTAAAAGCATAGTTGAAAACAAAGCTCCTCTTCCGGATTAATATTTGCATGTCAGACCTCTTAACAAGTTGCTTAACTCGCATTTTCGCTTCCAATATGAGGATTACATAAGCATCAATTTTTTGAGAGTTGATAAAGGCAAGCATTAGTTATTTTTTCTGGCAATTTGCTTAAAAATCTTTTTCAAAAACAGTATTGATAACTAGAACCATATACATTTTTAAAGAGGAAAGAAATATTCTTCACAGTGTGAAGATGTTAATCCTAACACTTATTCTTAAACAGGCTAGAAAGCTGGATGTGTACTTTGAATATGAGGAAAAAATAATGAGCAAATCCACTCTGGACAAGTCTCTCCTGGACATGATTTCTGACCCAGATGGTGAGTACTTTAAATCTGAACTTGGTGTCAACATTGTTAAGAGATGCAATAAACCTATACACACTATAAAGAGCGTATGTGTATTGCAAGCTGTGCAAGACTTGTAAAGGAAACAGCTTTTTACTGATTTTAGTAGCAGTCTAGAGTGTAAATTATTAGGCTAAGTAATATCCAAAATACTGGCAACTTTTGCAGCTCCATTAAAATCCATTCCTAACTCCTTGTTTCTGAAGGTCAAAAGATTTTAACTTTTGTGCTTCTCCAGTATTTACTAATATAGCATGGAATTGTGTGTTCTGAACAGTGCTAATTCTTTAGAATCCCACTGCATATTTTATAATGCATGCATTACAACACCAGAATGGAACAGGGCATTTCACAGGATTTGGTTAGATCAAGGAGTAGTAATGTAGGTGGCTTTTGCTCGTGTGAGGAAAAAAAAAGAGGTGGATGGGAGAAGGTGGAGAGAAGAGAATCGAGACTTAAATTGGCCAGTTTGCTGAGGCTCACCTGTTTTACATGCCTTGACCCAGCTGTGGCATGTCAAGGCATATAAAATTTCGTCATCTGGGAGCAGAGCGTTACAGCTGTTCATATATGGTTCATACATAACAAAGCTGGCGATCATACATGGTGTATACATACATGGCGAGTATATTGGTGAACCTGGAGGTTTTAGAGACCCCGAGTCCTTGCTGTTTTCCCAGTGTGCTCTTTAAGAAAACATTTTCTTATTGCATGTTATGTGTATAGGCTTGTAGCTATAAACTGAACATAATGTATGCTTGAAGTTTCTATAATGATTCTTCTTTGTAGAAAGAGTATACATAAATTCTGCTGACTTTTTTTTTCTAATCTTTTATTAGTGTCTGTGCTATAGAGTCAAAAGGCAGTAGAAGAAATCATACATGGTTGGTAGAAGTCTGAGCTAAAGTTTTACAGACCTCATATTGGATCAAGTCTAGAAACTAACAAACTTTCAGGAAATCTGTAATGTCAGATACCAATCTGTAATTCAGTAGACATCCGTTGTTAATATGAAGTTAACAAGAATACGGACAATCTTTACTTCTATTAAGCAACAATGCAAACCAGTCCTTTTCCATGTTCAGAATTAACTGTTTGTGTACTATTTTGATTTCAACTTTAATGTTTGCATGAACAGCTGGTGATTATACCTGAAAACAGAAATGATTATGCTTGCCAGCATATCTTACTGGATCAATTACTTTCTACCTGAACCCACATTTTCTATGCATATTCAGATTGCAGTATATATCAAATGTTTTTCCAGGCTTGATGTATCATATGGATATTTCTTTGAACAAAGATCCTGGGTTTACACAAGAGAAAGATTAGATATCCAAGCTACAGCTTTCCTTCATAAGCTAAATATTCAGATGTTTACAGTAACTCATTAGAATTTCATACACTTTGCCTAGATTTAAGACATTTATATAACAAAAGGACTTAAATTTAGGTACTGTGGTTATTTCAGAGTATGCTATCTTGCAAAACTGACCAGCTTCCAATTGTGTGATTTGCTGTGACATAGCAACAGAAAACATTTATTTTGAAGGACTAATGCATCAAGTCTTCCAACACATTCAGTGGTGAACTACGTGTTTGTATTTTCTGTGGAATACTTGCCTTGTGGACAATATCTGCAGAGCTCTTCACAACAGCACTTAGACTTGACCACTTAACAGCTTCAGCCTCCCATTTTTATTGTCTTGTAGTAATTTACCACTCATTGCAATTAGCTGCCTCCCAGTTTGGTGGATATTACTATATCCTGGAGTGGTGATAAAACTGAAGTTACTGATTTTGCTTTGCTCCAGTAGTCGAGCAGTAGCCCTGAAGGCTTCCAGTTGGTTTTTGAGTTGAAAATAAAATTGTTCTATGTTAGGTTTGTCAAGTCAAGTTTTCTTCAGAACATTTACCACTCCTCCTCTCCATGCTGTCACAGACCATAGCTTAGAAAAAAAACTGAACACTTTACAGGCAACCAGCCTGAGTCTTACCACTGTTTATCACAGCTGTGATTGATATCAGCAGTATGCTAAGAGTGAAGTACTGTTGCCAGAAAAAGTGGTTTTCCTAAGATTTAGATAAGTGTACATGATATATAATCAAAGATTTTTTTTTTCAATTCATTATTTTTTGGTAAAAGAAAATAGCACCTCATGTCTAAGTGAGACCTCCTATGCTTTTGCGAGCACATATCTTCTAGGAGTTTTGTGGGCACGGTAAATAAGCTCAGTGAGGTAAATGCTATCAAGTTCCAGCAAGTATTGACATAAGCTATAAACTGGCAAGCTGGAAACCAAGATTCCACGTCAGTTACAGAAACCAAGTCACTTACACTATATATTTAGGATGTGTAGAGTACGTTTTTACCCAAGTTGACTACAAATGGATGTCTACGTTGAAAGCTGGCTTTTGGTTCCAATGAAACAGAGTTTTTTCAGTTCTTGATTTTCTGTCTTACTGGTATTTGTCAAAGGTTATTAAAACTTATTTCCTAGAAAAAAAACTGTACCAACTCATAGATGTTCATTATGACAGTACTTACTAAGAAATGGACTTCTTAACTTCTGCCAAACTAAATATGTGCTCACTTACCAAAAGTTGCATATTAGACTAGGTGATACCCTGCTATCATTATCTACAGTCCATAGCTGGAAAAAATATACTTTCTTCTTCCCCACAAGTACAGAGAAGTGTGTTTTTAAAATATTGAACTATACCTAAAGGTAGCAAGCTTTTTTAATGAAATGTTGAATTACAAATTTGAAATGTTTGTTTTGAGAAGTTGTACTTCTGAAGTCTTCCATTTAAACTACGCTTTTTATTAATAGTAATTCTCTTCTAGAAAAAAAGTAGATGCTGTTCGAACTCGGATATAGTAGGTTATAGTCTAAGTAACACAAGGATGGTCACATCATCATTTTGATCTGGCAGAGATGAATTTTGATTCCCAATGATAATGCTTCCCGAGAATTTGGAGCAGTGTCTTTCTCCAGGGAATGGTGTGGTAATAGGTGATTCAGGAGGTGAAATCCTTCCTGAAGACAAGTTGGAAGTTCAGCATTTTTTCCTGACCAAAGGTTCACGCAAGTGTTTTTGCAGCCGTCAACTGTTTCAGTACAGTCAACCCTAGAGCTGCATAAACAAATTGTAGAGCTCAAAAAAAAAAAAAGTGCTGTGGCTTTTACTTTTTTGCTTTTTTTCAGTCTCTTCTTTCACTGATCTACTGCCTGTTAATGCTTGCAATCCCCTCATAAAATAAGACATAATGTCACTACATAATTTATTTTGTATGTTACTTGAAGAACAGTATTTGCTACAAGCAAACTTGGCAAGTGTAAGTAACTCTTTCAGAAACAGTGAGCCAGTCTAACCCAATTTTTAATAAAGTTGCTGAATGTCTTTTACTACTGAACAAGGCCATGCTTAGAAATAACAATTACCATGATAACTGAAAGTCTGAATGTACATATGTATTGTTACTGAAGATAAATTAACATACCACAGTAACAATTTTTATTTACTTATTTATTTCACTGCAGCAGGAACTCCGGAAGACAAAATGCGGTTATTTCTTATCTATTACATAAGCTCAGCTCAGGCACCTTCAGAGGTATGTTCTTTACAGCTTGTAACACTAACTTTTACCAAGCAGGATTTTTCTATATTGTCCCAGCATTAAATAGGTATTCCTGCTTCTCTATGAAGAGAAGTATGAAATACCCAGTTAATACTACAACTTTAAATAAATTTTGTAGTATTATCAGGGAATCTGCTCACAAAGCATTAGCTACTATTTCAAAGGATATGAATGGCTAGTAAGAAGGCAGATCATCTTTTGAAACATTTAGTTCAGAGTTACTACAAGATGCATCTGGGCACACTTTCCATTATAATGCTCCACTGCCCGATATAAGTAGATAAAAAATTGTTAATATGATGCTTTTCAATCTATCCTTGTATATTCAAAAATAATTTGGTTAGTTGACGAGGAGATACATAATATAGAAATGCTTTTTATGTCAATATCTGAATAATTAAGGAGACAATTTCTTAATAGTTCTTTAGAGTTTATGATGATTAATTTCAAGGAAGTTTTTTATTATACTGTAGAAATATTATGTAATAGAGAATTAATATAGATAATATGGAATCATTTTATGGTGAACTGCTATACTGACTCAAACTGGTAGAAAAAATTATGTTGGATTAGGCAAAGAGAAAGTATTCTTATAATGTATATTAACTCCTCTTCATTGTTATTAGCTGCTGTTGTGACATTTTACAGAAACCAGTATTCTGTCATGTTTTTGAAAGACACTGATATAACAGACTGTTCCCTTAGCTGAAAGTGCACAGGATTTAATTCCACAAATACAGTTAAGTTAAATGGGAGCCACTCATAGCAAATTGCATTTTAAGGTGTATTTTCATACTTGGTAGAGGATGGGATTAAGATTTATAATTGCTTTTTAACTTTGGTTAATGCTATAAGTTTACATTTAATATTTAGGTAAGAATATCTTGTATTCCACATGGAGAGAGTTAAGAGTAGTCTAAACCTGTTGCATTTCTCCACTTCATAATTTCAGATTGATCTGGAGCAGTATAAAAAAGCATTAATGGATGCAGGTTGTAATCTTGCTCCTTTGAACTACATAAAACAATGGAAGTAAGTAATTTCCTTTTTCTCCTATGTAATTGGGTAATTTTACAGAATACAGCATTAGTATCAAAGAATTATGTATTACCTCTCATACATCGTAAATTATCCTTAAACATTCATTCTGGCATAATCTTTTGCTGTCATTGTTATGGTAATACACGAAAAATCTTATTTTACAACTGAACTCTAATAATGCCAGAACATTATTGACCATGACACACATGAGTGTCCTTAATTATCCAAGATGGAAACAGTTTATTGAATTCAGTGAAAAGCTGGGGTAGTTCAGACTCCAGATTTTGTGGTTCATACCAAAGGGCCATGCTGCCTATCAGTTACTGCAGTTATACCTGTTATAAAAATAAATTCCTTGTCTTTTAAATATAAAATCTAATTCCTTTCAGTTCCTTAACCATTGTAGCTCTAGACAAGAGGGATGCATGTAATACATAGTTACTTCCTGAAACAGTTTGAGAAGCAGAAATATTTTCACTTTCAAATGACCAGTGGAACATTCTACAGCAGGATGTGCCATGAGATGAAGCATTTGATTTCTACCCCTGCTTTCACAGGGCTTTCACTAAGATGGCTTCAGCTCCAACCAGCTATGGAAACACTACGCCTAAACCTTTGGGGTATGCTTTTGATTAATTTTCTGTAAGCCTTTGGGTTCTTTTAGCTTATTTTAATAGTACCAAAAGCGTGATTAGTGCTGTACGTGGCCCAGAATAAAACATTTCCCTATTTGTAAAAAAAAAAAATAAAATTTACAGACAAAGTTACAAGCACTTATTTCCCCTTAACAGTGCACAGGATTTACACACAGGAAAACTGAAGGATATGTGGCTAAATCCAGAAAGTAACTTAATATAATGATACCTGTATGTGCACATTACATGTACAAGCTCTCCTAGGAGAAGAATTCTGCATAAGGAAATGAACCTAAGACAGCCATCATGTTGAGCCTTATTTAATCAATGGCAGAAGAAAAGAACAGCCCTGTGCATTCAAAATTAGTTCTCTCTAGGGCTAGAAGACTGTCTGGGATGAAAGAATGCACTGCTTTTTTTTTTAGCATCTCCTGGACTGTGCGTCTGTCAGGTTATTCAAAGGTGTAGTTATTTATTTTAAGACATTGAAAGGGAAGATAATGGCTGTACTTATGCTGTGGGTACTTATATCCCATACAGAATCCTCATTACAAGCTGTACTTTCAGAAATGCACTGTCACTGTCATAGAGACTGTCACAGTATGTTCAGAGAGAATTCCAATGCTGTCTCACTTGGAAAAATTACTGTTTGGTAGGTTGGAAATACTGAGCATCTCTGTTAACTCTGGTGATTAAGACACCCACTTAAAAAGAGCACTCAAATCCTTGCACTACTTAAAATAAACTGTTAAGTGGATCAAAGACTAGAACACAAGACTCCTATGGGTAATTGAGGATCTAATTGCTAGATTACAAGTATATTCCCATACACTTGGTTGCCATGTGGTTTGAAAAATAGCTTATTTCAGGAAAAACTGAATGAATTAGTACCTAAGTTGCATCAGCTCTAATGGGAATTGGATATCAGTATCAAGCTTAAGAATGCAAATTAAAAAAAGAAAAACTTATGTATCATCTTTATTTTGTTTTTCAGTTTGTTTTCACGTGTTATGAATACAGGATCACAGTTTGTGATGGAAGGTGTGAAGAACTTGGTACTGAAGCAACAAGTAAGTTTAAAGACCAATAAAAATAATAATAATAATAAAATTAGTCTATCGAGTGAGCATTGTGAACATTTAGAAAAACAACTTTTGTTACCTCTGTCAGATTAATAAAGTTAGCAGTACAGTAAAAAATACCATCAACCTCTGCTGTTGGATAGATCTATTGTTTTGTAGTTTTCAATTTTTAGACAAGTAATGAATAATGTTCAAATTGTCTTTGAATGCCTCTATTTGTAAGGAATTAGATTCCAGCATGTGCAGTTAAGACTGATTTCAGCAATAAAAAAAGAACAGCTGTGGAACACTTAAAATAGATTAGACTTTCATAAACACGAAAAGCCCTCTGTGTCTTTGCTTAAAACAGCATGTATTAAATGCATCTATTCCAGGATGATTGAACGGCTCAAAGCATTCATTGTCTGTTCAGTTACAAATTCAAACATTTCCAGTTTTTCCACCTAAGTAACATACAGCAACCTGAAACTTAGCTTCTGCTAATAAAGACTTGGGCGCTGGGTTTAGGTTTGAAGATGGATCAGATTCACTGTGGGAGAAGAGGAGAGGAAAGCTGTTGCTCCTGCTCTCTAAGAACACACCTGTGGAGCTAGGCTCTGAAAAGAGCTAATACTGGAAACCTTACAGCCTGAGTTTGCAACACTCTGTTTTGACAAGCTTGATTGCAGTTTCTTTGTTACTCTCTTTTGTCTCTTAAGTCTTTGTTCCCTTTTATTTATTACCTCAGAATTCTAACTTCTACTAGGTGTCTAAAGGAAAATTCTGCTATCTAATCATGGAGTATCACCTCTGTGTGATTACAGTACCCTGCTAATGAATGCTGTTGAACAAAATGATTTTTTATTTAAAGGAGGAGAAGACCATGTGTCCTGGGAATTTGGGTGTCTTTTTGCTTGTTCACTAAGCCCTGGCCTTCTCATTCTCCCAGTACCATTGCATTTGTAGTGATTGTATTATGAAAATTAGTAATTCATAATGCAAAACTCACCTGTATGTGGTGAGTTTTTATGGTAATTTCAGACTAAAACCAGAACTTGAATGGAATATTTGAATGCTTATTTATTTATTTAATAGGAATGTTGTTCTTCTGTGCTAGCACCCACACTAGGGATGCTCCTATCATTGCAACTCTAGCTTTCTAATCAGAAAATTGGCATGACTTCTAACAAACCTGAACAATCTACCTCAGGAAAAGAGCTTTGCTGGTGTAATTCCATCAACTGGGGGGGTTCTAGGACACTGCTTCATAGGACTTTTTACTAACAGTCTGTTACAGACTCCACATCTTCTGAGCTTTAGATATGTTTATTAAAGAGGAAGGAAGGTTTTCCATGAAGGCTTTCTATTTGCTATAATAAAAGCACTGAAGCAGTAGATGAGTGACTACCATAAAAAGTGCAATTTTCCAAAATTGGATTCTGAAGTATTGTATTGCTATTGAAATAGAATTAAAACTAGTGGCAAAAATAATGTTTGCCAACACAATTCAAAGATATTATTTTGCATTACAATAAGTTATATCCGTTCTTAGGGCATTCCAGGCAAGTGCAGTTGTTCAGTTGAGTTTCCTGGTCTATAAATTATAGTGTGCTTGTGAATAATTCTTAGTAATCTTCAGCATTCCATTAATTTCACATTTTGCTTAACAGAATCTTCCAGTCACACGTATATTGGACAACCTTATGGAGATGAAGTCAAACCCTGTGAGTATAACTGCCTTCACATGCAAAGAGACAGAACAAATGAAATCTTTAGGCTCTGATATGTAATATGCCATAGCTATTTTTTGTTCATGATAATACAGTTAAATCTAATTGTGCTGTATCTCAATAACAGGACCATTTTCAGAACTATTTCATAAGATTTTTTATCATAAAAGTAGTTTCTAAATCATGACAAATCATTGTGTCTCATTGGAGCTACTGTGTTTGGAGGGGTTCTGTTCTGAGTTTCTATTACTCTTGTACTATACTGAGTTTCTCTTGCTCCTGAATTTCTAAAAGTTAAACCGTGGGCTGAAGTTTTCTTTGAATCAAGGTGATTTTTTAAGAGCACAATTTCAAAAGTCAAGTACTTATGAACATGTGTATTACAGAAAATTCTGTTTTCCACATCTTTAAAGCTTTGCCATTTAGAGGAAAATATTTTAGTAGTCTTCCAGTCTTTCAGTTTGAAATCAGATTTGTTTTTTTTTTTGTCAGAAAAGTCCTCTTGTTCCTGTGAAAATGTACTTAGACTTGCATAAGTTACCGAAGTTTGGAAATGCTTAAGTGCTAGATGCACAGTCAAGAAATTTGCTAGAATTTAAGCTAAAAATAGCCCCAAATCTTTTTTACATAGTTTACAGTCAAATCCATCTTTTTTATTACCTATTTAGTTCCTTCAGAACTGTTACATATGACCATCCTATACAAAACTTGTTCTGAAAAATCACCTGTTAGAAGTTAATTTTAAGGTTTAACATGTCTGCCACATCATATCAGTCTTCCTGTTTTAACGATATCAGAATCAGAGGGATAAAAGTGTAATATTTCACACTGGTTTATCAGTATACCTAGACAGAGGTAAGGTAAATCCCTTTGTTTTCATCATTTGAACAACATTTTGGCTTGGTAACAAAAGATGTAATTTTTGCACTATTTTGCTTAACAAATGTTTAAAGAAGTATAAAGAATGTATGGATTTTTGCAATTCTAGATGGATTTTCACACTGATGCTTAACAATTTCTGCTAGTTAGCTAACACTTTTTGGCTCTTCAGACTTGGTTAGCCATTTGCATCCACTGATCCGTTTTTACCTCTTTAACATAGTATGTCTGTATGTTAGTTAGCAATTCACTTGTCAGCTGTGCATCCTCTTCTGAGGTTTTATTCTGCGCTGCAGTGGTTATGACAGAAATGTAGGTATGCCTGGGAAATAGCAAAACTCCGTAGATTTGAAATACTCTTCTTAGACCACTTGCATCTTCAGGTATTAAACAATATGTAAATGGAGATAAATAATTGTAAAATAGGAAAATGATCAATATGCAAGTAATCCCGTCTTTTTCTAAACTGTACTTCATAGATAGTATGTCATGATTGTTAGGCAAAAAAATTTGCTTTGTTAACAAACCAAGAAATTGATGCAGTTTTCAGCAACAGAGTGGATTGTTGTCCTTATTTGCAAGACTTTGAAAAGATGTGCAGGGCTAATTTTATCTAGTCAACCAGTAGAGGTCACTCGGAGCACTTAATATGGAAATCTGAAAGTAAAACCTACTGGTAACTTAGGTGAAAACCGAAACAAAATTTCAAAATAAACACTAGCTTCCTCAGACTACAAGTTTAGGAATTGATTTGGAAAAGTTTACAAGTCATACCTTCTCTTTTTGTTGACTTGATATTGTCACATTGTATTCATAGAAAACAGCCAACATCACCTTGATAATCTGGAGAAAGAAGGGAGATTTAGATTAGATGTTAGGAGGAAATTCTGCACTCAGAGGGTGGTGAGGCACTGGAACAGGGTGCCCAGAGAAGCTGTGGATGCCCCATCCCTGGAGGTGTTCAAGGCCAGGCTGGATGAGGCCCTGGGCAACCTGATCTAGTGGGAGGTGTCCCTGCCCATGGCAGGGGGGTTTGAACTAGATGATCTTTAAGGTCCCTTCCAACCTAAGCCATTCTATGACTCCATGAAAACACTGATCTTCTCACTTGAAAAAGGGAGAGACTGAGATGATCTGTCAGTGACTTCGTGTTACACTACCATGTCAGAGACTGGAGTTCATGACCCAAAACAGGGAGTCCTACTTTTCAAGTCATAGGAGACCAGGCAAGCCCTAAAGGATGACTCTCCTAACACGTAGGAAAACTGACAGCAACTTTTTGAATAAGTGAGTTCCCCCTTTCAGCAAACAGAAGAAAGTCAGACAGTTATTGTGGAATGTGTTTAGGCTTGTTGTAGGATAAACCAAAGTGAAATCATACCTGAGAAAGGGCACTGTGTAGAAACACACCACTGTGGCCTCTGTTCATCTTCTGATGTTTGAGGACCTTTTCCATCCCCAGAATAGAAAACTATTGCCCAGATGGCAAAAGACAAAGGGAGGGGAAAGAAAGCCTAAGATAGGGGGTTTTATTGTTGTTTGTTTGTTTTACATGACAGAAAAAAATCTCCTTTATACATAATCTCCTTTACAATTCATTAAATCTTACTTGCCAACCACAGTAATCGTATGAAATGTACATACAGATAAAAGGTTTTATGCAAAGGTAGAACAGATTATTCAGAAGTCAAGCAATTATTACAATGAATGCAAATAATTTATATTCCCAATATAAAACGCAACAATAAACTATATCCATGAAACGTGCAACTTATACCACCAACATTCACAAATGTTGTCAGTTTAAGATTTTGAACCTATTCAAAATGGTACACTGCGCAAAAATCCTCTGCAGTTGTTTTTAAATCAATCTTTATGTTGCTTGTCCTTACTGCTTGTTTAGTGCTACAAGGCCAGTTACCAGGAAGGACAAATGAGTCTACACCTGTGCTTTCCAAGTTTCTCAGAAGCAGAAACAGATAGAACAGTTCTTAGGGGCAATAATACCATCCTGTGATTTTGGCTGGATTGTTTAACTATAGTTGCACTTTTTCTGGAAATATCTGTTGTGAAACATCATGACCTTAAAGTAATCTGTGTGTTTGTTGTTGTTTTTAAACTCTGATTTTAGTTCTGGCATTAATCTGTAATTCATTTTAATTAGCAGGGAATCTGCAGTTCTTTATCTGAGTTAAAGGTTTCTAAAATACCCTTCTGTTTCAAAATAGTAATATCTATGTGTTCCTAGCTCTCTCATTACTTCAGAGTTGCTATACTGCCTTTATATACCAGGCTGCCAAAATCGTGAATGCTGGCAGACTTTGCAAATGCTGCTGAAATTCCCAGTGGAGTGTATTATAGCATTTTACAGAGATTCAGTGTGAAATTAGTTCTAAATTAAGTTCTTTTAAAAAGCCAAACTTGAGGATAAGATACTTATTTTATTTAATTGCAAAGCTCCTTAATATCAAATAGATTTATTTTCTTTTGTGTGTAACTACCACGTGTATACTAAATATTTTGTAGTATTAGAGATAGTTATGCTTTGTAAGTGCTAGTAAATTCCCCAGATAACTTGTCTACTACTGGAGAAGAATTATTTCTGTTATATAGAATTGTCAAAACACAGAGGTCTGGCATGTAAGCACCCAGATGAAATCCAATTTAGTCCTGCATGCAATTTATCCATAAAGTAAACACCGTAGTACCTGGATGAAAATGTAGTATAGAAACAGATGAAAGCCATGCAGTTGTCAGAAAGCGTTATTAAGAAGCTTTGTTTTTCATCCGTAAGAATTGGCAAAAATCCTGCTTGTTGCCAATAAAAATATTGGAAGTGCCTCAGTATTTTGCATGAAGAAAAAAAAGCTAGAGTTTAGACAGTCAGACTTCTCAAATTCTTGTGGAACTCATTTCTTCTTCACAAGCTTCATTTTGGTTTAATAGTAGTCATAAATCATGAAATGAAATGGTAAGTTTCGTAATAGTAGCAGATTTTGATCTATCTTGTATTTAGCATTCATTGCCATAGAACTGTTTTGTTTTATGCAATTAAATCACTAGCAGAGCTCTGGAAAATTTTAATGTTTATAACCGCATGATGTTCCTCTAAAGCTGATGACACCTTAGTATTTTTTTCTGCATATTGCCTTTCTGTTGAGATTTATTATGCAACCAGTGTATTTTTGGAAAGTGTGTAATAGTCAATTGTAGATGAACCAGAAACAGTTCATAATTCTCTTGTTTATTCTGTACTGGTTCAGTTATGTACAAATATATGAGTAAAGTATATGTGGACACCACAGTTCATTTTGAATGATGGTATCTGCTAAATGGGGAAATCACATTGGTCTAAATGATATTTAATGTAACAGATACAGAAATTCATAACCCAAAATTCATGTCTTTTGAGATTAAAACATACTTTTTAATAGGAGACAGATGACTACCGATACTTTGATCCCAAGATGCTACGAGGCAGTGACAGGTAAGTTTACTGCAAGTTTTGCTTGTTTCCTTGTACTCTGTGAAAAGGCTAACTTAAAAAATTCATTTTTATTTTACTTGCTGACTACGTAATATCTATAGTTATTCATTCTAAGACAAGACAGTTGATATTGAAGGAATTCACAACTGGAAACTGGATCAACCAGATAAATTTGTGTAATACTACAAAAAAAATTTTTGTTCCAATGACTGAACATGCTGCTAACTTGTACATCTGTTCAGTCACAGGAATGTATACTAGTATTTAACAGTAATGAATGTTAGAATTCTTTACAGTTATACTGCTTGGTTTCTTTGAACCTTTGTGTTTTTTCACTGTTAAATTAAAAATTAATTGGGTAGCACACACAAATTTTACTTTGAATATCACCCCTTTTTAGTAGTCTATTACTGAATTTTCCAAAAAAAAAAAAAAAGACTGCATTTGCTCTTGTATAGACAGGTGCACATGTATGTTCACGTGCATATGAAGGGAGAGTCAGATATAGTTTATTTTACCAGCAAAAGAAAGGAACACAAATTGCACTGAAAGTTTATAAATTTATATCTTCTGCTTCTGTGACCAGTATCTGTAGCTCGTAATCTCACCTCTAATATACTAGACACGGAGAAAATACTTAAAATTAACATACCTTCTAAAAATAATTTTCATCTGAGCTGTGGGAAGACGATCAGCTGATTTTATTGCACGGGTTTATTACTGGATGAATATGGATAAAGTAGGTCCAGACCTGTTTTTAGTTATTTGCATTAAATAAGAATTTAATCTGTCCCTCCTTCCTCTGTTCTTGAATCATGGGAAGTATATTTCCAATAGCATATGTAATAGGAAACAAATTTCAGAGAATAATATATGTTTTATTGGAAAGTATTATTACAGGCTATATAACTTCAAAGATTAAGTAGCTTTTGAAAGCATCAAAGAAAAATTTGTATTTTGTTTCATTTTAATTGCAACTTTCATTGTTTCATTCTGCTTTTATAATATTTTCGGAGGATTTTCTCCACCACACTAACTGTAACTTTCTCCTTAAATCACCTTAATCTTAATGTTGTTGCTGTGACACCTGACAGCAGAACACCTGCTGCCTATTGTAATTTTTGAGATTTTGAAGCATCAATAATGCAGGCATCACAAACTAACTAACTTATCTAGTTAACATTCCAGGAGGCAGGGTTTGCGCCATGAACCATGCTAACGTTGAAGATTGCTTTTTACTCATATGTCCCTTGTTTCATTTGTATTCTTAGTTAGCAGCACTAGAATTTGAGCTTAAAAGCTCTAAAAGAAATGTTGTCATAAAGCTGGCATGATTCAAACAGCAACCTTAAAAGTGATGAAGTAAAGTTCCTGTTTACTCATGTATTTGTTCCTGTAGAATGACTCATGATTTTCCTTAACAAATCATTTAAATAAAATACTTCAGATGAATGCAGAAAGGCAATTATTGTTCTGTTTTAAATTCTTGTCTAATATTTAGTATTCCATAAATGTGTACATTATATGAAATATAAAATATATAAATCTTTTGTACATTTCTATTAATACCTAATAAGATGTAAGTTGTAGGTTTTTTTTGTTTTTTTTTTTAATAGCTCAGTTCCAAGAAACAAAAATCCATTCCAGGAGGTAAGTCATGTAGAAATTCCTTTTCATTGTTCATGTATTAAAAAATAAATTCTAAAGTACCAGTCATTTTTGATGATTACAATTAAGAAAATTCTGAGAGGTCCTGTTTGCAAAAAACACTTAGTCTAATTACATCTAGTATTAATTGTAATTAGCTGGTATTCTGAAGAAGTCTTTTCATCTTCAAAGGACTGTGTAAGTATTAACTAACAGTGGAAGGAAAAAGAATTCTAGAAAATGCTTCTTGAGATAATTACAGTAATTTAATAACACCATAATTGGGTACTCAGTAATTTAACAACCCCAATTTTATATCAGAGCTTTAGAATGCTCTCTAAATTTAATCCTCTGTGCAGGCTTAAACAGTAGTGTTGACCACTGATTTAAGTGACAGTACTTTGAACAGTCCCTGTAATTTAAGGAAAAAAGCAAAACAACCAGTATTATCACTTGCTCCTTTTTCTTTTACACAAATGCCAGTAACTTTCAGTATTTTTCAACATATATGTTTGCAAATAGTAGAAGTCTTACCTGTTTATTACCAAGGTAATTTATTCCCAATTTTCATTGGCAAAACGTCTGCCTTGACAATATATGAATGTCTCCAATTTCTCTTTAAATGTCTTGTGGTGTCATACAGATGGTCATAGCAAAAATGACAGTAGTAACATAGAGGCTAAATAAAATTCACATAGTGTAGTCAAACAATTTTGGAGAGTGAATTTTAACAAAAAATATGCAACTATCAAGTCTACATATTCTGTTTGTTAATTGTTTTGTTTTTAAACATAGCCCAGAAAATACTGATGGCCTTTGTACCTTTAATGTTGTTATTACTAGTGATAAGTGGGAAGGGGAAAGACACTGAAAAAATATCTTTATTTATAACAGAAGTATTTCATTTGTTTCCCAAATTAGTTCTTAAAAATCCATGAAAATACTTTAACTGTACTTATGGACACTGGAGACATCTCCACAGAAAAATCTAATGTGTTGAAACTGCATAAGTTTCAAGTATTTCTTAGCAGAATAAAGTGACATGTTAAAATTCTGCTTGCTATTCTGCATGGTAGTAAAGCTCTTGTATTATCTGGTTTCAGGTAGAGAGCTAGTGAATTTGTATCCAGTTCTTATAGACTGAAGTGTGATTAAGATGACTTTTGCTATATGTTTAATGATTTGGTATATATTTTACTACTGAAATGTTAAGAATTTGATTGCATATTCTGATTTTGTGTGTTGCATTTTAGGCAATAGTGTTTGTAGTTGGAGGAGGCAACTACATTGAATATCAAAATCTTATTGACTACATAAAGGTATGTACACTTCCGTTGGTTGTAACTTACTGATAGAAACCAGTTTTATCAGGCTTTCTGTAGCATTTAATATTTGGAAAATTAAATCTGATGAAATTAGCTTTTACATTAGTATTATATATACAATTGGGGGAAAAAAGTACCTGAGAAATCAGTAGAAAATTAGGATTATTAATTCAGAACAGTTACTGTTTCTGGTATTTTTGTTCATGTTGCACTTCTGAATGCAAATGATACACTGTCAAAGCAAAGATTGTATTGACATCAATAGCTCAGCATTTATTATTTACCTACAGTTAGAAGTTTTTGCTAATGAGTTAATAGCAGCTCGTTCTTGAAATGCTGGATCATTTGTGTGTAGAAATCATAAGAGATGTCACATGCACAAAGAAGAAAATATGTAACCAACTATGTAATGCTGGAGTAAGCCATTTAATGTCTCTGATTGCAGCTCACCAGCCTAACAGAACACACATACACAAAAAAAAACAGTGGAGGGAGAAAAGTAACCAAATCATTAGAACTCTTGTGGGGGCAGAGATGAGATGCAAGCACTTTCCAGGAATTTAAAAAATAAAAATAAATTTTAAAAAGATGAAATTTAGAATTAGGTAATACATTATTTAAGAGCAGCAGCATACCATTCTTCCTTCCCAGTTTTACCTTATCATAGTACTGTCTTCCTGTCCTGTGCTGGATTAGATGGAGGCTCTTCCTAGAAAAGAATAAATATGTAACATTAGTAACTGAAAAATATTTCTTTCATGTAACAAGCACTTGAGAGTTTTGCTTCTGTTCTACTAAATATTGCAGAACAGGAAGTCAGAACTTCTGTGCTGGGTTGTTTTCCTCCTCTAGCAGGCAGACATGTTAGAACATAGCTGGTCTGAATAGGGAAAAGGAGAGGAAGATGAAAGTTACAGAAATTTTTTAGGTTCAGCTTAGCACTTACACTATTCTTCGTAACTATTTAGAGCATTCTACCTGTAGCAGAGTGCATTGTCAACATTTTGGCTTGCTCCTTAGTTTACCCAAAGCTGTTTCAGGTGCCATATCAATTCAAAAGATGCCCAGCAACATGTATATTTGTGATGCATATTTGTTACTTCTACTAAAATAAACCTGAGTTTGCCAGAGACTAACACACTCCTCAGATACCCAGCTACATACTGACATAGCTGAGGTTAGCTGCGTATGCATATACGTATGTATATACAGACCTTTTATATGATGTCAAGTTAAACACTCAGTTTTTCATACAACGTGGCAAGAAGGTGAAGTTTCTGAGGAATAAGATGGCAAACAGGAAGTCATAGGGTAAACAGATGGAGAGGACAAAAGGAACTGAAAGCTGCAGGAATGGTAATGTTAGATCTTATGGAGAGTGAGAGGTTGGGCACGGAGTTTTTTGTTGTCGTTCTGGAATCTGTGGACAGAGGTTTCTTCCTCATCAGTTGTTACAGCTAAAGTGTGCTGTACATTTCTCCAATTATGCTGTGTACTTGATCAGTGGGATATGACCTCCCAAGGGGGAAGCTTGCTTCACCTTTATTCTTCTTGGTCCTTGCTTTTGAAAAACAAGAAAAGTTAATAAAAACCTTGATTTCCCCCACCCCCCTCCCAGGAGACTTGCCTGCCTCACCCAGATGACTCTTATCCAATAAAATCTGCTTTTCCATGTGGTGCACTTCCAGCATCTGTTGTTTCACTAGATGTAGCTTATTAATTATTCTAACATTAAATCAGTCTTCCTCCTGAATAAAAAGGAGAAAAAAAATCAACAGGTCTGTTCTTGCAAGCAGATAAAACAAAGATTTTATTCACTACTTATTTTTCTAAGCACTGTGCATTTTACCAGTTTGCCTCTGAAAACAGAGAAAGTATTTTAAAACTTTCTGAAACAGGAAGCAATGTTCAGTTTTGACATTTTTTTTGACATTGGTTTTTCTAGGAGAACAGACAGACCCTCAAATCCAATTATTTTCAGCTCTGTGCTAGAATCTCACTTCATCAAAAAGCAAATATTTATAATGTCAGCAAGACAGATTGTGCCTTAAAACAGACAAATTAGCCAAGTTCCGTTCAACATGCTGAAAATGTGTCATCAAAATTTCAAGGCACGGGAATTTAGAATGTCCTTTAATTTCCTTTTGTTAGATGGTTAGAAAGGTAAGGTACTGCTTGACTATCTACCTGTGCTAGACAGGTCTCGTTTATCTCAAGAAATTTAAATCCTACATAGTTCTTCAGTCAAAAATATACCGGACTTTGAAGACTACTAGGATTATTTTATTTACAATGTTAAGCAGTTTCATCTTGGCTCCAAAAATTATTCGGTGATATCATACATCTCTTTGTTTGAATGTACTAAGTAATTAACTTTGCAAATGTGTATGCTTTTATTTAAAACTACACTTTTAGAAGAATATATATGTAAGACTGGGATTGTACAGGAATGTGTATTTTAGAGCGGCCCAAAAGGCAACAGTCCTATTTCACAATTATTTCTAGTGTTTCAAAATTTTTTTTGTTACTGTACAGCAATAAATGCTATTCATTCATAGTACTGAAAATGGACTCTGTCAAAATACCAGTTTAGATCAAAACCAGACCTGTTCAGGCCTCAAGATTAAATAAACTGGCCTGAAACGTGGGTAGAAACAAGCTCAAGTTCCCGCTCAGTGACAAGAATAGTTTATTACCACAAACCACTCAAAATTTTTTTTTCTGAGGACGTGAACCAGGATTACTATCTCCCCAATTAGCATGTGACCACCAGCTATGGACTGCTAGAATCCACTTCTGTGTCCTTCTGCTGAAACAGCACAATTGGAAATAACTATGAAACAAAATCATTTTGTGAAGGCTTGCGTTCCTATTTTGCTCTTTAATAAGCAAGCTTTAACTTCCTGTCAGAAAAGTAAGTCTACGCAGATAGGCCTCTTTATGCTGGTTTTGTCTCGCCAGTTCTCCTAACTGCTTATCATTTATGACTTAAATAGAGCTAGAGGGGTGTTTTCTGTTTGTTTTTTTAAATTGCAGAAATCTCACTAATAGGGGAAAATGCAAAGTAATTTAACAGTGAAACAGATTGCTGAAGCCTGTACTTGAAATTTGAGGAACCATGGGATTATTAGCCCAACACTGGGAGTAAATTCAGTCTGAAACTTTGCATTACTTACACCAATTTTCACTTCTAAAATGCTGCGTTACAAAGCAAATACTATCAAACTGTTCACTGCAAACTAGCATTATTATGTATCCAACAAAATTCAAGGTAACATTGTTTCAGAAGCCTTTTACAAAAAAAAAAAAAAAGCTGTTTCAAACATTATCATCGTATGGAAATGAATGACAGAAGCTTTTTGCCTGTAATACAACGGAACAAGTAAATATGTTGTTACTATTCTTACAGCAATGCCCAGTTGTTTTAGGGGTCATGGTTTGTTCTTTTTTGTGGGAAGCAGCAGAGGGGAGGACCTTTCAGATAAGGTTATTGCTTTCCCCAAGCCATTCATAGATGCGTCAAAGAACTTAACATTCTAGTGAGTTTAAATGTGCATGTGTATAATGCCACATTTTTCCACATCTTTCTGCCTCAGCCCTCTTGTTTTCCACTTCAATTTAATTATTATTATTTTTTTTTCTGTGGTGGACCAACTGTACTTCTTTTTTTGGCCAAAAGTATAGGGCTTAAGATCAAGAAATAAATTTTTGGTATACAATTACTTAAAGCCACTTCTGCTACTCTGTTAAACACTCAATTACTTCCTGACTTTTCTTTTTATTAGGGTAAACAAGGCAAGCATGTCCTCTATGGCTGCAGTGAACTTTTTAATGCTGCACAGTTTATAAAGCAGGTAGGTACCTTTGACAACAACTCTGTAATACTTATTTCATTAATAAATATCGTTTCTGTAACTTTTTTTCCACTTTTTACTCAATGGATTTTTGTTTTTTGTAAAAACAAATTGCTGTGAAAAATTAATGTGTTTGTTACCTATTTTCACTTAATGACTCCAAACCCCTCACTTCAATTAACTTTTGATGGCCTATATTGTCAGTTTGAGTTCACAGGTAATGCGGGTGAACAAGCTCATAATAATTGCCTTAACATAAATCCTAATGGCAAAAAAAACAACAACTCTATTCTTGATACTTTCCACAAAAAGCATGTCTTCCCAGGATATTTTAGCAACTCTTCCAAGTTATTTCAACTGTGATCTTGAAACTTTTGTCCTAAATTTTGCTATTTATAAGTACTGGCATCATGGGAGCTCGAGGTTGCCCCCACCTATATTAAAATCAGTCTTTTTAATGCTGTTAATAAATTTATCATTGCCGTTACTTCTCTGACTCTTTCCAATACAAATGCAAATACAAATTATTCACAGTGGTCAGCAAATAATAGCCCTTCAGTAGCTGTCACCACCTATGGTTTAACTTCTTCCCAACATGAGAATAAATTGTTCCTCAGAGCTACATTTGGAAGAACTAAATTCATTCTTGTTGCACTTGAAGGAAGCAAAACAAACAGTACTTATCAGCTTATAACTCTTCAGTCAGCTTAATTAGTTTTTTTTGTTCCTCCAAGACTGACTGTATATACTATACCTTTAACACTGAAATTTGTTCAAATCTTATGATTTGAAGCCCAGATCCTCTCATGTGAAGGCATGTATTAAATATTCTGTTACTAGTATGCTTTTGATCGTAAGAAATAACCAAAGGGTATAGGACAGAAATGTTTACTGTATGAAATGGATATTTGTTGGACTGAAAGAATAAAGTTACCAACCTGATGTTTTTTGTCTCTTCACGTGTAGCTCTCCCAGCTTGGCCAGAAGTAAGACTGAAATACCATGACCTGGATGGGCAATGTGACAGAAAAGAGTTGTTATAGCATTCAGATATCTTCATATCTATAATTTTGTCATTATAATAAAACTTAAACCAGATCCATTAATATAACTTCTAAAAGAGATCTGTAATTAATACCGTGTATATCAACATTTCTGAAATAAACCTTAAAACCTGCTGTATTTTTGTTGAGGGTAAGTTTCATGTCATTACTTTCTAAATGCTGTATTAACTGTGGTGTATCACAGAGCTGTCTGAAAAGCATAGCGTTTTCAAGATCTCATACATAATTTCTGTTACAGTAAACAAAGCAATAGTTTGAAGAAAAGGTCAAGTCTGTCTTTAGGAGATGTGTTCTTGAAAGCCAGCTATCTGCATTTAACAAAATTGAAAAGGACAAAACTGCCTTTTAGGACCACAGACAAACAGCCTTAGTGCGAGAGAGCTATGTTATGCTTTTACTTTACTGAAGTCCTAGTAGTTGTACTTAGATTTGTGCAGTCTTTGCTTGATTGTCCAAAGATGTACTTGGAAGTTATCAAAAACTTGTACCAAAGGTACAGTAATTTAGCTTTTCTCTTAAGGTTACGTGTTTGCATTCATCCACTTTCCTACACAGTCACAGTTTCAAATGGTAGAACCTTCAATAATTTTCTAAATTACTGTTTATTGTAACTGCTGACATGTTTGGGAAGAAACCAAGCCCTACTCACAGTACAGCTCTTAACAGTTTTATAAGTGCATATTTAACATATGCTTTTTAACAATTGCATTAGGTAGAGCCGGTTTAGGAGTGAGCAGTAGTTCAAAGAAGCTCACGATATAATTAACTTTCACCAGTAACAATAGCTCTGGAGAGCATGTTCAGGAATTGAGAGAAGGCAACAAAAATTCTTTGCAGATTTAAGTCTCTGCCTCTAGAACTGTCCCTTCTGAAAACAGCACTGCTGCTGGTGAAGCAATAACGTGCCTTCAAAAAAAGGTCTAAAATGCTCAAAAAGTGATAGGGAAACGCTTATTGTGGGTTTATTAACAAACTGTGAGATAATAAGAATTACTGGCTTATTGTAAATTTTTAGCAGTTTTTTGTACTGTTCTTCAGTATTTAATGTTAATTTTGCCTTAAAGGCAATACATTTTCCCCCAGATAAAATTTTTTTCCAAACATCTATACAAGAATTGTAGTTGGTCTATTCCTTAAAAATCACAATAAATGTATTACAATAAAAATATGCATAAACTAGACCATATTATCAAAACTAATAATGTTACTTAATAATCTCAGCTGAGTGTTGTAAGCTACTCCACACTACTACTTTAGATTTCTAAGCTTGCCAACTCAAATGTATTTATTGTGGTGTTAACAATAGTTGTATACAAATGTTCTCCCATAGTCCAGACAGCAAGGACTTACAGTGTCAAACACAGTTCATTATTCTTCTAATTCCCTACATGTACACTATATTTGTTAGTAAGAACAAGGTCAAAGGCATTTGGAAAAAAAAAAAAAATTACATTTAAGGTAGTTACTGCTTCCTGTGGGAGTTTGTTCCAGAAGCTTGAAATAATGTAGTTCCAAGAAAGCTGTGTTTCCTACACCGAGTTTTAACTTTGCAGCTGAAAACCAAGTTGTGAAAAAAAATCTGCTGACTGCTTTTTGTCCAGAACTTGTGGCAGTCTGATATGATGGACCCCATGTCAATTAAACTCTTCTAAATCACAGCTTACAGCATTTGATGTTTCATTAAGCTATGTAAACAGAGATCAGAAGCTACTTCAGTTGATGTGTTCAGGAACTTAATTTGCACTACATCTAGAGACAGGTTTAATTTATGCTAGCTTTATAGCTGGCTCTTCAGGTTTGTTGTCTGAACACGCACTAGTCAATTAGGTGTTTGTTTGTAAATGACTGGAGACTATTTCAGTACCTTAAACATTCCTCTCTTTCCTCTGCACAACAGATTTTTGGGTTTTGGTATATTACCAGTCTTAAAGATCTCAGTGAACGTTAAAATCTCCAATTTACACAACCTGAGCTATTACATGCTGGTTTTTTTGTTGTTGTTGTTTTGTTTGTATGTGTTACATGATCCTTTTCCCTAAATACCTCTGTGGAACTACGAAAGTTACTTAAAAGTAAGCTGGCATTTTGGCAAGCTTATTCAATTTATAGCCAGTCACTATGCGCTGCGTATCTATCTTCAACATTCCCTCAATGTCCTGTGCTTAAAAGATAAGTAAGGGCCAGAAAGCCATATGCCTGGCTCTGTGAGTCTTTCAAGTAAAATAGTATCAGCAGCATTCATGTTACTGTATCACAGAATCACGGCATCATTTAGGTTGGAAGAGACCTCCAAGATCACCTAGTCCAACCTATGACCTAACACTACCAAGTCCTCCACTAAACCATATCACTAAGCTCTACCTCTAAACGTCTTTTGAGTACCTCCAGGGATGGTCACTCAACCATATGCACGGAGGATCAGTGAGTCTTGGACCTATTCTAATGTCCCTGCTAAGTCACACGTTTGCACAGTTGTTCTTTGTTAATAAACCTCAGGAAGGGCTGGCTGGCAGGGCAGTGCTGATGGCAGCTCTGGCCTCCAGCACAACTCCAGCTTTCATGTCTCAGGACTGGCAGGTCTTCATTGGGGTCTATGTTTTCATTTAAATAAAAGCAGAGCAAGGCTGAGTCTCAAGTACTATACTTGTTCTCAGAAAGAAATTAAGCAGTCTGGTCTTTAGCTGTGGAAAACTGGCACATCCATAGTCAAATCTTACAAATGGTTGAATATACTTGTCACTTAAAAATTAATTCACAGCTTGAAACAACAGTCCTTCATTTTCTTTCTTGTTTTAAGTTGAAGATTTTAGAATATTTAAATGGATATTTTGTTAATTAATTAACATTGTATTTAGTGCCTCTGTTGTTCAGCATTTCTAAAAAAAAAAAAAAAAGCATCTAACAGTCAGCAACAAAAATAAAAAAGAAACTAGCAGAATAAGGAAGAGAAACCTCTCAAGACCACTGCTTGATTTAAATGTCCTTACTAGTGGAACATTCTTGATACAAATCAGTACTACTTCCCTCCCTTAGGATAAAATTTGCTAAGATCGATGATGTTTACATCAATCTGAACAGAATGTATGATACCAGCTTTTTTCTTAAAAGACATCAGTACATCCAAGAATAGAAATGATCCTGTCATTCACAGTTACAAACTGAACGCTGCTATGCATACAAAGCTCCATGACTATAGAGCTGAAGAAAGTGCAGCATTTGTATTTTCACTTAAATGATATATTCCAAAATGTAATTTCTTAGATGGTTAGTCCAATGTGTTGACTGAGGCAGTCGTAGGAGGATAAGGTTTATATCTAGGTACACCTGAACTAACTTCAAAATTATCACAACTAAGTTTTTCAGACCTGAAATAAAAGGTGTTGGCCCAAAACAACCTCCTGTCCTTTGTTGACTGACAGTCAAGGGAGAGACCTAGTCACGGCTGGTTGATTCGTTTGTCAGTATTCATGGCAGATGACTGACTCTAGGTCATAGAAATCTAAGCTTAGTGAGCGTTTTAGTGTGATGGAAAAGTTAGCCACAGTGGCAGGGATTTCTCTAGTCTTTAACTTCAGAGATCAGAGATCTGCTCAGGTTTATTACAACTCAAACATAAAATTAAATTGGTTTAAAAATAAAACCCACATATCCGATATTATACAAGCCTCTCAAGAGACTCTTTAATCCATAAATCAACACACACACTTTTTATCTGTTTCAAATGCAAGCAACTATGTTCATACACTTCTAAACCAATATGCACCATATGAAATGGACTAAGGGCTTTCTATCACCTATAAATCCCGTATGATTAGAGTCTTCCTACTTGCTTTGTTCATTCTTTTATCAGTCGGGGTTTCCTGTTACACGTCCAAAACAAAGACCATCAGATCAGCTCACGAAACTGTAAGAGGTGGTGATATTAGCCAAAGGTGATGGGATTGACACAAAATGTTTGACAGCACATGTAAGCACATGATTTTTTGTGTACAGCTTGCATATTAGCATAGCTAATTGTTATATTGCCAGTTTTGCTAGTGCTGAAATAAAACCTCTCCCTTTATATGTGAGTGAAGCAAAACACTGCTGGTACACTATTTTCTTCAGTTTCCCTTACCAGTATGTTCCAGTCCCCTATGAGGAGCTCTTTTGCTTCATTTTTCCTAGGATTGTTGACAGCTAAACTACCAAATTCCAGCTGTGATGTGTCACTCGAACTAGAGCATCAATACATTTCATAGATCATGCATCAGCCATGGGCCCTGCTCATTCAGGTATGTTTAGAATTGGTAACTTACAGGGAAAGAAACCTACTCCTAAATGTCCAGCCAGATGCATTATAGAGGATTTTTTTTTTCTTCCCAGTGAAAAAAAGCTTTGGATAGCTAGCCTCCTGTCACTGTAATCACGCTCAGATGAGTTTTATGAAAGCAAGCAACATGAAGATTAGGACTACAACACATAAAAAACGATTATATAAATCTACCTTCTGTGTTTTTATCTGTTAGTTTTATCTGTTATTCCATCAGTCTGGAAGTCACCTTTCCCATAGGAGGGATATGTGGTAATATGTGGAGAAAAGGGGAAAAACAACAACCACCAGAACCCCCCTAGGAGTGTCAGAATAAGAATACCCTTGCTTTGTAGACTCAATATTTGCTATGCGATTGCTCTGCAACTTTTACTAGGAAATTGTACAATCCTTCACTAGCCATGTCACCATCCTTCTGATGGTTCTGCAGACCATGGTTCTCCCCAGGAGAAGAATCTGGTCTGTAAACCTAGCCTTGCATAGGACAAGAAAAGGCAATGTTGTTACCAGCTCGGGGCTCACAGGGAGAAGAGTGACTGCTAATGTCTTTACCCATACTTCTCTCTGGAAAAGTTGAATTTCTGCAGGCTCAAGGCCCAAGATGAAAACAGGTGACCCAAAAAGAGGTCACCCTCATGCAGAGCAAGTTCATTATCTTTTTGTGGAGAAAAAAATAATAATAAATAAATAAATAAATCACTCTCATTACTTAGAATTAAGTTTCTGTCTTTTTTTCCCTTTCCTCTCCCCCTCAATTCACTGGAGTACAAGTGATCAAAAGCACAGTCCCTATACTTTAGGACAGGATCCAGGTTAGTCAAGCAGTCAGTGAAAGCCTGATGAAAACTGTAGTTTTATAATTGTGGCAGTCAACCCACAAACACCAAATCTGTGATGTTTTCCAAATTCTTTTTCATCCTTTAGGTGTCATTTGTAATTTGTTCTGCTGTTCTCCTGGCCTGGCCTCCCTATGCACGATCTCTATCTGGTCAGGATCTGGGCTTCCAGTGCCAAGCTCACCAGTATCCTAGCCAGGCTTTCTACAAAGCCTGACAGTTTTTAGAGGTCCATTCATCACCACTGGCACAAGCCCTAAATTCCGTAAGGGCCTTAAGAAGCCTGTTCCAGTGTCCCAACAGAGACAAGGATTTAGCCCTAAAATGCTAACATTGATACCTGATCAAAGGAAACAGCTAGCTGCCTTCCCAAACCCACAGAAATATTTGTGTATCTGAAGTTCCGGAAGCAAAACGGTGTCAGATTTAGAAGAATCTTTTGGCACAGGCTGACCTTGCTTTCTGTTACCTATTTCTCATAAACACGCATTTTGGGAATGAAAACAGCACTAAGAAAATAAATGTAGCTCTGTCTGACTTACATCCAGAAGTTTTCACAGTAAGAAGTCAAGGACAAATGTCTCCATCATTTTGTTAGTATTTCACATTTTGACGCTGTTCAGATATAGTTTCATAATGACAACAGAAAAGCTAAATGACCTCAAAGGATATTCATGGAAAGGCAGTCGTACTCGTCTCCTTCTTCCTTTCGCTTAAAAATATTACATTAAAATAATTACCTTTTGTTTGAGTGTTTTCAGGAATTCCCCAACATTTACCCCCTCTATACACACTATTCCAGTTTTCCTGACGAGGTTGCAATGCACAGTGCTCCTAAATATAAGAACAGGTCCACTTCTGCAGCAGCATCCTAAAGAAGTCTGTAAGTGACCAGCCACCACTTCCAAGTCTAAATTCTCAAGCATTATTTTTTCTCCTCACAATGGAGGTGAATCTGTCTGGGAGGAGTGGAAGCACTGACTGCTCTTTGTAGATGCATCTCAGTTACCATCTCAGTTTCCCTGCTCGCTGAAGAACGGCTTCACCGAGATACTTTCTTATCTTATAGCATGTTTTCTGCGGTAAGGTTTCCCACAACTGCTCAAATCGCAGTGCATCTGGGGCCTGAGGAGTAGCAAGGGACAATTCAGTGAGGACCTGTGCCATGGGCCTAAGCCAGACAGCCCAGCAAACGCTGCTGCCTGCTGGGCAGGTGGGGAACTTGGCTGGCAGCAGCGAGGGCCGGGAGGGACTATGAAGGAGCCAGCGTGGGTTGCCAGAGGGGCCACCTCCCTTGTGCCGGCCGAAGGCCCAGATTAAAAGGTGTTGGGACGATACAAGCAGCAGGAAGGGCTTATAGGGCTGGCAGAGTTCAGTGCTCAGTGAACTTATTTGGATCACTGAAATCCCTGGAGCAGTCAAATACTAAATTCAGCATGACCACAGGCAAGGATGTGTAACCAAGTGGGTTTCAGCCTGTTTTACAAAGGGAAAAGGGAGAATCAGGCCCTTCCCAAGGCAGCAGGGTGTACACTGGGGATGGATCACTCAGGCAGCAGTGTGGAAGAGGAAAGGGATCATAATAAGGACTGCTTGGGGCATCACGAGTCCAAGAGGGAGATTCTCTCCTAAAATGAAAGGCAAGAAGAGCAAGTAATGCCATCAGGTAGCAAACCTACAGAGACACTGGGTTCAGGCTCCCCAGATCTTTGCACAGTGGCCATGAGCAGGGGCCCCGTCCTGTGGGATGCTCCAAGGACAGGGGCCACCTCCCTCCCTCCTCTCTCCTTCACATGGAGCCGTGAGCCTCCAGCAACCACGTACAGCCCCCAGCATCCAAGAATCACATCCTGCTGAGCCAGGAATGGGATTAGGGACACAGTGGCATTCTTCACAAGAAGAATCAGCTACCTTAAGTTCACATATTTAGGCACAGTACTGAATCACAGGGAAAATGAATGCTGCATATCCAAAGAGTGTTTGCAGATCTTTTGTCAGCAGAAGCTGTAAGCACGAAGATAAGGCAGTTCAAATGACTACACCTGGCTCCGAGACACTGCATGTTGTTAGGCGGATGCAGCTGTTCTTGCTATTTACTGGAAATCCTGGATTCAAAGGAAACAAAATCTTAACCAGGCCCAGATATCAGGCAGAAGTTTACTATAAACTAAAGTCACCTTTTGCAACAACTAACAGTCCAGATATTTTGACAGGAAGCACAAGAAAGCATTAGTTTATGCCAGCCAGCTGCTTTGACACATACACAATCAGATTCTCACATCTGTTAGAGACTGGTACTCCTACAAGCATATGCAGCTCCATTTGGATCAGATCTTGAAAAACAGCAAAAGACTAACTGTCAAGAAATATCCACATGCAGTGTCTTACTACTGTTTTCTGTGTTCTTTTGTTCATCCCCTAGCTCACTAAAACCCACCAGAAACGTCTGTACTTTATGTAGTAGAACGGCAGACATGCAATAAATATTCCCACAGACTTAAAGACAGAAGCATATTTCATAATTAAACACAAAATATCCTTTTAGAAATCTTAACATTTTCCATATCCCAGTTATAATTAAATGAATGTGTTGTCTTCTCTATGAAAGTACTTTTCTTGTATCTGACACTTAAAAGGTCTGAATGCATCTATAAGAAGTCTGTAAGTCAGTTGTTTTGAAACGGGAAAAGAGTTTACGTGATGATGTGAATTAAAATCAAATTGTTCCTAATCAAATGACATCAAGTTATTTTATTTGGTAGAAGTAAACCTGACTGGTATGTGGATATTATGAGCCATACTTCAAATGGAATGCAATTAACTTCAAATAGATTTTTTTTAAATAAAAGTGTTTTTCATAACTTGGTGTTCCTTTTTCCTTTCCCCACTGTGATCAGAATTTAACTGTCTAAAAGTTCATCTGGCAGCGGAAATGTTATTTCCAGTTTGCCCACAGATACAGTCGTTTCTCAGGGGCTGGTTCATAGCAGATCCTTTTGTAGATAGTCTTTAAACTTTGCCATTTCGGAGGCAAACACACTTGATCAAAGGGTGAATAACAGAGAATGGCCACAGGAGATTTTTTCTCCACTGACTACCTCCAAAGGGTCCTCTCAGGTTACGAGCTCTCTGAATATCAAATCTACCTTTGGTTCCTATTTTTAACTTCTAAATTTCTAGACCCCAACAGTGACTACAAAACTTCCTTGTAGAATAGGAATACTCAATTTTATTTCACGGTGTTTCTAAGGAGAGGGGGTAGGGGAGTTGTGGATGGAGGCCAGTGCTACAGCATAAGCACCCAATTGATCCGGTTGTCTCCTCAGTAGGACAGCTGCTCCATGGACTGCACAAGCACAGTGTGTTTGCAGGAGGAACACATGGCATGCACTTTGAGGGCAAGGATTGTGGATAAAGAACAGAACCTAGCAAGTGACAGACATTTAGAGTCACGGAAATAAGAGCAAGGGAAAATGAACCACGGCCAAGTACGTGAGCACCATCCCTCCCCAGAGAGCGAGGAGAGAGAACGCTGGTGCAACTGAAGGAATGGGAAGGAACGAGGGAGCCATACGCGTGGCAGAAAAACTGCTAAGAGGATGGAATAGCCACCATTTGAATTACATTAGCTCTTAGTTTGAGTCTCCTAAAAGAAGCAGAAGAAAGTACAGGCACTCACACATTCAGAAATATCCTTGAAGGAGGAAAGTTTTTCCTGCTGCAAGAGAAAAGGGCCCTGTTCTACTGAAATGAACTACAGGCTATTTAACAAGACTTAACAAAAAGAAAAAAGAGCATCTTAGAACAATGCATCTATTATAGCCTTGTTTTCCAGCAGATGTTTTGAGGTGACACAGAACAGCTTAGTAGCTGGGTGTTCTGTTTTAAAGACCATGCTGTGAGTCGTTCCGGAACAGAACTATTTTGGCTATACAGGGCTTTTAAATTACCATTTTTAAAGTGTATTTAAGATGGTAAGCTATGTGTAGCTGAAGACTTTTGTTTGAGGAAGAAGGGCATGAGGCCAAGAAAGGTACCTCTGCCGAAAGGAAAATGGGCTCTATTAAATCAAAGGGCACAAACAGTACTAATCTTATCTGTTTTTCATACGTCACTCCGCAGCCTTAGTAAAATAATGTATTTCACTTGAATTCAAAACTAACATTTCTAGGACACAGAAAAAAAGCTTCTGCTTTGCAAAAATATTTTTGCAACAATCAGGTGTCTGAATGCACTTCCCAAAGAAGTGGTACGAGGTGAATAATGATGCTATGAACTACGTTTGACCCTTAAAACGCCTTTCGTTTTGAAACAGGGCCTTCACTGAAGCAACGGCACCATTTATAATGAAAAATTAAACTAAGTTGTTCAGTATGAACTTAGTTTCCAGGCGGCTGGGTATATGAACCACAGTTCAAAGTGGCAAGAAACACACGCATGCCCAATACCATTAATTCTTCAATTCGACAAAGGGCCTGGAGCAGCCGTGCAGCCGGTACGCAGGCGCCTCTGCGGCACCCCGACCGCCGGCTGTCACCGTCCTCCTCATACCCACCGCCTGCACAGGTCTGCAGGCAGCAAAACATGTCGTTTTACTCGTACCTCACCGTCAGCGTATTGTTGCCAAGCCTCTGTGCAGGACCAGCACCTTCCACGCGGAGGACAACCGAATTGTTTCCAGTGCTTGTTTTGCCTGGCACTGCCTGAAGCACCAGGCCAAAAAAAGGTGCCCTAATGCTACCCCACCATCAGTACCTTTACAGGATGAACTTAAAATAACAAAACTTCAAATCCGTCTTTGGCGCAAGTAGTACTAGAATATTCAAATGTATACACCATAACTTATAATGTAGATACGTGTTTATTAGGCAAATTGTTTGTGGCCAGCAATATTTGGTATTGTGCTATTAGTTCTGCCCACAGTTAGCACTTGGAAAAAAAACACTTTCATGTTGAGGTATCACGTGTTCTGCAGGTTTGTAAGTTAAGGCCAAAGTTAGACATCTGCAAATTACTTTGATTTTACTAAGACATGCACAGACTTTATATAAAAACAGATATATAAAAACTTTTTAAAACTGCTCATCATCATCTTAATTCTGCTGCAACCGAAGGTAGCAAAGCACAGGAAACAGCAACAGCCATATTAGCAAGTGAGCCACCTAGACCAGCACCTCCTCCAGGCTCCAATACCAGCTGGTTCAGAAGGGGAAAAAAAATCTGCATCAGAGAACTTGGCTGCAGATTTCCCTCTCTCTATTGACTAATCACAACAGATTCGTCTGAACTATTAATATTTTATATGCCATAATCAAAAACCTTATCGTTACAATTACCATATTAGAGCATTTGATCTCATTGATGCTTTGCAGATATGGCATCTGTGTCCTAGCTTGGTTGATACTCTTTTTTTAAATCACAAGTTCAATGGTAACATCCCAACAGTTCCTTTATGCACCTCTTGAAAATTCCTTAGTAACATACATGTATAAGCACACAAACATTTTCTCCAATACCACAATGCCAACTACAGGTAGAGTTCAGAGCTACATACTTGCAGACACCGAGAACAGTACAATACACATCTCTGCACACAAATCAAGGCAGTGGGAGATGGATACGAGATCCCAATCACCTCTCTCACTTCCTCACGGTTGAGTAGAGCAGAAATGAGTCTTCTAAAACCAAATTCTTTGACAGTTGTGGGAAACCAAGCCAAAATTTAAAAGAATGGCTGCCACCGCTAATGGGTCCCTGAGGTATTGTTCACCACCACAACAGACAGAGAAGATATGTAATTCAAAGGCAAGCAAATATTTACGTCTTTTTATTCTCCAGAAAGTGCAAACTGCACATGCTTTTTAATCCTAACTGTGGCATTTATCATTTCAGCATTTACTGTGCTACTTCTAGGAACTAAGGAGGCATACTAAAATTATTTCACTATTAACGCTAATGGTATCACCCATTGCTAACTTGCTCATTTTTTCTAGACAAATGACTTTACAAAGTCCTCTTTTCAGCACTCATTTCTTTTCTCCTCTTACTCCCCAGCAGGCATTTTTCCACACACAGATTTTCTTTCTCACTTACAAATCTCCACTAGGCATTCACTAAAATACTACAGGACATCATTAAAAACCAGAAGATTAAAATCTATTTAAACTATCTCGACAGGAGAGCAAGAACCAGGGGGAAGAAACCGAACTTTTCCATTAAAAATAAAAATAAAAAATAATAACAAAAAAAACACTCGATCTAATGGCAAGTCGTCCCCCCCCCCCAAGAAATCCTACAGATTTCAGGTAGAAAATCCTCCCCCAATCTTAAAATAAATCCTCTGCCTTCAAATAAGTCTTGTAGGCAAGCAGATATGATGACACATTTTTCTGCAACAATTCTTCGTACCGCCATTGAAAGAGGTGCCCTATGTGCTGTCAGACAGAGGGTCTAGTCTGCTCCACACTAAAATCATTTGTTTCAATGAAATTTTCATTAAGGTTAGTGCACAATTGGCTTAAGAGCGCTTAAATCTGAAGAGCAGCAAGTGCCAGGGAAGCAAGGATTTTTGCACTTTTTGAAGCCTGAAAATCAGTAATGTATCGAAGCCATAAATGGCGGCAGGAGAAAAGAATATTTGAATTTTTTTTTCCCCTTCAAACCATTTAAATATCAGAAAGGCCAAGTGATTCACTCTGAAGTTCAGAAGTTACAGTTTTAAAACCTCAAATGGAAGAAAACAGTCAAAGGTAAAATTTCAGTGCTGAGAACTGTTTGATTTCTTGCTGACCCTCCAGTAACTCTGCTCCTTGCACTCTGTCCATAACGCCTGCTGAGTTTTACAGGCTGCAGCCCTGGCATTCCTCAGCTCTGATGCTGCCACAAAACCCAGCTTTGTCCAAGACCCCAGTTCTCCTGCCTGTTTGTTTTTTTGTGCAAAAGCTTACAGCACATCCGAACAATTTAACGTAAGGGTAATATTAAAAATATTTTTAAAATCCAAATTAGATGATAAAGGGTCAACAGTCTAGATTGAAAAATAATAATGAAAAAAACACACTGAAACAAAATTATTTGACATTTCTGCAGAATTTCCAGAATTTCTACACAGTACCGCAAAACTTCGAGTCAGATTACCATTACTAACCATGGCTTTGTTTATGAACCTTTTATGTATGTGGAAACTGCTCTAACAACAAAGTAATTTCAACAATAACTGCTTATCAGCAAGAAGAGAGTCTACTCAACACTACTAATAGTTGCCAAAGGTAACAGATTAAGTCAATGTACTCATCTGGAAGTTCTATACCAAGCTATTTTGGAGACAGGATGAGCCAAGAGAGCTAGGAAAGCGTTCAAGTGGTGAGTTAATCTTACTTTTCTGAAGCAGGAAAACTTCCCACATGCCTTTTCTAATTTGTCTCAATTTTCCAAAAATAAAATAAAATACGAAGGAACCCTAGTGAAAGATTACAGATCTATCGTGGAAGTTATTTTGGTCATGGTGAGATCAGTGAATGTGAAAACTGAAAAGCCAAATTTAAACATGGAGGTAAGATCAGTCCCTACAAAGTGAATAAGGAAGAAAATCAAAAGCAAGCTTATTTAGAAAACTAAAATACTGACCTACAGAATTTTTTTATACATACTATCTCAAACCACAGCAGAGAGAAGAGATTAATTTCCTAGGAGGTAAGCAATAAGAAATATTACAAGAATGAGGTATTCTCTTCTGCCAAGAGCTTGTGCTGACAGGAAATTCAGGCTAGGAAAAGGGGAGAATCAAAAGGACTCCAGGTTTGTCAGCGAGGAAAGCTATTTCTTCCTTTTCCACAGACGCATACACAGGGCTTCTGACCATTTTGGTCAGCTCTGCAGTGAGGAAGATTAAGCCCAGATTAAGAACAGAACAAATAATCCTGGAGCTGACAAAAAAGGAAAGGTGAAATTCAGTGGGCAGAACAAATCTGAGAAGAAATTGATACGGAGAACACAGAAGACCAATCTGGGCACAAAGAAGCAATATGAATTGTTTAGTTAAAAGCATATGGAAAGATCCCCTCCATAATATCTAACAAATAGGCATTAAACTTTAATTGTGCTTAACATAAAGCAAAAGTGTTTTGGGAACAAGACTGGGAAAAATTATTACTAGATGTTATACAAACTAAATATCATTCTTAAATTTCACTTGAAATTACTGAGTAGATATTTGTAAATTATATTTATAAAGCAAAGAATTCTGCTCGGTTCTTGCCAGGGGACACATTATTATTGAGACTGTCAGGTGAGTATTCTTCGTGATTTGTTTGAGTAGGATAGAATTCATTAGTAATTTAATAAGAATCCTGTACCAACATGATTTAAAAATTCAAACAAACTCACTGAGAAATGAGACAAAAATCAAATAAACAGACTGCAATGAAATAAGTTTGGAGGACCACCTACATTTTTCCTGAAATTTGATATTTTTCACTGTTCTT
>VXAA01007177.1:334612-356762 GCA_013399115.1 Anseranas semipalmata
TGACTGCTTATTACTTTGGAGTTATCCACATCCTAAAAACACTCTGTTTCCTATTAAAGCTTAGTGAGCATAACAGTTAGTTTTTAAATAACACGCACATGGAACACTGCAGCCACAATCAGCCAGTGAAGTTACTTGCCATTAAAAGAGATATTGAAATCAGAATATAAAAAGTAACTTCATTGCAAATTGACAACAATGGAGTTGTACTCATGTAAGTCCCCTGTTCTTATCTCCCCCAATATGTTCACCAACCTTATAACTAGGTCATGAAATTTTTTTTGATGGGATTGAGGATAACTGGAGGGCAATAATGGTATTAGTACATAGCAAAATCCACTGTTTTCACATCACTTCTGTTTCCAGATAAACCCTGTTGCTATTATTCCACACACCATGCAAAGTGCTGTCCTTTTTCCCTCAGTTCATTCATTGTTTTTCTCCTGCCTGATTTAACACCATAACCATGAAACCTGAATAAGGACATTATTATATGAGCCAAATGAAAGATTAAGAAACAGTTTTAAAACTAGTTTAGAATATATAGACAGAAAAAGACAAAAGTAAACTGGCACCTAGGACCTTGCTGCAACGTTTGAAGAGGCCTGATGAGCTAGCCTCTCTGTTATAATGCACCCTAAAGCACAATGTTGTAGTGCTTGTCTTGGTGCATCTTAACAGCCAGCCTCTGGGGCTATTGCTCGCTAGTTCAGGAGCACACTTCAGCTGGTCCTGCACACAGTCAGCCCAGGAGCTTTCAAAAACAAAAGCAAGGGCTTCAGCTACACAACAGACCCCAGAAACACCAGCTAGACATTGTCTGAAGAATTACATATACTCATGTTACCTAAGTTCTCAGTATTTCTGCTTGTTCCAAACCTCTTTAAAAAATAAAAAGAACAGCTTCCAGAAACGTTATCAAGAATCAGGTGAGTTTTAGAAAAATTGATTTCTACTAGATCTTTAAGAGACTTCAGAATTTTCAAGTCTGACCCAGAGCTGACATTCAGTGTCTTGGTCATTTCCAATACACATATATGGGCAACTCAGTGACGGGAGAGGGGAACATAGCAATACACCACTCCTTGGAAAATGTGCTGTTTGAGCACAGAGCATCATTAGGAGGCACAGCAGCAGCTGCAGTATACAGAAATGCTTGTGTACTATTCTGTGTCTCCAGACACATCCTAGAAGCTGAGAATGTAGAGAAGTCAACCTAGAGAAAAGATTTACAGCTACATGAACTGTGTTACAGGGAGTATGCAATAGAGACTAGCTGAGTTGGTCTTATTAGGTTTAGAGCATAACACATACACCTGTCAAGCTTCAAATAGCCACTTTCAAGACATTAAATGCTTGTAAAACTACTCCAGCTCTCTTATGTTCAATTTCATTCCTCAAAATCCCAAGCCTGCTAACAGGTATCACTGCCACTCCACCAGTCTACCCCAGATGACAACAGAAGGGCACTCTCAGGACCGGCTGCTCCACACAGGCACTGTTCTGACCGGTTTCCCCAGCGGGACCACCTGCTGTACTTACACGACACAACTAAGGGAAGCAGTGTTCTTGACATGATCTGGCAGCTCTTATCTTACAGATTTTCTCCAGTTCCTGGGCAATTCATTCCAGACAACAGCCAACAACAGAACAGAGAGGAACAGAGCACCTTCTATACGATGAGGAAAACTTGCTTCCTCACAGGGCTCCAGCAGTGGCTCTTGCATCACATAGTCCATACGTCTTCTCTGAGGAAACCTCCTGAGACATGGGCTGCAAAATGCATAGGTGCAGCCCACGTAATCACACATACGGCTGTAAATTCCAGCCTTGGGACCCCAGTTTCTCAAAGGATGTGTCTGGACAGAAGTGCAACATACTGTTGTTCCAGATATTACGAAGGACTTTCCCTTTGTTGCATTCTACATTTATTCTCTATTCTTCCACTGCTATATCTATCAGCTACTCAAAAGATAGCTGGTGTCAACCAGGACTTTGATCCGGCAAAGAAAACTTTCTGGGGACAAAAAAAAAAAAAATTTTTGGGAAAAAAAAAAAAAAAAAAAAAAAAAAAAAAAAAAAAAAGCCTGACATGAGCTGATTTAGGCAGGACAAGGATATCTGCCTTCAGTGCCTACGATTAGAGAGAGATCAGTGATCCTGCACTCCAGGCCATCACTCAGAGCCCTTTGCTCTGCAGGGTATCACCAGCTCTGAAAGATGCTCCATGATACAATCCCCACCATAGTAACCAGCTGCAACAACAGGAGGATGCAGTAAATGCGAAGAAGAGTCTGGAAAACTGTTTGGCTTAATCCCTTATATCACACTGCTGTGGTTACAAGTATAGAAGACTCAGAAAAGTGAATGCTAGACAAGGCTTTGTTGTTAAAACGTGGAGTTATGGGCCTGCTTGTGCACTGCAGAGTGATTCCATCAGCACTAAAAGACTTTCCAAGAAGAGTATAAACTAATCCAAAGCACTTACCCCAGAAACTCAGAGTCTGGAGCATTCTTCAGAGCACGTACCAAAAACCAACTGACGTCGGGGCTACCTCTATGTTAACTAGAGTAGATATTTGGTGACACAGTACTCTAGAGAACCCTCCAAAAGGCAACTCTCAGAGCCAAAGGTCTGAAAAGCCTGGTTTGGATTTAATTCCTGGAACTCTGAAAACTTTGTAATTTTCATTTTTTCTCTCCCTCAGTCCCGCTAGTCTTAGATTTCATTACGTTATTTTCTTCTTATTCAAAGAGTAAAGTTCCCTCTCCCTCTATTAAGTATGTTAAGTAAATAATTTGACTGAAGGTTGTAATTGCAGTAAAATGAAACATAGCTAACAATGTCACAGCATAACACTAATTTAATGAACAACCCCTACCTCCCACCCCCCAAAACAAACATCTCTTTGCTTGAATTGCAAAATAATGAAGCCCTTTGTAATGGTTTTATTTTTATTTCAACATAATCACTTTCAAATAGGAAGCCCTTTGGAAATGTGTGGTTCAATAGAATTGCCTGACAGCATGAAATCTGATGACAAAGAACCAATTTGAAGATGATACTAATTGAAAAGCAGAAGGTTTGCCACAGGTAAAGCTGCCTTGTTTCTGCTGGATCACTTGTCACATGATGCAAATCTCATCTTTCTAATCAGTGAAGACTGACATCTGCCTGCCTCTCCCTGTTCTTCCTTATCTTAATTCCATTCAATCAAAACTCTGGTATGCCAGCTCTGCTGATACCTATCTAGCTCCCAGCAGAACGTTCGTTCAGGCTTTTTATTAGGAGGGATGGTTATATCTAGCAGATGTACCTCAGGGTACAGTACAGTTGGTGGAGTAATCATCCCCAGAGAAGTCAGAAGAGTGGTTTTCAAGGGTTTATAGCCAGACTTTTACAAGAAGTTGAACAGTGAAGGACGTATCCTAATACTAGAAGGCAGAGCATACATTGTTCGTCTTGCTTTGTTCATGTAATTATGGAGAAACGGGATTTGTCTCTTTAAGATGACATAGAGCCGAATAGCTTCTGAGGGAGCAGTAGGGGATTCTTTGTCTACAGGAAAGGTAGCTACCTTTAAGATGACCCTCTTTCTTCCCCACAGCCTTGTGCAAGATAGGGCACGCTTCCTTCAGTGAGAATGAAGGGGGAAGAAAGTAGCTCCAGTTTTTCCTCAAGCACAATGACTACATCCCTAGGCCACACAGAAAATGCAGGATGTTCCTTTTCCCTTTACATTACTAAGGCTTACTCTTTCCCACCCAACTTCACAGTACACAGCTGATTAAAAGATAGCTCCAACATACACTTGACTGCTTCATTTTCACTAGCACCTCCCTCACACTTGTAAATCTGCTGTTGAAACGCTCCATTTACTTCACCAACCAGTGAAACACAACAAAAAAGAGTTACAGATTGCGTGCTAGGTAAATTTTCCAAAATTGATAGTTCTAATAAAAATTCTTTTAATACATTCATTTTCAAAACAACTAAAGAGTATGTTTTAGGTCCCTTCCCAGCTTCTCTACACAACTGAGATGGCTCCATTTACATTGTCTCCTTATTTACGAGCAGCCATTTCTCCATAACGTTATTTAACATTTCTTGGGCTTGGTCTTCCCAAGTACCACAACTTAAGACTTCTTCCTCACACAGAGGACTCATCAATAATTCTAGCTACCACTTACTGACCAAACCAAATCATTACTAGAAACAAGGCTTTTATAAGAGAATATTTCACAGAAAAGTTCATTAGCACTTTGATAACTAAAATCAGCAAAACAAGCGACTGAAATAGTGCTAAACTTTAACCTCATAACTTTTCCCACTGCTCTTTTATTCCAGTCCTTCTTATTATCCAGCTTCCTGCCACACTGCTCCTTCTCAGCTCTTTTTCTAAACAAATTAAATGTACTTTTTGTTTAAGCATATGATTTCCAGCCTCCGTGGATTGAAGCATTTTGGAGGAATCAGGACCTGAAAACTCAGACAATCTATCACAGTCATGAATTTTAGTTTCCCACATGGGAATCACTTTGTACCCAAGCTTACAGATATTGCAAAATTACCATTTGAACAAAGATATTTTTCCTACAGTATCCACCAGAATCAGCTTTTAATTACTCTAAAAATGTTATGTGATTAAAACAGAAACAGCATGAAGGAGTACTACAGATTTTCACTGCATGGCCCAAGAAGGAAAAAAAAAACCAAGTATTATTATTATATTTTTTTTTAGGTGTACAGTTGCACTAAAATACACCTGAATAAAGAAGCTCTCATGCTTGACTATGTGTTTTACACCTTCTGCTTGAATGAAAAATGCATTTGAAATTATTAGATATCAACAGATTTAGTGCAATACAATATAACAGAAGTAAAACAGACATCAACTTACTGTGAGCTGTTCACATCCAAATCTTCAGAACATCCTTACATACGGTAATTCTTTCAACAGAGGCAGAAAGAATTCTCTAGCAGAAAAAAAGGCATTTGAGCTACAAAATTTTAGTTTCAGAGTAGGGAATTTCACTTAGCTAAAAAGAAAATAAACTAATCAGCCAAACTACAGAAAGATTAATGGAACAAACTAACACACACATTGGATTCTCAGCTGAAGTAAATTACTAGAACTTCATTTATGTCAATCTATACCAGCTGAGGATGTATGTCCCGAGACCAGGAGTCTGCAGCCCCTTTTGCTAGGCAAGGATCAGCTACTCTGTCAGCATGCTGGGGTATGTGAACTGAAGAAAAAAAATGGGGAAAGAATTCAAGTTCAGTAGAAGCAAAGAGGTGAGGTAAGTCACCTTCAGGATAGAGTTCTCCCTGGCTGTAACTCTAAAATAAGCCTTTTATGCTCTACAGTGTACTTCTTAGTCCTGGTCTTAGGTATACAGCGGGGGAAGATGCAGTTCAGGATCAGGGCAAGTGTTTCCACAGTCCTGGCTTGCTGACTACATGTGGGAATCAATTAGGGGGGATTTTATCTTTCTCCATCCTGACATGCTTCCATTTCCTTCAGCAGAAAAACAGAACAAGTGATGGGATAGTGCAGGCACTCACAGTTTGCCCGAGACACATGCAGGATATGGCAACAGCATACATCAAAGATCAAAGCTGCAGAGATTAACTCCTCCACAGTACAGATGCAGCCATTTTTTCACAAACTAGTATTTATGTTAGTTCTCAAAAAGGCGACAACGTGTCATAGCTCTGCATGTTATCTCACTTCAAGCACTAGTGACCTTTCATTTTCTAATGTATTTTTAAATTAGGTTTTCTAAGTCCTTATTCAGAATGTTACATTCTTATGCTACAACACTAACAGTTTGTTTCTATAGTGTTTCCATCAGATGATCTCAATGTAGCATGAAGATTCATGCCTAAAATAGGGATAATAAAATATTGTGCTTTATTTCTGTTTTGTACCCAGACTTACTACAAGACTGATTGATTTAGAGTACGGAGCAAAATATCCTGTAATTGCTGCTTGTTTGGCGCAGTTGCATAAGAACTGTAAAACTGAGTCAACAGTACCCAGTCCACAACTGTTGGAAGGAATCGGATGGCTGGCACCCGATGTGCCAAGAGGCAGCACCGCTCTGAACAAGCTAGAACAGGCTGGTGCCCAGGCAGTGGCACCCAGGTGATAACGTGTCCCTCGACAGGCCAGAGCAGAGGCTGACCCGTGAAAGAGAAAACAACCCTTTGGAGCAGACAGATCTTGACCTATGGAAAAGTGTACATAAACATCAGTGATACACAGTGAAGCTTGGAAAAGCTTATAGCTTCCCTCAAGGAGAAGCGCTTGAGCTGATCCTCAGAGGAAAGAACAATCAAAGATATGCTATCAGGGCCAGCAATGTGGCATCTGACTTGGATGGTATACCTAAGGCATGACTAATACATTGATTAATGTTTGCTCTTTAGTAGCTAATGGAAAAATTACTGATCAGCTGAACATAAATAAATGTTTGTTTGACCTTTTGAGGTTTTGCCTGGTCTTTCAGTCTCTCAACACTCCCATCATGCTGGTACCAAACTCACAAATAGTAACAGCAGCAACGTGTACAAATACCAATGTCTTACAGCAACCTCACCAAACAGATTATTATCCCTGTTTTAGACCTGAGGAAACCAAGGCATGAAGAGGTTAACTGACTTTTTTCCAAAACCAGCAAAGCTAGTAACACCGCCTCGATCTCCCAGGAGCATGCTGTGCAGTTCAGCAGACAGGACTGATGCAAGAGATCAAGGGCCAGAGGCCCCAGCGCTGCTGACGAGGATCCGTGCGGCCAGCCCAGACCGCAGCTCCATCCGGCCCTGTCAGAAATCATAGTTTGTCCTGATGATCTGAGAACCACAGGAACTAGTCATTTTCAGTGTTCTTGCAAATAAATCATTTCATCTCTTACTTTGTACCTTTCACCAATGCATGAGCAATGTAATGACGCACCATGCTTTAATATTTTGTAAATTATTTCTAATTTCTGCAGTACAATATTCTAACCCAAGAGTTTCTCAGTAACATTTCACAAACTTTCAAGCATCACTTTTTTCCAGACCACAAAGTAACATCATGGCAGAGTGTTCTGTAATATATATATATACATATATATGTATACATATGTCTTGCTCTGCCAAGCCTTGTAGCTGTTGGGCGAAGTTCTTGCAGATTGGCAGACACAGGGCTCTCAGATTAGTTACAAGAGAACATTTGCATATAAGACTCTATTTATGAATCCTACGAAGAGAAGTGGATTTTACTTTTGAAAACAAAGTATGAAATTTTTTATATAAGCTGAGCAACTTAAACCTTTTTCTCTTAAGTTAGATTTGAGTTAGGTTTCTAGACGTACAGACTATGTCCATATTTATAATGACCTGTATTTGCACGTGTGTTCAGATTGTTTCTGTGGACAGGAACACAGCCTCATCTGTGTATGTTGCCTAGATTTGTGAAGTCTGAATTTGAACTAGACCTATTCTATTCCCCTTTTCTCTTTTCCCCTGGCTGATTTTCACTGCTTAGTGACTCAGCTGCCATTCTGAAATCTTGAAGGTGAATAGTTCTCCTATTCACTTTTTAACGTAAGTAACCTTTCTGAGTTGAAAGTAAAAAGGAGATTCATAAAATGAGGCAGATTTTGATACCTTTGCTCAAGATGATGATAATCCTTACTTCACTAGGTATCACCAAGTCCAGCTCTAGAACAAATTTCTCATACAAGCAGAATCATGAGATCAGGATTTAGCTATTATCTATTTACAAGTGTATTTCAAATACAGTATATAAAGAAAATAGGAAAGAAGGAAACCGTGACTAACAGACAGTTGGTTGAGGGAAATACATATTATTGTGTATCCTAGAACATTAATAGCATTAACGTTTCATGTCTAGCTCATCTTGGAAGCCAGTCAGTCATAACCTTACCTTAATTATACTCAGTCTCCCACGAATGTAGACCACAATTTCAGAAACTTTTCAACTGCACACCTGAGGAGCATGCTAAGCTTCTGCTACTGAGAATTCATAACAAAAAGGTTAAGCTCTCAATTCTAAAGAACAAAGTGCATCAGTGAAAATTAATTGCTTACGTTGCCAATTGTTTCAATTCCATTATATGTCTAGATCTGAACAGCAAATTTGTTGAAAAAATGTATCACAACATCTTAAATCTGACAGGTGTAATGCTTTTCCAGGACAGAATTTTTATAAAGAATGTGAGACTGAGACCTTTTAGACATGAAGACATTAAAAAGATCAGGTGTTTGTACTGAAAAGTTTTCTAATGTTTTCAGCTTCGTAACTCAAAATAACCTGGCCAATGAACTCTGTATTCATTTTAGCCTCTTGCCTTAGCAAGAGCTACTTTCTGAAAGGATTCTGGGAAGCTGATGGTTAGAGGTTTTTTTGTTTGTTTGTTTGTTTGTTTATTTTCTAGAAAATAAAGACATTTCAGGAAAACTGAAAGCCCCAAACTAAAACATGAAACAATGAAAAGCAGCATAAATAAAAAAGCACTGCAGAAATTATTTTGATACCCACACTGATACACAATCAGTTTTACATCATAAGGATCAAATTTTGTATCAACATCTCAACTTCTCTCGACTCATTTTACAAATTACTCCCATTATTCCCGGGCCAAATCCTGTAAGGTTTTGTAACTCCCACGGCACTTGATGGGAGCAACAGGTGGTCAGAAGGCTGAAAATACATCCCCGTGTAGTCAGCACCTACTAAATACAAAGCCTACTGTTTTAATACCCAGGATCAGTTTCTGACTGCTCTATAGATATTATGAAGAGGATACAGCTGTTGCAGATCTGACTGTGCAGACATGAGCAACCTGAAGCCAATATGGAGAGACACACAATTTCTCTCTACACAGAACAGGTTGCTTTGATGAGTGTGCTTTCAGTTCTCGAGCTGGCAAATCTGACTCTAAGGGCAATAAGCAAACACTGCCACCTGACAAGCCTGGCTAAGAAATGAGAACTAGCTCAACATGGAGACAGCTGATGCAACCACAAGGAGGACATTTCACCTCTCTGGATGTGCCTGTGAAAGACCACAACTTCTCCTCAACAGCAGATAAAGCACAGACGGTAGATGAAGTGGTTCGATGTTATCAAAATGATTCAGGGGAGTTTTATGAATTGAAGTTTGAGAATGAATACAGTTGTGGTCCAGAACAGAAGTCATAACCAGGCCACAGGACTATGGGACAGGGAAAAGAGCTGGAAATTATGGCAGTTCTTGATTTATAGCAGATTAATATAATCAGCATTTTCATATTAAATTACTGAGTTAGCAGGGCAAAATTAAAAGACTACATATGTTTTAATACTCAGAATGAAATGAGATACATCTCCCTCTACTTCTTTTTCTTTGAGCCCAATGCTTTTGATTTGTACAGCGGTTTCTAAATCTGTCTAGCCAGTCAGGTTGGAGGGCACTCATTACTTACTAAGGGCCCACGCAAAGTGAGTGAATTCAAGTTCCCTGTTCCCACACACCTTTGCAAGCTTTCTATTCCCAACCAAATGGAATATCCATAATTATTTCCAATTTTAATGCTATATAAATACTCTGCCATGTGACACTTGTGACATGCAAGACATATGAGTCCCAGCTCAAGAGAATAAATATTTCAAAAAACAGACTAAGTTAATCTAAAAATGACTGAATGAATATTCCTGAAAAAAGGAGCTTCTTTTTATCTAGTCAATTTTTTGATTCAGAAACAGAAAAAAATCACTGACATAGAAAACCCACTCAGCTGAGATTTCAAGTATCTTAAACACATCCAAAAACTTGAATTATTTTTTAAAGACATCTGTTTTAGTCATGCACTCAAATCAGAAGAGAATTTTGTGTGGGTTTATGGCAGAATATCCTCAGTTGCCCATTTTTAATTTCAGATTCTAATTTTTACATGAGAATATGCAATCAGCAAATCTAATATGCAAATATGGAAAAGAGTGGTTCACTTAATTGTAGAATTATTAATTAGGAACATACTGCAAAGCATTCTCAGAGAAAAAAATCCAACAACACCCAACCAACCTTTGCAGTTTTAGTGAGTCAAGGTGAGGAAAAGACCACCTTCCTAGTGCCCCTGATTAACATCAGTGTAAAGAAGCCTATATGTTTCAGCAAGAACTGGATCCAGACCATACGTGCAAAGGCGTTAATGACAGCAGAGTCCATCCTGCCGCTGGGACTTCCGCTGCTCCCTCCCACCTCCGGCTGCGTGGTCCTGCTTTTCCGCTGCGGCTTCCCCCCTTCAGTTATTCCACAACAACTGTTTGTGGGAGCACAGGGTAAACCGGATCACTGAAAATAACCCTTTTGGAGAGTTATTTTTAACCTGGATCACTTCAGATCATGTCAGCATGGCCTCACAAACCATTGTGTGCATGGGGTGGTGAATACTAGTACAGGATAACAAGTTGCCAGCAGCACGGTAGGGGAGAACAGAGGATCCTTTAGTCTGGCTTCATCCCTAAAGGCAGAGTATTGCAAAACTACATCCTTTTCTAACAATTGTAAGATATATGACGCAGAGAGAATACAGGTCTTTCTGTCATACCCAAGAAGAACAATGAAGTTCCAAAACGCTGAAAACCCATTAAAATACTTTTCCTTTCTTTTTGTATCCCTGCAGCTGAATATACACACAGAGAAGATATTTTGCAATTTTAAATAACTATTTTCCTCACTTTCTCTGTCCTCTCAGTGTAATTCACTGAACCAGACTTCTTCTAAATAACTCAGTCAAAGCCAAGTCACTGTGTTTCAGTGACATTCACAAGAAGACACTGCGTGGCAGCTATCAACAGCAGAAGCACTTACTTCCAGTGCTGGTAACACAGTAACTTCGAGACCACTTTTCTAATGATGAGCAATAGTGCCTGAATTAAAGAAAGGAAACAGCCGTGCATTTAAGATAAAAGTTAAAATATGCATACACAAAAAAAAGAAGCCATTTTCCATTAGGAACAGAGAGAGGCATAGCTCTGAAAAATGGGAGAGTGAAGCTTTACTTGAGATTGGTCATTGTATATCCATCCAGAGAGACTGAAGAGGTGTGTACGCACTTGCGTAATAAACACTGAATAAACACTGAAAGAAGGGAGATAAATCTTTTTCTTAAGAAGTTCTCTCCTGTATTTCCTGATAGATGAGTGCTATCCCTCTTTCTCAGAAGCAACTCTCTTCTCCAGGCTCCTGGGAACTAGCTGCTATGAGGAATTTTTTGAATAAAGAGAGTTTCACAGGTCAGGGAACAGCAGTGAGGAAAAAAACCTCATCCTAGGAGTGGCTTTTTTTTCAGCTCTTCCATGCATTTTTCAATAGTCATAAGGCCACTGACTGCCTGTTTGAAGAATGACAGGCTGCAAAAAACAGCTGCAAGAACAAGCAGTTCAAATGGTGCTTCTGTACCTAAACAGAATGTCAATATCAGCTATTCTAATCTCTATTTTTAGATGATTTTTAATGCTTTCACATTGATTTCACAGACTGATGTGGGATTGACATTTCAGCCACAGAAGATTTGGGGTTTTCTTTAATCTTGTTTCATTGCCATGTAGCTAAAAACCTTCTGCCTTGTTAATAATATTATACTTCAGTTAAGTCAATAAATATTGACCACCACTGCCTACTCCTTCTTGTAACTCCTGGTTGGACAAAAGCCTCAAGGCATTCCAGGAGAGTAGAGTAAGATAAAGGCTTCAAATTATAAGTATGCAAAAGAAAGAACAAACACAGCCTATCGAGCCAGTTCTCTTTCTCACGCCTTTTCTCTCCTGCTGTACCTCACTTGTCATCTTTTTTCAACACCTCACTCTCTGCCTTTTCCTTTCTCTGTTCTCTCCTCACTTGGTCTCACCCTCATTGCCAGCAGTTCACTGTTTCTCTTTCCAAACTCCCGGTAACATCTTGTTGCCACAGCAATAACAGACATAAAAAAAATTACATCTGCAACCAACTGCTGTTCCAGCAAAAGTTTATAGTAACAGCCCTGATCTACAATGTTAATATTTTTGAAAATTCTGCCCCTAAAGTTTTCAGTGCTAACATTTTCACTGCATGCTATTTGGTCTGTTATCCTTAAAATTAACACGCTGAAACCCTTCTGCTAACCCATCATATTTAGCCTTGTAGTTTCCAGACTTTGTAAATACACATCTATATATGATGTGTAGATATGTATATTTATATAAGTACATCCATTCGTTTCTTAAACATCCTCACAAAAAGCCCATGCATGTGTATACCCTTATATGAACAGACTACTTTCTCCAATCTGCTGTTATGTGTATAACACCTGAAAATCTGTAGATTCATCTCTTATTTTCATGCCTGCTCCTTAACCTTTTGTCATCTGATCTATCACTAGTGTATAACAACTGTCATCTGGCTGATGCTACACCACCCTGATTTCAGCTTCCATTGCAACAGGTCATCTCACGCACTGAGCGGCTGTTTCCCCAATTCATATCCATGGTGGTGTGTGGAAGCAGTAGTTACACACAGTGGAAATCCACGCTCTGCATCCCACCAGTTGTGGAGAACAGGGTATTCGTGACAGACCAGAACCCCGGGGTCACCCACAGGGATGGCAGGAAACAACAAATGGGTTAACAGGCACAAGACTAGTAAAGGCACTTACGGAAGAGAGGATCGGCATCTCCCCAGTCATCTTCTTCCCTCTGTCAGGTATCAGCCACACTGGTGACAGGTTCCCAAGTTAAAAGAAAGCGTGGTTTCCTGTTTTCACTGAAGCACTTCTGAATGAGACTGTTACTACGATTTTGTCTTCTGTATTATTCCTGCAGAAGAAGCCAGAGGTGATTAACTTCTAAATTATCAGATAAACTTGCATAAGGTGATGATGAATCACCCAGAGAATATTAGCCAGCAATCCCATTTCAATCATTACAGCTTCTACCTGCCAATGGCACGTATGCGCATCACAACTAGCATGTTTTCTTTGACAGGCTTTACAGTATTGGGGGTTCATATTGTATTGGAAATATGTGGCAAAACTTAGACTATGAGCCACTATATAAATATTCTATTTTCTTCAACAACCTGCAAAATCATCTCTTATCACTGTTCCTCAGTGACAAAATTAGCTAACTCTCTATTACATATGTACCTATGAAATTATCTTAGTTTGGATTTTGAATTTCTTATGACAGTTGAATTGCAAGATTACAAATAAAAACATTAAATGTCATTAAAATTGAACTGAGATTTTTAACTAACCTAATGGTTGGTCATTATGAAAAAAACACTAAAAACTTATCTAATAATTATTCAAAATGAAAAGAAAGCATTATCTCTAACAAGAAAGGACAGAACAGGGTACTCGGCAAGTAAGGGACAGCTGCAGCACAATATATTTTTTGTAGCTGGGGTTGTGAGGGGAGGTTGTTTGTTTTTTTTTGCAGTTGGGCTTCTGTCTTCTGGAAGCATGGAAAAAAACAGTTACGTGTGGCTTTGCATATGCCAGATGTGACAATGAGATCAAATCCCTTTTTGGGGAAAAAACTGCTTCACATAGTGTTTGATTTTGAAAGAGCAAAGACTCACTGTCTCTAAACTTTGCCGGATACCGATAAATGCTGGCATTAGCGTGACATTTCTCTTTGAAAGTTGGAGTACAGTATTAATCCTAATAAACAGTCAAAATCTGCAACCCTTGCTAACGCAGAGCAGTGCTTACTGTCACGAACTTCGGAATGACTCACATATACATGACTATGGCTTACAGCTCCTGGGTCTTTTACTGACACTTTCATTTTCTACCTACCAGATGAAAGTGTTTTTTTCTTATATTTGGGATATCTTTCATGCACCTAATGCATTATTAAAATCTGATGAAGTACAGCATTCATAGTGGTAGCTTAAATACATTTCATCAGTTAAGCTAAGCAAATGCTTATAGCGTTTGCTAAATGACTAAACATTTCTTCAGAGATGTACCACAAAGTAACATCATAAATTTAGTCACATATTTCTTGTGTTCTAATAACTTGCATTCTAACAACAGCTTTCCTTATGAAAACTTGTTTTTTTTTTAAATAATATATGTGTTTCCATTTACCATGATAGTTTATTCCTTACATTTCTGTCAGATTGGACAGTGGGAATAAACCACCATTTTCTCTCCTGCTGTAAAGTAAACGACAATCTACAAATAAAATTGTCCAAATATCTCTGCAATGATTCTCTTTCAAACACATCGAAGAAATGTTCATGTGTGATCAGTTTGTTGGTGGTCTTCTTAAAACTATTTTCCCTAGATTTTTCATATACATACAATTCATAGATGCATTTATATTGGCCTTAAGTTCTGCACATGTATCAGACGACTTGTTTTTGGTCTATGTTGGCCTTATCCCAGGTCTTGTGCGTCTTACTGAGGAGAAAAAAATGTTTGTAAAACTGAAGAATGGACCTCCTACTAATGTTCTTTTAAGAAATTGTAGGCATTTGACTCCTTTGAAATCAGAAACATTAAAAATTCCTTTAGCATTGTTTTCTGGAAGACAGTTAATTTGAGTTTAACAAATTAATGTTAATCAAACTGCTGCATTACAAATAAAAAAGAGAATGTAGTCATCCTCCTTTGTAAAAGTTAAAAGACATGGATATTCACAAAAAATAAAAACAATCTTTCTCAGCAAGAAACACTTGCAATAAATTAACTTCCGAGGCACGTAGCAGCTCCTTGTGTGATATTGTGTGATATAAACAGAAAATTTGAACATGAAATACTGTTCATGGGAAGAAACTTGACAAAGCTGTAATGTGCTCACCTCATTACAGGGAGATCAACTGTTGCTAATAAAAGCAGATATCTCGGCAAGCCAAATCCATGGAAAAAACGTGGGACCGCCACACCTACCACTGACAGCTGAAAAACAAAAAGTATTTGGCTTTGTGGTCACTTGAGTCCCACAGTTGTTAACTACAGGTTTATCTATTTGCAATGATCATTGATCTCCTTGCTAGCAAAGCTTTGGGATCCAACTTAACTAAAGTTCCCATTGGCTTAGGGCTGGCCTCGGTCAAGAGCCATCACACTGACGCCTGCCTACAAGGCCGCGTTCTCCATTTACCTGTCAAACAGGGCTGACGAGCAGTTTCCCTTCCAGGCCCACCTTCCAGCTGAGAAGCAAAGCGGTTTCTCCAGCGCAGGCGCAGTGATGGTCCCCAAAGTCCCAAACGCCGGCAGGCTGTGTCTGAGCGGGCAAACCCTGGCAGGAGGCACAGGGGAAGCCCAACCTCCCACAGCAGGCCTCAGCTTGCTTCAAAAGGAAAAGAGAAGGGGCACGCACCAGGGAACCTCGAGACCCCGTGTCTTTCAAATTTCATCTGTATTTTCCTGTCTATTGCACATTTTTTCTCTCATTACTTTCAAGGTTACAAGCCCCTTCTGACATATATAAAGGTTTTGAAGATTTTTATGTTCATGCTAATTCTCCACAGTTTTGAAAAACAAAATTTCCCTTACCGATTTAGTTTTTCCACCGTGAGAAATACTGACTGCTTCACGTGCACTGAGTTTAAAAATTCAGCGTGCTTGTTTTACTTTGTGCATTAGAAGCACCTACTGTATCAACTAACATATGTAAGCATTTCTTACTGAGCTTATTTTACAGATAGGAGCAATGCATGAAACTGCAGAAACAGCTGAGGAACTTTAATTTTTATGAATAGTGAGCTATTCAGAAAACAGAACTGTAGGGAGATGTTCTGCAAAGTAAGCTTAAATCTGGTGAAAAGATTCAGATTTTCTACCTCTAACTAAAAGTAGTATCTTTAACTGAAAATCAGAATATGTCAAAATCAGATATTTCATTTCAGAAAATCAGATTTCTTACTGATGTTTTCAAAATAAAATTACATCTTTTCAGCACAAAATTCTATTTATTTCTTAATTAAAAGTTTGATGTGAAAGAAAATAATTTGGACTCAAATGCAGATAAAATACTTCAATTTTTATTTCAGATATGAACCATGAATCTGTTATTTACTCTTCTAACTATAGTCAATCTGTGTACTATAAAAAGAAATGACAAACATCACAGTAGTAAAAGTCACGATATACAGAAATAAATGTGTAATTCAGAGATAGAAAATACTGATAAAGCTCAAGGTAATAAAATAAGAACTTCAAATCCCATGCCACATTCACATTTTAAGAATTAACTGGTCCTCCTGCCAAGCTGGAAGACACAAGAAAATATTTCCTCTCTTTTGATATCATGCTCTGAATAAGATTCTAAGAGCCAACATAGACAACAGTGTCAGAAGGGAAATAAATCTCAATAAAACCAGAAGGAATTAAAACAAAAAGCCGAGAACAAAGTGTACAAGTTTAAGGCCTTTAAATACTTTTTACAGAGTATGAGTCTCAGAGACATCAAGGTAAACATTGTCATAACCCATATTACTCTTAAGATATTTCCCAAGTGTTCTGAACTCAGCAGTCAGATTCCGTTCGTGCAAAAATATGCCATCTATATGTGAAGGAAGTACCCTTAATTTCTATTGCAAAGGGTTACAGCAACACCTGTTTCTAAGAATTCTAATTTCTGCACTGCTTTTTATTTCCAAATATTTTATATCTCTTTCAAACTACTAATAGCTGACAGGAAAAAAATGTTTTTACTTTTTGTGAGAGTGAAAATATGTATTCATGATTCAGTATGCCTTTTTGAAAATAAAGGAAGCATTGTTTCTTCTATCTTTTAGTCTCTGATTTTTTTGCAGGAGAAAGTATTTCCTCTCTTTTGATTTCATGATCTGAATGAGTTTTTAAGATCCACTTACCAAGAGCAAATACAGTGTTAAAAGAAGGAAATAAAAAACAATGAAAACAAAGGGAACTAACCCAGAAATCTCTGGTGGCTCACAACTCACTTGAACATGTTTTAAAGAAATTAATTCTTTGCTCCAACACTATATTGAATATTCTTTAGACATCACTTTACACATCCTTTACAGGCGGCATCCCTGTATTTATCCCTGTGTGGCTGCCCTGCAGTTATCTGCCCTAACAGAGCGTGTGATAAACCTGACTAAGGATGGGTCTGAACCATTCTAGTTTAAAACTACCCTCTGTTGCAAAGGATATGCACGTGGTAAAGTCTTGCTTTTGGCTGATTCAAGCAGAGTGAAGCAGTCTTACCAAGCACCCCTTCACACGTACACAGAACTAGACACCAGATAAATCTGGACATCCTCAGGCATCGTTCCCAGATGCCACAAACTGCCCACAGCTCCTTCCCTCTGCGGGAAGAACGAAGGCTGGCACTTGCCATTGCCTTTGGAGGAGGAAAGATGTAAGCGAATTACTGGCAGCTCTGCCCCTTCCCACCCTTTCCATATCTGAGATATACTTACTGAAGCGGTGGTGTTTTCCTCTGTGCATAGCTTGGGGTTATGGTAAATCAGCGTCGTGGTAGATAACCATGGTAAGAAAATGTATTCAAATAACTACTGAAGGGGAGAAAGAAAAAACTAAAGGGCTAGAAAAGTAATGAGGGAGAAATACTCACCACTCCATCTTTTGCTGGAGATGAGTAGTAATTCAACTCCAAAAAATGCAGAGACCATCATAAAGCTGATTATTTAATTCTTACTGAAAGTCTGCTAAAATATTCTAAACAATAGGTTCTAACAATAAGTGTTTTAACAACTGTTCTTTCTAGAAATTGCTAAGAGGCTCTCTTCAACCAGTTTTAAAGATAATGAAATAATACTTTTTTTTTGTCTCAATGAATAAAGTACAGCTAGGTTAGACTTTCATTAGTTTATTGTATTCAATATCCCTATGGTATGCAAAAGAGTTACAAATGATTTTTCTGTGATTCTGACTCCATCAACGATACACTTCTGCCTGTCAGAATGGCCAGGCACTGTTCAGTTTTGGCAACAGGTACTTTTCTGGAACGGCAATAAATGTATGTTACAGAGGCTCTCTGCATGCTATGCATCTTTACAAATATTTCTCATTTATTTCTTTTTTCTTTGTATATCACAGCAATCAATAGTAAAGATAGCAATTCAAACTCTAACATGGGGCTTACTGTTTGTTCCATTCTGTTCCAAATATAAGGGGTTAAAGTGGATAAACTGAATTCACTGTACCTTCCTCAATCAGCACATATCTTTTCCATTTATGAATCATTACAAATAATGTGTGCATAGTAAGTGTGCAAGAAGGAAAGACAAAGAATTCACTTTTTAAGAATGGCTCCAGAGGGGTGTGTGTGCGGTGCCCTGGATTACCCTCAAAATGTGCAGATGACCATTACCAAAGGAAGTGGAAGGAACAGCATGTTCACCAATTGCAGAGCCAGAAATAACAGAAGCCACAGGTTCAACAACAGCCATATGACTACAGGCAGGCTCTGTCTGGGCAATTCCCATTCAGGATTAACATAATGTTTATATGAAGTAGAAAAATGCACCTCACTTACCCAAAGCCACGTATTTCTCTAAGAAACGTGCATCCCTAAAATAGGAAGCAATACCTCTGGTGTCTTGATTGAAGAGACAGATGAATCCCCAGACTAGAAGTGCCAGCTGCTGAAGCAGGATTTGAAATGCCTGGAAGTATGCCTTGGGTCTCATCCCAAAGATCAGCATCCCCAGCTCCGAGTGCAAAAGAAAGATCTTCTGACCGGCAGTTTGCTCCGGTTCACAGCAACGTTGCCATCCAAAGTGAAACAGAAGAGTGAATGTGCAGCAGACAGAAGTGGGGCCCTATCCTTGTCTTTATTAATTATTTAAGAGCCCTCATTGTTTGCACACACAAAAACAGTTTTCAAAATGCTAGTAAAAAAACACCTCTTGGCTAACAAAGGTCTTCATGACATCCCAAGCTAAACATCCAAGAACAAATCCAGAGTCATTAACTACTTCCGAAATAAGCCTTATGGTTTCATATGTTTTTAAAATTCATATATGAAATTCACTTAATCTGTTTCCTATTATGGTTATTATTTTGTCCCCAAGCTTCATTTTTATCCTTGTGTTGGTGAAACGTGAGACAATGATTCAAGTGAATACAGCACTAAAATCCACAGCAACAAACTGTGTTTCATTTTATCTTCAAAAGCTGGTCTCTACGGAAGAGTGAAGAGCACGCTGCAGGGCTGGGCAGAGGGGAGCTCAGTACTGATTCAGGCGAGAGGTGACTGTTCCTCTGCCCCTCTGAAAAGAGCGCTGATAGGAGAGGGAACAGATTCACCTCTGGGCCCTCCTCACAGGACGCTTCAATTGAGGTATAAACTTAATTGCTGATCTAAAATGTACAAACTGCCAGCAGGTGAGGGTCTGCTCCCTGCCAGGAACTGCTGGCTAACTGTCATGCCTGAGCTCTTTCAAGGAGAGACCTGCACATACACAGGCTGTCTTCCTCAGCGCTCAGGACGCTAGGCTAGCACGCTGGAGGGCGGTTCCGCGCTGCTTCGGCCGTGGTTAAAGGCCGCTGCAGGAAAGCCTTCCTGGAGAGGACTGCGGCCGTGCAGCGCCAGGCAAGGTGCCCGCCACCCCTGCCGTCCCCCCTGCAGCCCACCCGGGGGCTCGGCCACCTGCCGTGCACTGGCACGCGTCCCTGTGGTTGAGACCCTCTGCCCCCAAAAGGAGGGGGAGGCACGGCTCCGGGGCTGGAGAAACTCCTCTGCTGCGCCCTGCCTGGAAGCGCGGCGGGTGATCCAGGCCAAAAGGCTGCCAAGGAGCATTTCAACAGCGTGACAGAAAAGCTGACAGAGTTCCAGTGCTCAGGCCTGAGTTCTGTACATACTGTACGTATGTATGCACGTATACATAAACGAGCAATTCCCCTGCCAGGCGCTGTGGAGAGGCCGCAGGTGCCCAGCTCGGTGCACTCTAAGGTGCCTTCAAATCGTCTGTCTCTGCTGGCACCGCACAGCCCAGAGCTGGGTACATGCCAGCGCTCCGCCAGCACGGCACCAGTTTGCCTGTCTTGTACAGCATTCGTGCCAACACCCCTGGCACTTTCCCAAGGCTGCACAGTTCGAAATCCCATAATACAGGCACCTCTCGGTACCTCTTAAGCATGAAATTGAAGGTGACACCCAACAGTCAATATCCAAAACATTTCGGAGGGTGAACTAAGTAGACTTTGGGAAGAAAGTTTATAGAAAAGCGTTGTAGGTCTGAAAGGAACACAGGGGCAAAAGAGAAACACAAACCCCCAGAAGGTGAAGGGAAACAGCAAAAAGAAAAATGTCAAGAGGAGGGGAAGGAGGATTGCAATGAGAGTGAATGGGTGAATGTATTTTCCCAGTGAGTGAACTGCAAGGCCAAGTAGTACGCAGGGCTGAAAGTTTAATTAGTACCTTCTTCTGTCCTGTTTGATCTTTGCACAAAGCGTTTCTTTACACAAAGGACAGAGGGGTTTCTGTGGTGCCATATGGGAAGGACAGCCAGTGTCTCTCAGCGCAGGCATTTCCCATATTTCCCGGAATAAATGGAATGCCTCTCCCTGTTTCTCCTGCTTTCCCTCAGCCTCCAGAGGAATACACTCCAGGGAAATCTCACTGGATCATGAAACTGTGGCGAAACATCCACCTGTGTGAGCGCAGTCTCCCTGCTCCTGTGCCACCAGATAAGATGCACCACAAGCCCACCAGAAGCTAACGCCTGCTCGCCCCCCAGGGCTGGGCTTCAGCTCTGGTTTTCCGTCAGCTTTGTGAAGTCCAGGCGGGGAGGATCCGGATCGAGGCCTCCTTCCCTCCCCGGGCTGAGAGGAGGGAGGGGGCTGAGGGACAGAAGGCATCGGAAAGAGAATGGGGTGGTCATCGATTTACCACCGCTGGCTTAAAGGCAAGGGGGAAGACTTGCCGTCGGTGCTGCTAGCCATACAACGGGCATTGGCTCTAAGACACTGTTTGGCTTCCCAGAACATTTCCTTAAAAAAAAACAGAAGTAATAAAAATTAAGCAAGCCCCCTTCTCTCTTAGCTACTGCAGCTCTGAGAAACCTGCAAAATGTGAACTGAGGGCAGCAACAAAAAGTGTGAACCATTTCGGTAAAGCACCGAGTACGGCCAGGTCTGTAGCGACCACCTCGGGGAGAGGCAGACCCGCAAGCCCGGGGACAGTTATAGCAGCCGTTGGCAGCTCTGTAATTCACCACCGAAGACCACAGATGACCGACCCGCTCGGGTGGACCTCTAGCCAAGGAGAGAGCCTGCTAGAAATCGGCAATTCCTTGACAAGCTCCCGGGAGCCGGAGAGGCAGAGAAACGCCACCAGAAGTTCCTGGCACCTGCACCAAGTGCCGCGAATACTTCTGCACTCGAGATATGCCCGTGGGAGAAGAGCGTGTCCTAAGCGAAGCATCGCACCTTTATCCCGCGTGGGAAGCACAAAAATGTGTTCCTGGGACAGCAAAGCTGGGGGAGGCGGGGAGGGATCATGTTCTAGCACTTCGTTTGAAATAAACTCCGATTTTTCTTTTAACAAACAACTTACCCGGTCCTGCCTCCTACGTTGGTACGTGCAGGACACCTCTGAGGGCCGCGGGGCTCCCATACACCGCCTTCACAGCACCCGAAGAAGCGCTTCGCGCCGCGCACGCTCCGCCGAGCGGCCCCGGCCGGCCCCGGCCGCAGCGCTTCGCGTTCTGCCCGGCACAGCCCCGGGCGCGCCGGTTGTGGGCATTGCGACGTTTGGTTATGTCATGTCTGCAAGCTTATGTCTAGGAGCAGCTGTCCCAGCAAAGTTAACCAGTGGCTGGCGGAAGCCAGCGAAGAGCACGATTTTAAGGCATTCGTTGAAATAAACGCCCTCCTTCCGCTCTTTGCGATCCGTTCGGAAGTGATCCGACCGCATCACAGTCGTGCCACCAATGCTTCACACCACGCGTGCGGGTATGCACCGAACTGCTAGGACGAAGCGGGCTCCGAAGCGTCTTTTTCGTTTATTTTGTTCTTGTTTTTAATTGAGGCAAACTTTTCCTTAAGTCCAAGGCAATATTTACGCTAACCTTTCAGACCAAACGATACGATACGATACGATACGAACGGTCCGGGTACTTCCATCTGCCCCAAGACTAACCTAGGCTCCCGCTTCCCGCCGCGC
>VXAA01007177.1:366847-385913 GCA_013399115.1 Anseranas semipalmata
TTTTTTTTGAAGATCAGCTTTAAGTTAGGTGCTATTAGTCCTGTCAGCCTTTCATGTTCAGAATAGAATTCACTATGTGAAAGCATTTTCTTGGTTTTGCTGGAACTATCAGAAGCCATGAATGCTGGTTCTAGTTAAAAAATAAAAAAATAAGAAATAAAATAAAATTGCTGGATGGAGGAGAGGGGTTAGCTGTTTAATTCTCAGCTAATTTCAGTGCAAGCTACAACAGCCAACTAAAACATACAAAATACTTATTCCTTCCAGCCCTGTGTTGCAATGGCTAAACTCCATCTTGGTGTCAAAGCAACTCCAAGAACACGTTGCGTCATTATAGCAGAAGTTAGCGATAACTATTAGCAACTAAATACGTGCTTTGAGAATTTCAGAAATTTCTTCCCAATTACTGAAACAACCATATCTAGTTTAAAACTGTGTGCCTTATGTTACACTGCACGGCGAGTGCAACACAGCCGTATGTGCCCTAAGCATTGAGGACCAGGCCTGTGTCACTACCTGCTGCTGCTGTCTTATATAAAGCACACACTCGCAACTGTCCTCTGTTTCCAGAAGCAGCATTCTTGGGAGCAGTGCTTGCTTATTTTTTTTAATGGAAAAATGATTGTGTGAGCATGTGTCAGTTCCTCCATCCACATGCACTGCAGTTCGTGTGTGCTGAGGCCTGACTCCTAAACCTGTACGTACACCAAATAATGCCTGTTCCTCTGAGTAGTTCCATTAGTGTGATGTGATTTATTACTGCAAGGAAATACTAGATAGTGCATTTTAAAGAATCGAGCAGAATTCAGCTCTGAATAATTCTGTATACTACAGATGAATAAGCTTTCTGACTGCTTTAGTTTGTTATATTTGGCTTTTTATGTTTTTCTCTCCTTATTTTATGTGCAATTACTCTCAGGAAACAGAATATTTATTTAATATTGTTCTTTTTCTGGGCAGAAGAATGAAAGTTTTATTTGTCGGGGGGAAGAATGGAGAACCTCCTACCAGGCTGATACTATGTAGGCATAAAGAACTGAGTTAAATCTACCACTGAGTGATTAACTGGATTAATAATCAGAAGGTCAAATTAAGGACTTGGTTCTCAGCTTATGCAGTTCTGTTCTAGTGCTAATTCCACCAAATGGAAACCTAACCCAATGTTGTAGTTACTAGATGCTAAATAGGCATGTAAAATTTTTCATAACCTTCCTAACTAGTCACAGGGTGGGAACACTTCTAATTAAAGATCATGTTCCCAGAGTTCACGTGAACAAAAGCAAATCATGGTATTACCAAGCTGTCCACAAACTAACCACAAACACTGGCCACTGAGCTGCTGCAGTGTTGGCTACAAGTCTATTGACAAAAAGGTCGTTGGCCAGAGGGGCTGGGCTTCTGAGCAGCAGCAGGTCCCCTGGGAGACTTTGGTATATTGGCTGCTTCTGCTGCTGTGCCTCGTTTCTTGCCAAAAGCAATACGAGTGCAGTGGAGACAGAAAGAGCAGAACCTGGAGGGCCAGAGGATGCTGGCATGAAACCCAGAACGGCTCCGTATCACTGAACTGATGGCAGTCGGGCAGCAGTAGGAGAGTGCTGTTTGCAGAAGGGGAGGATGTTTTTCGAGCCATGGAGAAAGGTGAATGATGTGGAAAGAGTTTGATACATCTACTAGTAATAGAAAGGAAAGATGGGAATTCAGATAATTCAGCTCTCTTGTCTGTTTTTAGCTCCCTCACAATATCTGCTTTCATCCAAGGATCCTGCAGGAAATGCCAGCTGCTATCACAGCCAGCGCTCGGCAATAGTAATAGGAACTTCAGGTCAAAATTCTGCTCTCAGCATGGCAGACCTTGATCCTTCTGCTCTCTCTTGTGGTGGGGGGAAAAAAAAAAGCAGATTGCCTACCCATAGACACATATGATAAATGTAATAGCATAAAACCATACTATGCAAGTTTCTGAACAAACTTTTGCTTCTGGACTACAAGACTGAATCTGCTCAGTAGGTACTTCTTTCAACAGCCCGCTTGCAGCACTGCTGCCCTTGGGCTTGGGGTCTTTCCTTAGAGTAGTACATCTCTGTGTTCTAATCTATTTCTCTTCACTCTCTATGAGGCAGTAAGGATACATGTGAAATGTTGTTTGCGTTTGCCAACATCATAATCTGATTTTAAACTCTAGCATTCAGGTAACTTTACTAAAGCTCCTCTGTCTATACACTGTATACAGTATTCCTAGATAAGAAAGTATCTGAGTATTTCAAAACTACCATCGTAATCTTTCAAGGTACAAGATTTAAATATATATACATATAACCACAGTTCTATTTAGAAATGTGAATCATGTCTAAGAATGAGGAATGTATTTTAAGTAGTCCACAAGGAGATTTATGTGGAAACTGCCACAGATGCCCAGTGCTCAAATTACCACAAATGTGTAAGATTTTCTAAACTCTAGTCTTGATTATTCTACTTTCACAATGTTTTAAATTAGATCAAGCTGGAACATCTCTTCAAGCAGGAAGCCAAACAGATAAGAAAAATAAACACAAAAGTGCACGTTGCTGTGTTTCAATAGTCTTGAAGTGGTTGTTTGTCTCCCACACTACTGTACCTGCCCAAGTACTACAGACCATTAAGCTTTTCCTTCCATTTAGAGAAGCTCTGCATTGAATTTTGGCCCCTAAAAATAATATCCACTCTTTCAGCACACAAAAAGGAATCTAAAAACCAGTTCTGATGCCTGTGACTGTCACAACAGTCCCTCTGCCCGCAAAAACAAACAGTGAAGTTCTCTCTGGGCTGCTTTTAACTCTGAAGTTTCCTAAATGCATAAGTCCTGCTGGGTATTCACAAAATCCTGTAAGTCGTGATAGTGCTGATAGGCTTAACGCCTAAACATCAGCAAAATTTTCAAACTAGCTGTATCTTTGTCTCGCGTGACAGGCAGATCTGGCAGGTAAACTCAGAACCTGCTCGTTGAGTCATGAGATGAAACTCAACCAGACAAAAATGATAGTGGCCTTCTCTAGGAAGGTTTTAGGCTCAGATATCTTCTAAGTTTTGGAAAACTTCCTCCATAGGAAATTTTCTTGTCTCTTCTACGTTTCTGAACTGACTTCTAGTATGGTATTAAGGAGTATAATAGTCTTATAATACTGAATATGACTTTGTAAGATATTTTTAATCAGTAAGCTTTTTGGTATTTGTTCTGACTAACTCATAACTGTATTTAAGATGCATTGTGGTATGCTTAAACTAATGGTGATAGCTATGATTTGTTAACTGGTTCTTAAGTATTCCAAATTCTGAAGCTGCAATTTGGTACTCTACAGCTCTGTCGCTACTCTACATCTCTATGAGTGGAAATTACGGAGTTGAATAGCATCTATTGTTGATATGCTATTTCTGAGTCTAGATGGAAGGCAAGCAGGAATCTTACATGGATTGAGTTATTAACTTGCATTCTATTTTCAGATTTCACACTTAATTTTTACTACAGGTAAATGAGAAGAATAAGATACGTTAGGCTCTGTTCTTTTATTTATCAGTAATCGGACGGTTGCTATCGTTGATGCCCACCATTTCTGACTGCAGTCTGTGTGGTTGCGTAACGTGATGTCCTACGTGCAAATTACTACTACAAGCAGCATTTTTCTTCCAGTTTTCTTAGCTTTGGTCATTTTGCAGTTAAGCATACCAAATTTTGTTTTGGCCACAAATATTCATGGGTGATAATGAATGGAAATACATTTTGCTGTAGCTCTTTACTTTAGGAATTGGTGTGTTCTTAAAACACCATTCTTCTGCTTCAGTCTGAACAGTTAGAATTTTAGAATTTCCTGGTATTTTTTTCCTATGTCTGAGTGATGCTCTGTGGAACAGTTTGTCTTAGTTTATTTTAGCCTGAACACAACCGCCTGCCTATATGGCATCTCTTTCAGGAGGCTAGTGTCCGGTATACTAATGATTGTATAATTGTATTGCATTTTCTTGTGATTAAAATGTCTGATTTTTAATAATTTTTTTGTGTGTGTCTCAGAGGGGTGATCACCAATGCAGGAGGAGCTGTAAGGGTACAGACTCTCCCAGGACAGGAGAACTACCCTGCTGTAAATGCCAATGGGATCCAGTCTCAGGTGCTCGCCAGATGGGCTTCATCTTTCTCAGTGACTCGTAGGTGGACCACACATTATTTTGCAAACTGTATTTCAAATACTAACAGAAGTCTAGGAAACTTCCTCAGTGTACCTGTATATATAAGCAAATGTGATTGGTATATGAAATGTAACAAAAGTTTTCACTTCTAACTTATTTTATCTTCACTTTTCCACAGTTTTCTTCAAATAATACCATTCCAGCTAGACTAGTCCATCTAGATTATACAGAAAGATTATTGGAAATAGTCTAGAAAGACTATTGGAAATACAGTATTCTTCAAGCACTCAGAATTTCATCTAAATACCTGAAATAGTGTAAATTCATTCTTCCAATGTTTTAGCAGGTACCAAGAACATAGCGCTTGAAGCAGTGGGACGATCAGTATCAACAGCACGTCCTTCTACAGGTACAAGCTCTCTCCAACAGTGGAAGCCTCCTGTGATAAGATGTGCCACAGGGCCTGAATCCCTGACTGAAATGCCTTGTTTCATAGGATTTATTTTTAAAGAAGAAAACATATATACAATATTTGTTTTTGTGTATCTTGCATCAGCAAAAGGAAGGAGCATTTGTTATCAGTAAGATTGATTCTGATTTCAGTAGTGTTCATGAAAAAGAAGAAACACTTGAATGAATTTGGAAAACTAGTACAGATAAAATAATGGAAGGAAAGAGTTTGTGAGCTCATGGGATATTCATTCCTATTAAGTGACAGAGAAGACATTATGCTTTCCTTCTTACAGAACAACTTAACAGCTAAGTGCTGTCAGGACTTACGTAACAGGAATTTAGATGTTTTGTGAATTTCTCCACAGAACATACTGCCAGTAAAAGGCTAGATCAGTTTTTTATGAAGACTAGTGGTATAAATTGGACTTGGATCTTGTTTGTGAACAGAACATTTGCTTTACAGTTTAAGTCCCAGCTTGTTTCCAAAACATTAAAACTGTGCACTGTACAGCAGATTGCTAACTGAGAAATGGTAGCACTTGGGATGGTGAGCTGCAGCAATTTCTGTATGTCCTTCTGTATACATTTCAATAATCAGCTAGGCAGGTGTAAGAAAGGAACGTTCAGCTGTTTCATTTGAAAAAGAATATTCTCCAAAGAGCAAAGCAATAGTAGTACAATTTTAATTATTAAACTGATTGAAGGATGATGCAGCCCCATGCCAATTTTTACTGAGGACAGATTGCAATGTAGGTCTTAGACTCTAAGCTTCTTCCATTTGTCTTACTGTTCTTAAATGATCCATGCTGTTTCCTTCATTGAAGGCAAAAGACCTAAGAAGACCCTTGACAAAAAGGCTGGAAACAAAGGTAGGTAGGAACCCCACAGGTTTTACTTTTGAAAAGCAAAATCCTAACATATATTTGGTGCTAAGTCAGTCTAATTATTTTGGATGCTCACAGACTGTAAAGCTGATATTGCATTTCTCATGGATGGAAGTTACAACATTGGCCAACGTAGATTTAATCTGCAGAAAAACTTTGTTGGAAAAGTAGCTGTGATGTTGGGAATTGGAACAGAAGGGCCTCATGTTGGAGTCGTACAAGCCAGGTAATAACAGATCTATACAAAATATAACTGAGCGATTAATAAGAGAAATCAAGTAATGTATCACTATTTTGAAGAACAGTATTTGCTCAATAATGGCATATGAATAGCAAGAGAAAACAAACTCCAGCTTGTAGCACTGTTTTCTCTGTACTATGCTGAGATGTCCATGTGAGAAGACATGACAAATTTGATCATCTGCCTCTGTGATACTTACTTGTGTAATTTTCAATTACACCAGTGCATTTAGTTTAACATCTGGCATGTTCAAAATTTACTTCTATATGTATTTTAAAACTAGTATTTTCAGCTGCTTAATAAGCTTAAGAATCATCCTGTTCTTAATTTATCCACCCAGGTAAGTAATTCCTCTTCCTAACGATTGTGAGAATTATTAAGTGAGAAGCATACTTCTATTTTAGTAATTAAAAATGTAGAGGAGAGCATATACGAGCAAGAACAAAATGATTCACACTGTAATTTAGCTTGCTAATGCCACAGTGGTGTGAAAAGTCAACTACATATTTTATGAATGTTTTATTTTTCCACAGTGAGCATCCAAAAATTGAATTCTATCTGAAAAACTTCACTGCTGCAAAAGAGGTTTTGTTTGCCATAAAGGAACTGGGGTTCAGAGGAGGCAATTCTAATACCGGTGAGTTCATACCTTGATGAAAATAGAAATAGTCTTTACATAAGGATTTACATATATATGTATACATATACACTGAAGTACTTATAATCCAGTTATGCAAGCAAGTTTTTTTAAATGCCATGCTCATCTTGGGTTCCACATTTTTCCACTAGAATATTGCCATATTTTCAATTTCATTTTCAGAAGTTAGGGTTGCTTATTGTATACGTTATTAGAGTAGAAGTGCAAATATAATTTCCTGTTGTTAACTAGTCATCGATTTTTCACTGGGAACAGGGTGATATCTTGAGACAAATTCACATCTAAAAGGCTTAGCATTTCTTTCTCATTGAATGGCTAATTAAGGAGTTAGAACAATCTGGGAATAAGGAGTAAGTGGTTGTGAAGGGATGTTTGCCAAATGAGGAAACTGAGCTCTCCAGATACGTTGTATTACACAAGCTAAATTTAAGTAGCTCCTCAACTTTCTTCCTTCCAATTCATTTGACAGGCACTAATATATCTGTTTCCTAGTATAAAACAAGACCTGTGGGGGGAAAAACATTTCAGTGATTTTTTTTTTCCTTAGCTTTATCAGTTTTTTTTTATAGGTTATAGGTTCTTTGAGCTTAATAATTACTCAAATATCCTGGGACACTGTTACCCTGGGTTAGATCTGTAGTCATGCCCAGCACAGTTCATCAGTCCAGCACAATTTCATATAGGAAGCTGGTACCAAAATGTAATTGTGTTATTTCTTAATATTCTTTTTCCATTCAAAACTAGGGAAAGCTTTGAAACATACAGCTCAGAAATTCTTCTCTTTGGAAAGTGGAGCACGCAAAGGAATACCCAAAATCATCGTAGTGTTTCTAGATGGCTGGCCTTCAGATGATTTAGAAGAAGCTGGTATAGTGGCCAGAGAATTTGGAGTCAACGTATTCATTGTATCTGTAGCAAAACCCACAACAGAGGAGCTGGGAATGGTACAAGACATTGGTTTTATTGACAAAGTAAGAGAATATCATTATTCGTTTTTCATTCATGGATATGATTCTAGAGAATTTACTTCATGCTAGAGTCCTAATGAACTAATTCGTACATATATCATAAAAAATACTCTCTCAAAAAAAGCCAAAGAAATTATCCCTGCTAATAAATTATTTAAAAGAATATCACTAGGAAGTCTAAAATATTGGGACTGCAAATTTTGAGTAAGCCTATTAGTTTCCTCTTACTAAATTATATGCTACTGCTGGTTTTTTTTTCTTGCTAGTGGGGCTGCACAGAGGTACCAAAGTGCTATCACTGTCCTCCCAGTTCAGAGTCTTGGCCAAGTTGTAGCTCTTGGACTTTGTAAGTACATGAAGATTCTCAGAGTAGGGGGTTCCCCTGTCTTAGGCATAGCTAAATGTGTCAAAGCAATGAAACACAGGAATGATACCCCCTGTCCTGAAATGGCAGACAGGGAGGTGTATCTTTCAGTACCTGCTCTATGGAGGATTATTTAGTTACTTCCACTACAAAGAGGACAGGAAAGATTGAAAAACACTTCCTAACAAGTTCACATGCAAGATAGTCATCTTGGATGAAGAGTTTTGAATCTTGTTCTGTATGAGTTAGTTAGCATAGGAACTCAAACACAGGTCTTACTCTCACAAGAATTTTCTAAGTGCTAGTTCATTACTTCATTTTTCATAGGGAGGTTTTAGATGTCTAATTTCAGTAGAAAGTTCATAGCTCAGAGCATGAACAGAATGAAACACCATGGCTCTGCTATTTCCATGCACAAGACAGCTTGCTTCTGATCCCAGGCAGGTCCAATTCCTATGTACTTATAGACACAGAAAGACATGACCCTATGTAACTGAAGCCTGCCCTCCCTTTCCACATTTTGATCTTAGCCAGAGGGGGGTTGAAACTAGATGATCTTTAAGGTCCTTTTCAACCCAGGCCATTCTATGATTCTATGATTAGTTACCACCTTGGAAAGCTGATTTTAAATTCAATTCCCTTCTCAATTCCCTTGCACTTTACATGCATACTATGGAAGCCAGGGGAAAAAGAAACTTTACTTTGAATGACCTGGAGCTATATTTCTACTCTACTGTATGTCTGTGTTTATGATGCAATACAGATTAAAAAAAAAGTGCTTACGATGTTAGAAAACACAGACACCTAATTTCAGTGGATAAGGAAAAATGCAGAACTTTCAATCCTTTGGACATTCAGTAGCCATGACTTAGTTCACTTTCAAAAAACATAATTAAAATTTCCAGTTGTTACAGTTCTCATTAATAAAATGAAATTATTTGAAATTTCTGGAGGGGGCTGGGAGGCATATTTCACTGAATTATTTGATGAAATAAGTTATAGCTTTGATTGACTTCAAGTGCAGATGTTTGTCCTCAACTTCTTTAAAAACAAACAAAAGACAACCCCCTAGAAAACACCATCAGGCTCCAATTCTAACCTGTCTTTGAACGAAAATCACATAGGTGTCTGATTATTATCCATAGAACTGCTGTTTCAGTATTCACCTTTTGACTTTTTGTTTTCACATAGGCCGTCTGTCGAAATAATGGCTTCTTCTCTTACCACATGCCCAGCTGGTTTGGTACCACCAAATATGTAAAACCTCTTGTCCAAAAGTTGTGTTCACATGAGCAAATGTTGTGTAGCAAGACATGCTACAACTCTGTCAACATAGGTTTCTTGATAGATGGTTCTAGCAGTGTTGGAGACAGCAACTTCCGCCTCATGCTCGAATTCGTCAGCAATGTTGCGAAGGCTTTTGAGATCTCTGATATTGGTTCCAAAATTGCAGCTGTGCAGTTCACATACGATCAGCGTGCTGAGTTCAGCTTCACAGACTATACCACAAAAGAAAAGGTCCTCTCTGCCCTCCGGAACATTCGGTACATGAGTGGTGGCACTGCTACTGGTGATGCCATTTCTTTCACAACGAGAAACGTATTTGGGCCAATGAAGGATGGACCTAACAAAAACTTCCTTGTTATTTTGACTGATGGTCAGTCTTACGATGATGTCAGAGGACCTGCTGCTGCTGCACAAAAAGCAGGTAAATGATACATCTTTAAAGGCAGTGGGAGTTGATTCATTTAGCTCCAGCGAGCAAATCAAGTATCACAGTTGGTTTAGATTTAGCAAAATAGAGCTCTTAGCAACTGTTTTCCATTTGGATGAAAAATCAGTGATGTGGAGCTAAGTAGCCATAAGTAGACTCACTCATGGCAACTTTCTTTAAAAAAAAAAAAAAAAAAGTACACCCAGTCTTATTTTCTTAAACAAAAGAGAAATCAGTAGATGAAAAATAAAGAGCCATGTAGTGAAGCTCCAACTAGTGATGGCATCCATATGGCATATTTCTGTTCTCTATCATCATCTAGGAAGGAAATAAGCAGTTTTGACTAAAAGGCCTCCTGGGCTTCTGATGCTTGAAAACACTAAGTATACACAAAGCATCCAAATTTATTTTCAAAATTGTTCTAAACAGTGTTTCTTGTGTTTCAAGACTTACTATGTCTCTGCTACATTCATATGTTTCACTATTAAACAACTAGATGCTAACTCTTAAGATATCCCATATTTTCGTCAGGATTCTTACTGAGACACCTCTTTAATTCCTGATACTTAGTGGCAAAATCTAATCATCTTTGACAGACTGCAGGTATTGAAACACTCTTTTCTGATCTAAATTAATTCATGGATGTAGAAGCTGCTGTTTTTCTTGTAGCCATAGACAAAATGGCCTTACCTATTTTTTTTTTCTGTACTGTTACATTGTAGGAATAACAGTCTTCTCTGTTGGTGTTGCCTGGGCACCTCTGGATGATCTGAAAGACATGGCTTCTGAACCAAGAGATTCTCACACTTTCTTCACCAGGGAGTTCGCTGGACTGGAGCAGATGGTTCCTGATATTATTCGAGGCATCTGTAAAGATTTTTTGGACTCTAGACAATAAAGCAAAAATCTGCTGTTGGATATTACTTTTCTGAAACTAAAGAATTATGAAACTGAAATGGTCCCTCTAAAGTACGGATGTTTTATTCTTATATATATTATCATAATGTAAGGGAAGAAGAAGGGCTACTTTCTGTAGGCAGTCAAGGATTCACGTGAGCTTATTGGAAGTTGTACTTGATATGGAAAAGCAGAATTTGGCCAACAACAGCTATTATTACTTTAAATACGTTTGTAGTAGCCCAAGTTTAAAGCTAAGCATATTGTGCACTTAAGGCTATCACGTATCAGCAGAGGAAACAATGCAGCTCTGACATTTTTGCTGTCACTTACTAGATGTCTTCTTACAAAGTAAAAATAATATAATTTTAAATACACAGTACTATCTATCCTCTGTAAGCCTTCTGTAGCTTATGATTCTGTATCTTTTCAAGGAGTTCTCTTGACAGCATGAAGTACTCTAGTGCTTCAGTTGTGCAACATCCATTATTGCCAGGCAGCTTAAGAAGAGGTATGACAGGTTGTGGCTAACCAGTCTGTTTTTACTAGTTGAGGTTTTGCTATGGTGTATGATACTGCCATCTGGTTGGCAACGTTTACACCAAAAGACATTTAACTTATACCCACAGATTTCTGTGGATCTATGTTGTTGACTTCTGGCACAGATTTTGAGAAGTATTTACAGCACAGTATTTCTTTTTGAGGATCTGGGTCCTAAGTAATACTACTGTTTCCTACACCACTAATGTCAACAGTGATATTCCTAATATATCTGATAACCTGGATTTTCTCTCTCTACTGCCTTGTACTGTCTTTATTTTACAAAGTTGTTATTGGCTAGAGATTTACAGACAGGAACCTTGGGCGAAGAGATTAAATTAGACCACACACTGGGGAATGAAAACATTCAAATCCAAAGGCATCTCCAACCTTGAAACATAACTGGTTTATATTAGATTACAGGGTTAGAGAAGAAGAGAGCAGGGAGACACGTAAGTGGGATTCAGTAGCTCACAGAATAACAAGTTCCTAACATTAGTAAAAACGTTTTTAAAGATGTGTGAGGTTATCTGAAGAAGAAAGAACAGTCTTCTTGAAAAGGGGCTTTAATTTGATTATATACCTATTAGTGTATTGATATTTTTATACCTATATGCATGTGGTTAAAATGATTAAATAATTCACTGAGTTCTTCCAGATACCTGGAGAGAATAATGGCCTTCAAGCATTCTTTAGAAAATTAAGGTTTTGGCAAGTAAAATACATAGCAGAAAACAAAGCAGCACTTTTCCTATCAATCTAGGGTTTCTCTTTTTTCTTTTTCTTCTTTTTTTTTTTCCTTCTCTTTTTTGTGCTATTGATTGTAAAATTGTTAGTAGTTATGGAGTGAGTGGCGCAGAAGGGATCGTATTCATCAGGCTTTTGTTGTGTATTTTTTAATAACTTATGACTGGCTATATATTATACTAAACATGAATATGAATGGCAAGGATGCCTTGTATTTTTCTATTAATTGTTATCCTTAATTTTGTTATGTTTATAGATAAGAGTATTCAGCTATTGCTGTATAAATTCATATATTATATCAACTTTGTGCAACAGTTTAATTCATTTAGCCTAAACTTTTTATAGAAATATATATATTGCAAGGAACTAGGACTGCAGATGTTTCAGTATCCTGTAATATAAAAGTATTTTTATGATGAACCTCATGCAGTACAGCTTTAATAAGTTGTATGTGATGTTTCCTGTCTGTATTCTTTTAAATCCCCAGTTTGGAGGAAAAAAAAAAAAAAATCTAAATCANCTAAATCATCCTCACAAAGCAAGGATACTTTTTACACACACATATATATACATTTAATTTGAACCAGTCACTACCAAAGTTTTAGTAGTTGTTTATACTAGGTGTGATGCTGGTTGAATTATCTCAATATAAACCACATACTGGCTAGCAGAACCACATTTTTCTTCTCAGTTTGATTTTACTATTGCAAAGATGAAGGCAGCTTTACTCATGCATGCATTCACTGAGGAAAAAGCAGGTCTGGATCTCTGGAAACTGCAGAACTAAATGACCAAATATTTCCATGTCACAGGAATGGTGATGACAGATCATTTGTACCCTTCATACAGCCCAATTACACTGAGGTAGGAACCAGTAGGTACAGAACATATTTTTAAAAATATATAAAGTTTATGCAGAAGCAATTATTTGTAACCACAATTTTCATCTGGAAGTAAGGTCTGTGGGATACAGACAAAAGGACTGAGATCTGGTGAGGTACAGAGCCAGGGTGGAAAGGATGTGAACTGTGCTGTAAGTAGAAGGTACGTTTGGAGGAAGAACAGCATCACAGAGGGTAGCAGACATGGATTTGAAGTTTTCCTTTGGGTGAGAAGGAAGGTAAAGCCACAGTATGAGGGTTCAGTTTCATGCTGCTGGGCCAAGCAGTGAACAGAGTTGCATTTACCATCACTTCTGCAAACTCCATTTGGGAACACAGCTGCAGGTATTAGGACTATCACTCAAGAATATGACCTGCAAGGGATGAATTCTATTCTGTGCTGGGACTGATGAAAACCTATACGCCCATTTCCCTGAAGAGAACTCGCAAGGCTCAGGGGGCCTCAGATTTGCAACCCTACTGCTGACAACACACTGCTGCACACCAAAAATTAAGATTCTTTCACTCAGAAAAGAGTAGAAGACTCTAAGCTTAATGGCTTAGGCACTTATTGCAACTCCCAGTGCCTTTTCTGAATTTTACATTAAACAGTAGTTAACACAGACCAAAAGTCCCCCTTCCCAGTGGAGCTCCCACAGCAATCTAAATTTACAACATTCTATTCATTTGCTGTCCTAAAGGAATTGAAATTACTTTTTGTACCATAATAACTTCCAGTCAGGGCTGCAACCTACAGACTCAGGAGCGCTAGAATCTTTCACTACCAGAAGACTAGGAAGACACACGGTCTGTTCCTTACATTTCCCGGCTGACTCCTTTACTCCTAGGTTATTTTATAACTGAAAGAAGCACACGACTTCCCCTGTCATTGGCAGTATGCCCTTCTGGGTCCTTGAAGGAAACATTGTAAGCACTTACCTCCAGGGCAAGACTCCAAGCCAGGCATTACACACACAGGACACCTCAGACGCATTTCCATGCTCACTATTTCCTGCATGCGGCTTCAGCAGGGAAGTACAAAGATTGAAGCAGCTCCCTGCTGAACTGGCAGGTCATTGACAATTTTTATCCTAAGGTGCTGGCACGGCCCCAGGCTCTGCAGGGAATGCCTCAGTACCTGGCTCAGGGTCTCCAATTCCACTTCTAGACCACAGCACTGTTTACACCTCACACAAATTTTAAGCATTTAGACCCTCTCTGACCACGCATCACATTGTGTATTTTGACAGTGTGGTGCTTTCTAGCTAGTACTTGTCTGACACATGCAGTGTATAGCGGAAAGGAGGTATACAGGCTGTGACTGAAGGTCAGCACACTGCAGAGAAGGCTTCACACCACCAGATCTGTGGTCCTTCATACTGCATCCTTAAGCTGAGTGCTGTTGTTTTTCAACAGGTCTTGGAAGTTGACCTTTATCACCCTTGGTGAAACTATTAATATTGAACCAGCAAAGAACAAGAAAAATCCAAAAGCGAGATTGTCCTAACATTCTTAAGAGAAAATAATCCCTTTGAAGGAATTTACTTTGACTTTCAAAATGAATGCCAATAAAGAAGAGCTATGTAGTAACCAGCTAAAAAAAACATTTACATCAAAAGCCAATGACTATACTTCTCTGCAACTTTTGAAGTGTTTGGGCAAGAGGGGGGAGATGGGGGTTTGTTTGTTTGGTTTGGTTTTGCACTTATGAAGTAGAATAGTTTCATCGGAACAGTATTTTCTCCCATAAGTGTGCACAGTTCTATTTGCGTTTCATATTAGTGTTGCCACATATGTCTTCTCTTCTATGAAATATGGTGCCATACAATACGAATATTCTATTTTCATCTCCTCTGTTCTGAAGAACAGAAGTGATCACAACTTTTTATGCCTTGATTTTAGGCTACCTTTTTAATGGGGCAACTCCCAATATTGCTACCAAGCTCCATCAAAGTCACTGCTTTTAAATGCAGACTGGAAATTCTGGTTCTCAGCACTTTCCTTCCTTTCATTAGGCTTAAGGGTAAGTTAGCTCCAGAAAGCATCGAAGCCACAAAAATCACAGAAAATTTCTCTGTTGCACGCAAGTACCATAGGAGGCCTGAGCACATTGTCAAAGAAGATAAACTTTTATCTTTAACAAACTGTCTGGAAGCTGGAGGCTTAGATCCCCAGCCTAATAACATCAATCCAAAGAAAATCTTACTGACTGACTTTGGTTTGGACCTAGGACAGGAAACATAAAGGATTTTCTTGAGAAGCTGAACCAGAATGCGTTTGAAAAGCTTGTGATCAACTGTCATCCAAATATAGACAACAAATACACAGAAACTTCAGCTGAGCAGTTTGTAATGTAAGTAAGTAAGAGTATTTTCCAGTTATGTATGTCTGTCAGCTGGAGCACACATTCATTTGCTCTCTTTGGCTTCAACAAGGCTTTTGTCTCTGGCTTCAGCTGACGGACGAATAGGTCCTGAAAATCTGCAGTCTATGATAAAATCCAAAAATTTAATCTCTGCTTTGAAGCAAACTGCCCATTTTAAATTTAATCTCATTAGGATCAAAATTTCCTTTCCTTTCTAACAATCAAGTTTGGCTAGCGAAGTATCCTGGATCATAAGTCACCTGCATTACCTAAAGGGTATTTATTATTGTATTACTCTAAGATTGATTTACATCCATCTGTGTCTCCATACAAACAAATACTGTGTCCTCCCTATTTTTCTAGGAATAGAAAAAACACTAGCAGGGCAGCTGAACTCTAGCCATCCCCGGACAGGGACCATTGACACACAAAGGGAAGCAGTACCGCTTTTGCCAGTCCGTTCACTGCAACCCACACGAGCAGGTCGCATTGCTTCCTGGCTGCAAAGCGGACGAACCTCACACTGAGGGCACTCTGCTGGAAGCCGGGCACTGTCGGCTTGCATCCCCCCTCAGCCTCAGGATATCGGTGAACTTATAGCTGAACTTCATACTGGACCAATTCCTAGGACGCAGGCATAAGAATTCTGCACAGTTGTTTTCACTAGCAAATGCTAACAAAACTTTTCCAGCTTCCACTGAGGTCAGACATGGCCTTTACGACTTAACAGCAATCGGAATATGGCAGAATGTAAGCAGAGGGATAAGAACTATTTTTCTGCCCTGGTGTATGTGATCAGATTACAAATATGATAAACAATTCTCTGCCAACGAATACAACTAAAAGAAAGACAACATCAAGTCAAAAGATTAAGCAAAGACTGGCAAAGTTTAGGAAAGTAAAAATGAGAAAAAATGACTTATGTACTAATTTATCACTACTTTTAAATTATTCATAAGTTTCCAATCAAATAAACTATACCATTAAAAGTCTTTTTTTTTTTTTTTTAAATCAAAACCATATTCACCACTAAGTAATTTCAGGAATTCTCTGACACTTGCTCTTAGGTATTTTAACAACATACTGCTTGTTCAGAAAAGTAAGAAACAGAGACAACAGCCTTCTCCCATCTAAATATTCTAAATGCAATGAAGCGCACAACTTTGTCATGTTGAGCTACTCATTCTGATTAGCACTGGGAGCAGGTTTAGAGACATGACAGAACTCTCTGGCACAACACACTGCTAACAAAGGCATCAACACAGTCTTCACTTCCCAGTGAACTGATTTACTCAAATCTAAATACAGACCAGACTTGCAAACATGATTAAAAGAAAGCAGCCACAATCAGTTACCTCTTTAAGCAAAAATAGCTGCCAAAAAAAAAAAAAAAGCTTCTAACAGAATGTAGTGCTTACACACCATTGAAACAATCAGCTATTAGATAGATCACTATGATTAGCGAAACTACTTATGACCTCCAAGAAAATTTTCTGTACAGTTACTGTTAGCTAAATCATCTTAATAGAAAACTACATTTATTCAGACTGGCAGAATCAGTCACCTGGGTTATCAAAGGCAAAAGAGTCAAAGCACTAATTCAGGAAGCTAAAATACAGTTCCTGTTTCAGAAACAATTACCCTACTAATGAAGTGATATTGAAAAGATTTACTGTCATTAAGATTCAATGTTATTCCTAAGTAGCACATAAAAACTCCAGGTAAGACAATCCAGGGGAAACCTGTTGCTCCAGACTACTCCACCAAAAGCACCAGGCATGCAAAACTGAGTGATGACACAGACTTCAACATACTGTGACTTTTGCAGGGAGATGACTGTGCTTATAACACCTGCACAAACTTTTGAGCTCCCGCCGCCAGCACTCACAGTTGCCTACCGCTGCTTCTCCCAGGGGCACAATGCTCGCCCCAGCTGACCCATAGCCATCTGCCCATGCCAGAGTTAGCACCCATGGCCCCCCTGCTGCTAAACACCGGGTATTTTCCCAAGAGAGTTGGATGGGTCTTTTTCTTTGCTCCCTGCTGTTGCTGATTTCAGGGAAGCAGGATGTTATTTCTGCATGAAGTGAGACCTCTATTCCCACTTAACTGTAAGTCTGACAAGAGCTTTGATGCAGGATGTCCCTACTCAAGTAAGAAGCACTTTCCTGATAAAAGAGAAGAGAAGAAAAGAGAAGAGAAGAAAAGAGAAGAGAAGAAAAGAGAAGAGAAGAAAAGAGAAGAAAAGAGAAGAAAAGAAAAGAGAAGAAAAGAAAAGAAAAGAAAAGAAAAGAAAAGAAAAGAAAAGAAAAGAAAAGAAAAGAAAAGAAAAGAAAAGCTGCACGTTTATTAAAAAGCATCTTAACCAAGCATCTTAAAAAGCATCTTCACCAAGAAATCCACCAATTTCAAGATACAAAGCAACTGGAGATGAAAGACACCTCAAAGAACATGAAAAAAAAATCTGTTTTAAACCAAAAACAAAACAGGCCAGTCACCAGAAAGTTGTCAACAGCATGACCCCCTTGGCCAGCCACCATCCATAAGAGAAAATGGCCGCCTTGGCCAGCCACCATCCATGATCAAAACTCCCACAAGTCCCAGGTGCAATCAGGTGCAATCTGGGGAGTCCCTGGTACAGTCTCTGGAGTGTCACTGCTCCCGCCCGCCCTCCAGAAACACGGGGCACAGACAGTGTTTGTAGTTTGTTTTTAACAGTACGGACCGGCAGTAAGCAACGTGAGCAACCCTTCTCCTCAGCGCCAGGCCTCAGCCGGTGCCGCGACGGCCGCGGGCGGGGAGAGCAGCGGCCCTCCCGCCGAGACTACTCACAGCTCTCTGCTGGTTCCCGGTGTGCCGGTCCCCTCTCAAGAGTCGTTACCGCCGCCTCCGGGCTGCCTCCACCGCGACGGGCGCGGCTCTCCCCTTGAGGGGAGAGAGGACCGCCTCGGGCGGCGCCGCCGGCTCCCTGAGCACAGCCCGTGTCGCCGCCGCTCTGGACCCGGCCCGGCGCCTTCGGCCTGGGGTTTAAACGTGAGCAGAGCTTCCCTCCCTAGCGCCAGCGAGCTGGGCTGACTGGCGCCGCTGCCGTGGCTGCAGAGGGCCCGGGCTGGAGCTCACAGCTTCAGGGACAGTGTTGTAACCCCATTTCGTATTTCTCCGTTTCTAATGCATTTGTACAATATTTAATTGTAAGCTCTATCCCAACCTTCTCCAACAACTGCAAGGCAAGAGCACGATTTTTAGACTGCACTCAAACCGAACCCTTGGGTTGCTTCTACAGCACTGCATACAATCAAAGCAAGAATTGTACTGCCAGATGAAATGCCCTAGCACTGCTCCTATACACTGTCAGTACGCTCAGATGGCTAACAGTTACACAGCACTTGGCCTCACCAGTTACTTTGCTTTAGGAAAACTAGACTAAATGAGCTGCAACACTATATGTGACCTTCCAGAAGGTGTTCTTATCAATACCAAATTTGAGATGCATGGAAATTAATAATGAGAAAATTAAAGATCTCCTAATAAGATTCTAGGTCACATAGAAAACAGGCCTATTACATCTGTACAGTTTGATATGCATGTAGAGAAATTAAACAGTAACTACTGTTAAAATACAAAACAACTATCAATTTCCTGTCTTTGGCAGACTTCTATAGCACTCAAGTCAGAGGGTCAGTGATTCTTGAAAACAAGAGCCCTACAATCTAGGGTACCTCACATTGCATTTGTTACTAGGGAACTCTCCAGAGGTATTAATTTCCTTAAAAACCATAAATATTTTAAAGCATATTTTGTTACTACATGCACACTTTCAGAAAGTCTAGATGAATTCTCTTATGGGGGCCACAAAGACATCCATATAAGAGGAAGGACTAAAAAGAATGGCATGTTGTTAGGTTCGATATTGGGAAAAAATGTTCACTGAAAGGCTTGTGCAGTATTGGAACAGGCTGCCCAGGGAAGTAGTTGAGTCACCATCCCTGGAGGTCTTCAAAAAAAGTGTACATGTAGAGCTTAGTGACATGGTTTAATGGTGGACTTGACAGTGCTAGGTTAAAGGTTGGACTGGATGATCACAGAATCATAGAATATCTCACGTTGGAAGGGACCCATAAGGATCGATGATAATGATCTTAGAGGATAACAGAGGATTAAGGATAATGATCTTAAAGGTCTTTTCCAAGCTAAAC
>VXAA01007177.1:385992-424211 GCA_013399115.1 Anseranas semipalmata
AAAGCAATGCCTTTATAAATGTAATAAAAATGTCAAATATTTTGTAACTTGAACTTTCTTTTTAAAAAACTATTAATATAGACTATTTAGTTTCAATAGAACTCCAGCTGTGCATTCTGAGTATCAATAGAGAACTTATTAAATATGGAACTCATACCATCATTCATGCTCACCTCAGATGTGTTGTTTAAAAACAATTCCAGGGCCTTGTGTTTTTGTTTAAAAAAAAAAAAGTTACAAACAGTTATAGCTAGAAAGAGTATAATCAAACCAGACACAGCTAAAAGGTAAAGTCAGTCATATTTTCATACTATGCACCTTATCTGGGAGAAGAAAAGTCACTTCACCAGCAAGATTTAGGCAGACCACCTTATCTTGAAGTATTTAGCCTTCCCACAAAAACACCAATTGTGCAAGTGGGAAGCACTTGTTTGAGACTCCTTTTATGTGATGGGGTAGCTAGAAGGTAGAAGGAAGAGCAGTCAGCACTGTGTGACCAAGAAGCTTTGAGATAGGAAGTGCTAGAGAAGCACATAAGAACATGCCAGGACAGACTACTATCAGTCTTAAAATAAATAATTAACATGCAATGGGAGAGATGTAAAGCCTGTGACAATGTGTCCTCAAGCCCCCAGAGTTCCACTAGGGAAAAATAATAATAATAATAAAAAAATCTATCAATTATCTCCCAGTAAAAAAAAATAAAAAAAATAACCTGTCTTAGGATTTCTAAATTAGGGAAGGTTCTTGACCAGGGCTTGTTATGCCCTTTTTCAGATGTATTTCATGCTTACTTTATACAGACAAGATGCCGGACTGCAAGAAACTTGCTGCTTAAAACAGTACTTACAATAAAACTCAAGATGAGAAGTAAGACTGTTACATCAACCATACCCTAAATGCTAAATGTATTATTAAACATATTTAGGTATCTTTCCATCAGGTTTTTGAGTGTGAATCCTTTGGGTCTCACTTGCAAAAGAGAAGGAATCCTTTCAGAGAAGCTGAGGTGTTTTTCCTAAGTGGAAACATTTATTTCAGTACTATCAGTTTCTCCATCACCAGTACTACAGTTCTTCTGTTCTAAAAAACAATAAAAAACAAATAAAGGCTTTAGAATGTTATACCTCACAGTAAATAAACTAAGACTATATTAGAGATTGTCGTCAATATTCAATAAATGAAGCCTCACTACAGCATTTGATCCACTATGCATTAGTGAACTAAGATGACTAAGATTTCAATTAAGGAAAATAAGCAAATATTTTGTTTTTACCATTTCAATTTTAATACAACTCAAAAAAAAAAAAAAAAAGTAAATGTTATGCATGGCAATGTTTATTAAACAATCACATTTCATTTAAGCATTAAAATGCAGCAGCCTAGAAAAGCTGCCAGAAACAATGTTTGGCTTCAGAAAAGGCGATTATGAAATTACTTCCAATAAAATTCAAATACTCTCTTGTCTGTTGATTAGTTGAATGCTTTAGACTGGAAGGAAAAAAAGTGCAAATCAGCTGAATGTCACTTTCAAAAGTAAAGTCTTAGTGTCCTACAAGCAGTTATTGAAAGGCCTCACCCCAATCTTCATGATAAAGGACAAAATTATCCAGTTCCTATACAATTATTATATACTGTAACACATTTTAAACAATATAACATTATTACTAAAACAAAATTAATTTCAGAATACAACTGCAGTATTCTGACTACCATGGGCACCTTTTTTTCCTTTTTTTTTTTTTTTTTAAGTCTAATTTGCTTGACATGAGATGGCATGAGATATTGCTGAACTGGAAACTTACATGGAACAATACAGTTAGAACCACTTATAGGAACATGTTCCAGCTAAAGGTAATTTATACCTAAATGTACTACTTTTGCATGAAAATCTAAGATTCATAGTGCAGTATTCTGTTTCTGCTGATACACTTTCAGGGAAGTGACTCATCACAGAGTTGCTAAATGTTGATCTGTTGCTCAGCCTTTTACAAAGATGACTGCCCTTTTGCACATCATCTTTATTGGAGGACTTGCAAAGAAATGGACAGAGGTTAACAGATAACATTTGACATACGGACAATTTGTAAGCATTTAAAAAACAAATGAGGGTTTTGTATTGTTTTTAAATTCAACACAATGATTCAGTGGCAGATGGAAATAAAACCAGAGTACCTTCCTGGCTCCTAAATCACTTGAGAATCACTTCCTATACAGAGATAGTCAAAAGCAGTGTGATTATAAGGTCTCTAAAAAATACATTAGTAATTTTCAATTTGTTCTTGTAAAAAGTTTTAAAAATATTGTGGAAACATGTTCTTATATGTGGGTGCTGCTGCTTGAAACAGATGTTGACATCCAGACAACTATTACAATCTTCAAAAAGCAAAGCAGCTTATAAGCATAATAAACAAATGGTCATTTAGCAAAAATTTAGACCTAATTGAGTAACTTGTAGAATGACACCTTCAAACTGTGCAACACAAAATAATGTAGCCAACAGTAACATACAGGTACACCATTTAATATTTATTATATGCATTTTATATACATTATTTTTCAACAGCTGTACTTCTGCTATGTGGTACAATCTTAAAAATTTGCTGATTCATAGTTTGTAAAACAGAAACCTTACAAAACTCATCAAAACTCGCAAACTGATCAGAAAAGTTTTGTGGAAGACTAGAAAAAATACTTTATTGTATTAATCATGCATTACACAAACAAAATCTTTAGTTACACCATAAACTGAAGCACATCTGAAAATAAAATAAAAGCAGGAAATAACTAGTCAAAACACAGCAGATTTATGAATCTTGAATCAACTACTTTTGTATTCTATTCAAAACGCAAATAAAAATATTTTTCACTCCAAAAGTTCTGAAACAAGATTGTTTTTTTTGGAATCAACTCCACTCCAGGTACTTAACCAGAGGAAAAAGAAATTCTTGGTTTGCAACTTTAGAATTATGAGATGTCCCATTTTCTCATCTATTTTAGACTGTTCAAAGAGTGCCATAATAGATATACAGGGCCCTTTAACACACTACATAAAAGGATATAAAGACCAACAAAAAGTGAAATAAATAACAATAGGCCATTAGCAAGATGGGTAATCCTTGATAAATAAACTCGTAAATACAGTAAGATGTACAAAATATCACATAGTGATAGGATGCCAAGATTAATTTTTTTTTTTTTTTTAAAGAGTTCATTGGGGGGTGTTAGCCCCTCTGTGTTTCATTTAAACACATTTTACAGTCCTTTATTTATGAAGACAGTTATGCGATGATGAAGAATTAGCATCCTTATGCAAGGACTTAGCTGAGCTGTATTAGGCAAAAGAAGGGAAGAGTGTGGTTACACGGCAGCGGGTCAGTGAGATCTCTGTGTTTTAGGGTTCTATAATGCAGAAAAACATTATCAATACAATCTTGAGCACTGTTGTGACAGGCTAAATATATAAAAAGACTTATAAAAACTAGAATTTTATCCAAACATTTTGTGCAACTAATGCTAAAATATTTTAAGTTAAATTTCCTTTTCTTTAAAGCAAAATAAAAGTTTAAAAGGGGAATCTGTGGCATTCAACTGATAAACAGAAGATTACTAAGAGATGAAAAGAAAGCTACTCTTGGAGCTCACTTCCCCCCACAAGAGCACCACATTCCTAACCCTAAGGCAGCACACAGAGTCCAAAATAAAAGTCTTTTGTAAGATCAGACTCCACGTTTGCTTAAAGACACCTAAAGAACAGACATACGCTCAGTTCATATCCAGTCAAGGCTACAAATACTGGTTTTCTTTTTTTCTTTATTATTATTATTATTTTTTTTTTACTTCTCCCCGCCCCCCCCAAATACAGTAATTACAGTTAAATGAATGAGCCTGACATTGTTCAAGATGCGGTGACTTTTCACCAACTTATACCTGCCCCACTTAAGAGCCTTCACCCAGGCAGATCAGATGTAGTGTCTTATTGGTAACCTTATTGATGGCAGTGATGCAATTCCCTCTTTTTTGTCCAAACAGACCTGCTGTTAATGATGCAGGTTTGTTCTGCTGTGTCACACAAATACTTTGGCAAGGGCATCAGCTCCTGCACTGGCAATATATGCTTTTGATGGATGAAATGCTACATCATAAATTGATTCATCCAGCTTTTTCCTATGAGCTGTTATTTCTTGCACACATGTCTTGCTGTCCAAATTCCATAATCTAATGGAACAATCATGGCCTGTTTGGGGAAAAAAGAAAAAGAAAAAAGGAAAAAAAGACAAGGTTAGATTTTTGTCAGACACTTTAAATGCATCATAAATGCAAAATCCATAGAGCACAGAGTATTAAAAAACCCTTACTTCCAGACATTAAATAGATTCCATTAGGATCTACAGCTAGACTTGTGACAGCATCCAAGTGAGCAACCATAGAGTGGATCATTTTACCTAAAAGCAAAATAAACAGTTAATTTCCTATGAAGTATTGTTTCTTTTAAAAATAATATTCCCATTAAATGCAATACAGAATAACATGCTTATTTAGATTCCAATATCTGAATGCTACAATTCTATTAGAAATTGTTAAGTTTCAACTACAGACTTGTATAAGTATATGGGTAAATGACACACAACTCTCAAAGGCATTATAAGCACTCTTATCCATCTGGCATCTTCACTGGTAGCAGCAATGACGATGATCAATCCTAAAATGACTGGGCAATAACTTAAATTTTAGTCCAGTAAATGTCCCAGTATCTGCCCACTAGGATACAATGCTGACAAACAGGAATTCATACAAAGGTATTAACAATGATTCTTTTGTTTACTCCTTTCCTTCCTCTTAACATTCATTTCACTGTTCTGACTGCCAAGTACTCAACTGACATTTTCATCCAACCTCCTCTTCTAACTCAGAGGTCCTACCTTGAATAATAACAGTCTGTCCAGTGATTATTATTTTCTATTATGAAGTTTGTTTTTCCTTACATGAATCATTTCACATTTATCCACATGGAAGTCAATGTGCCTGCTCTTAAGTCTATTAAGATCTACAGTTCTCACTAGTCAGTCTTCATCTTCAATATCCAGAATTAATGAATGTCAGTATGCTGTCAACATACTATCCTCCCATCCAGATCATTCTTATGATGTTGAACAGCATATATTATTAATCCCTCCAGGACCTGGTGATTTTCATTTTATTTTATTTTTTATTTCCATAAAGTGACCATTTACTTATTTATTTCCACCTTCTATTTCCTGTCTTTGACCTAATTATTTGTTCATGCCAGATTTTTCTCCTTATTCTACATCTTTTGCCTTTTTTTTCTTTTTTTTTTTAAACAAGATTCTGGTAATGTTTTAATTTCAGAAAAATCATTGCAACATATTTAATGACCACAATTCAAATGCAGATGAGAAGGGGTGGGGAAAAAAAAAAGTCTCAACTTTCTGCATTTAAAAATTGGAAAAATAATAAAAAAACAAAACCCACAAAACCCCAAGAACACCTCCCCCCACCCCCAAACACACTTAAAACAGGGGTTTTGCACATGTATTCACTGGAAGTCAGCTTATGCTGAATTTTTTCTCCCAACTTTGGTAGGATAACATGAAGAAAGTGACTGATGATTTGACAAACGAGAAGCTGATGTTCTTTCTTAGAATTATGCCAACCTTTCTGTCATGACAGGCTGTATAGTTTTTCCCTACATCTTTTCTGTTTTATAAACTTAACCAGCGACTTAAGTATAACACAGGCATCCATTACTACAATGAATTAAGGGTTATGTGTTGCCCTAATTGGTAATAAGTAATGACATTTACTACTGAGACTTGAAAAACACAACTGATATATGCTTGGAGTTAAAAGTGTGGAAATGATGAAGACGGGAAGAAAATGGCAGAGATATTCTATAAATTAACATCTTGCTAATTTAAGAGGACCTTCTTGTCCCTCACAACCAAAAGAGTTTGAGAGTATTTTCTGACTGCTAAAGTCACAATTGCAAGGGATGTCATTATTTCATATGAAAAGTATTGAAGTTTGTCTTGCAAACACCAGAAGTTCTCTTTTATGTAAAACTGTTGCAATAAAGTCTTGATCACTAGTATGTTCTGTACAAATGAATTCTCCTTATGTCTATCCAGATCTACTTTGAACATATTCATACATACAGATTAGGTTCTCTTTACCCTTACCCGTTTTGTTGTCAAAAAATTTGATGTGTCTATCTTCATGAGCTGTAATAGTTACAGGAAGTGTGGGATGACTTACTACCTTGTTAATATGATTATTTGATTGTACGCCTGAAAATAAAAACAAACACAAACATATATTCATCTGCCGTAAAGAAAGGGTTAAAGCTAAAGTGAGAATATTTTAGCATTACACTTTAGCTTACTGTATTAGCTAATATATAAATAACACATTAGGAACAACATCAATAAATCTCATAATAAATAACAGCTTCTTGCTTTACAGGAGATGGACTAAGCCAGGTATACTCTAGCCAATGTACTCTAAGGTTAAAGCTGTACAAATGGTTTATACACATGAAAGATCCTTGAGAGAGATGGCAAACAAGCCAAGGAAAGTACTTCAGGGCAGCACTAACCAAGTGGAAAAGCTATCTATAATATATGTTTAGTAGACACCTCTTATACCTACACATCAAAAAAGATTTACCTTGAAAACAAAAAGAAAGAATCCAAATAACTGAAGTCAACCTCACCTACCAGATTCTGTCAGATGTATTTATGTATTTCAGCTTAAAGAAACACTGAGCAGTTTAGAATCTCTTTAGGGGTTTTCAGAATACTCTGTAGAAAATATTTTCTGTATCTTGATATACCAGTGTTTTAAGGACTGTTTCCCTTATCTCTTTTTTGTTGTTGTTGTTGTTGTTGTTGATTCCATTTGAGAGTCCCTCTTCAAACTAGGAAAGGAATTTCTCCCAATTTGTGATATTGTTTCTCACCGTCAATGCCAGTTTTGCACAATCTCTCCAGAATAAACCTTTTGCACAGTTCTTTTGCACAGTTTTGTAACCTGTGTCAAAGTCTTTATATAAGCTACTTAATACTGTAAGTATAATCACTAAGTGAACTGGACTAATTGGATAGGAGAAGCAAATTCTCCCCTTACAATACTCTTTTAGATCTCATTTCAAATACAAGAATGACCAGAAATTGGAGGCTTTCATTATGAAACTCTTTCATAGGTTCAAGAAAACGAAGTCTGGAAGAAAGCTCCTCTATTTAGAGCAGCATCAGCTATATACAATACTCAGTGATGAGCTATGTCTTTGTAGCACCTTATTTGTAGCAACAGATTTTCTAGTATTAAATGTTCTACAGGAGAGAGGGTTTAAGCATAACCTGTACAGATTCTACACTGAACTAATCTTCTGCTTAAATCACTTCTTACTTATCTTAATATCTTCCATGTCAAAGCTATATAATGAAAACTCTGTATTTTAATATGCAATTCAGACAACTGAATCCAGAGAAGGCTTAGCTTAGTGAAAGCAACAGTTTTTGTTCTCTAACAGCTTTCAAATCCTGCTAACCCACAATCTTTTCAACCGTGTCAGTTCCAAACATCTTTACGCACCTAACCAACTTAAGACATCAAATTGCATAATGCAGGTGAGGAGCATAAGCTTTTCTTTTAATTTGCCATATAGTAAAATTTGGATAAAGGTATCTCATTCAAGATGGATATTTTATAGAAAAGAGCTTTACTTACCAGATTCTATTTGCGATGAAAGCATTACCACTGACTGGGATGTTTCTAAATCATAGATGACTGTGCTGCCAGTGTTAAAAGATGCCACCATATGAGCAGGATCACAACCTATAAAGTCAACTGACGTAGGTATTCCATGCTCTAGAAAGTGAAAGAATTGTCTTTAGAAAGAATGAAACACTGAAATTCTTCGTAGTTTAAACATTAAGTTTGTTTTATACTTTAATGAAGAAATTTGCTCCCTTTAGAGTAATGCTCAGCACCAGGATTATCTTACTAAAATATCTTTTCCCTTTAGTCCTGTTGTCTAGTTTTGAAAAATGGAGATAACAAGCTTAGACACATCATAAGCTGTCTCGTAACAGATTTTCAAAACCAAAATTTCACTGCAAAAACTTACCTTTCTCTCCATTGTAAGTGCAAATACAGGGAATTTTTTCTGGTGGGTTCCATAATCTAATAGTGCCATCTGCTGAACAAGATAGTAAGTGATTCTTTACACCGCTGTAAGCGAGACCCCAGACTGCATCTGTGTGAGCAATTAATGTGCCAGCTAGAACGTTTGGCTCTGGAAAAAACAAAAGTTTAGGAATTAAATTAGTATTTCTTGCACCTCAATATAAATCAAATTCCGCATAAAATAGCCATATATCCCATACAGTAAAAGATTAATTCATCTATCATTCTGTACGTCTGTGATCTAACAGATCTGTTAGTTGTAATCATATACCTATTCTGTAAGTATCAGTTACAGGAAAATCTAAATGCCAAAACATTCAGTGCAAGTGTGAATTCTGAACAAACTAGAATGTAAATAAAAAAATAAATTCAAGACAGCCACTTCTGCATTTATTGTTTTATTCGAGTAGTTTTCTAGAATACAAATAGATTAGATTCACAAACAAAATGGTCCACTGCAACGCACATGAATAATCAGCACAAAGAATAATATTGCCCTACTATTCATCAGAATAGTTTCAGAGAAATTTTGAACAGCTCCATATTCATGCAGCTAGCTAAAATAACAAACTGAGACTTTAACATTTAAATAGCTTGCTAGCATATCATATCTGCAGCCTAATAACTCCTTCAGTCATTTGTTGAAATTACTTATAAAAAACCAACTTATCACTGAAATTAAATCACTTGAAAAAAATGTAAAAGAAACAGTCCTTCCCTAGGGTGGCTATAAGAAGTGAAGAAGTTAGAATGGCCATTATTATCTATCAAGGAGAGCAAGAGAAAGGAAAAAATCAGAACCAAAACAGATTTTTTTTTTTTTTAATTTTATTTTATTCTTTAAACAACAAATACACGGTAGGTCATTTGGTCATTTTTCAGAACTTCTGCCAGCTTTCTCAAAACAAAAATAAAAAAAACCTTTTTCCAGAACACTTGTTACCACCTCCTCTCAGGGAGGCTGACTTATTTCATTCAAACTTATATCTTAAAAATGTTTGGTTGCATCTTTTTGTTTGTGTAAGATGCAAAAACACCTAACAAAATCAGCTTTCCACATTCCTGAGATATTTAAACACTGATGCCTTTACTGTAATACTTTTTTTTTTTTTTTTTTAAAACAGTGTACACTGCTGACACATGGGCATGCTCTAAAACTCTCAGGTATCCTAATATCAAAACAAGATCACTTCTGTTGCGGAACAAAGAAACACATCCATATTTTATAGTTATCTTTCATAGAGGGCTTTTTAATATACTAGGCTTAGAGTGGAATAGAGAGAAACAGGTAGATGTAAAGGAATAAATCCATAAAAATCTCTAAAACTTAGTTTTGTGTGAAATTTGAAACAAGTTGGTCTTGCAACCTAAAGCCCTGTTAACAAACTTTAGGGAGGACATTTTATGAGCTCTCTCTCTTTTAAAAATAACTTCGATATTTCAGTAGAGATAGTTTTGTCTGAGGCCCGTGCAAATTATACTTATTACCCTACCTGCACGAACAGATCATACAATGTTTAGTGTCTAGATTATACTAAATGCATTTTTAGCAGAGACGCAGGACTTGAGCTCTGTATTGGTTTTAAGGAATAAGGTTTACTGATCTTCCTAAATCAATGCAAGACACAGCACTGCTTCCCATCCCTCTCCAACTCACTGATACAAGATTATGCAGCCTGAGTGGCATATCAGCTCATTTATTACAGTAAGCTTATGTCCTGTTGCAAAGGACATAAGTCTTGCCTCTGTTCCATTCAAACTTCAGTGAACTATGAGACTGCACCCTACACTAAATGCAAAATGCTGATCACCATTAATAGCAGGAGAACAAAGCACAGTTTTCCATGCAGTCATCAGCTCTTTGGACACACTGGTTATGGGAACCAAAATGCAACTCAGAAACATGAGACAAATAATTTGAATAGACTGATATTAAGTTTTCTGAGAATTTCCTATCAGGATAAATAAAAAATAATTCCAAAATTTGGAATTTTGCTGCAAATAGTAAGCATGCTTCTTACAAAATAACAGATATAACTAATTTCTTCTTTATTATTTAAAACTCAGAAATTGCCAGTCTTTCTGTTACAGTTCTACATGAAGTATGTCACCAATGCAAGTGGAAATAAATAATGAGCACTTACGATGAAAAAAAAAGTTGAAAAACAAAACAACAATTTAGTGGATAAACAGCATTCACACTTCACAAAAGCTTTAGAAAAACGGATTATCATCAAGCAGAAAATTAATGTTCAAGACAACGGCTATCAGTTGTTTATCTTTTAAAAGGTACTTACCATAGGTATCATATGGGTCGACGTTAGGGCTAGGCATATTCCACCACTGGATGGTTGCATCAATACCACCACTGAAACACTGTTCTCCATTAGAACTAATTGCCAATGACAATACAGGTCCACTGTTGGGAGACAGAGAACAAGAAGTTTACTGATACTGCCAACAGTATAAAGGTTAAAATTTTGGTCTGTTTAAAACAAACAAACCAACAACCCCCCTAGATTGGATTAAATAGTTACAGAAAAATTTGAATTCCCAAGAAACAATTCTGTTAAAACCTGTATTAAATCTCATCAAGTTATACAAACCTGTATTAAAATATTTATAACAGATTAACTAAACTATCAAAATTTAACCAATTCAAGGAACACAATCTTATTTCAAAAGGAGCTACATCTACAAAGCGTGAGTTTTTACAGAGCATCTATGCCAATCTAATAAGTAGCTGTGCTGATAGAGGTGGTTCTAGCCTCCTGCCACCAAAACTATTAACTTTATCAGACAGATGGAAACCTATGCTCCAGTAAACTGGTTCAGAAACAATAATCCTAGAAGGAGTACTTTTTGGCCAAGATTAGACTACTGCTGGCTTAACTTCTTGAATCTGTTTGTTGTGATACTAGACAAGCATAAGCTGTAGCCCAAAGGAAGCAGCACCTCTGGACACACCACTAAGTCAGGTTTAATTGTCTTGTAAAACACCACCCCAAAATTAGATGGCTCACGACAGGCCATGCTCAGGAGACAAAGTTTACTGGTTGTTTAAGTGCAGATGAGCAAACTAGAATTACGTATTTGAAGCTGGTGAAAACAGATTACTGATTGAATCCACCTACGTAATCAGAAGAGCGAGGAATAAAGCTGAACTCTGCATTCAGTCAATGACATTTTTTTTGTCCTGATGATTGCAACTGTACTTTTAATTTCTCAGACCCGTATCTGAGGACTACTACGTTAGACTATTAAATTCTACCTTATCTGTCTTCTTTACATTTTATATATTAAAAAACACAGTCCAAAATATATGCATTGCTCAGGTAATTTCAGTGTCGTCTTCTACATCTCCTTCTCTTTGCAAGGAACCACATTTGCTACTTCCTGCTCTTTTTGTTTTATCACTGACTCTGCAATTCACAACAGGGACTCGGTATTTACCTGGTTTTAAAGAGCATAATCTTGTCTATATGATGTAAAAACAGAATACATTTGTGGCTTTTAAGGTGAAATGTTTTATGAATCCAGGAGATAACAACACTATCAAGCAGTAATTCTGTCACTTACATGTGGGCCCTAAATGTGTAGATGGGTTCTACATCTAAAGAGGCACTCCTGAAAGAAGAAGAAAAGTTATTACACTAAATGAAATCTCTATTGAAAAACTCTAAAAACGTTTAAGGGTTTAATCAATTTCAAAGGCTTTTAAAACACAATTGATGCTTTATAAAAACCCATATACTTGCTTTTTGGCAGGAACCGTTTTCTGCAAATTCCAAAGTTTTAGAGTATGGTCCTCAGAGGCTGTAACCAGCACAGGCTCTACAGGATGAAAAGCTAATGCCCGCACTCCATCAAAATGACTGCGTAGCGTATACTTAGGGTTCCATGTCTTTCGGAAGGCATCTTTATTAGCTGGCAGCTTAAAAATTAAAAGGAGTAATTTTATGTTGAGTTTAAAAATATATATAACATATCTACTCATAGTTTAGGAAAATCATGCTATTTTTGATTCAGTTAATACATATTCAACCTTAAATATGCATTTATCTATTGATCTACCTATATGCGTCTTCAACTCCCTCTCTGGCATGCAAAGTAGTCTGCAAATTTTTTTTCCTACTGTAACAGCTTCTTTTGTTCCAGAGTGAAATGGAGTATAATGCTGAATATTCAAACAAGAAGCTTTGATTTTCAAAATTTGGTTTTAATCCTTTTGTGCAATGATACCTTTATTCTTCCTCCCCAAAGAAAGATATTGGTTTCATTGCTTATAATGTTCTCTGTACCCAAGGAAAAGATTACAACTGTCAAAAGCTCATTTATCACTTAAACACAATAAAAGTAAGCTTCAGGCTCCCAGTGAGCGATCCTCTTCAGATGAACAGCTTGACTGAGAATGACAGGAACCATATGTAATTCTTGAATAATTCTAAATACTAAGTAAGGCATGTACACAGAAATAGTTAATCCAAATCTTAATAAACATTTGTCATTATTTTAAACACAACATTATGTAAAAATATTATTTGAAACTCTTTAATATATTTGAAAGTTTTAAATATATTTGTGAGGTAATAATTTAAAGCTCTGAATACAATTTATATTAACCAGAGAGTGGAGAAGACCCATAAAAAAAACGATATCGTGCTTATTCTAAACCTCCACCCAAGGAGAAATACATACGCATATATGTCTCTCTTCCTCTCCAGTAATTATAAAGGGAGTTTAGAAAACTGACTTTAGTTAGAAAACCAAAATTAGCAAATGAAGAATGAATAGAAACTAATTCTGTACTCTGCCTTACACACTATCTATTCACCATGTATTTGTTAAAGCAGTTTTCAACTGTAGGCCAGAATCTCAGTATCCCAAGATACTTTTAGCAACACTATGAAGAGATTAAAATCTCTCGTATCTAATAAAATCTTAGTACCTTATATCTGTTAGGACTGAAAATAAAAATCAGATCATAATGTAACATACACTCTAATAACTATTCTTGGACCAAATCACCACTACTCACTCAAACAAAATTTGATTATATCTAATCAAAATATTTTGTTTTCAGTCTTCCTCCTCCACACTATACTGAATATCACAATATCTTTAATTGAGATTTAAGTTAATTAGTTTAAAAACAACAACAACAAAACACTTTACCACAATCTCCTTAAACGTAGAGTTTAGAAAACAACAGCAACAACAAACAAATACAAAAAAAGAAAACGCCAAGCAGATTAGAGGAACGATCAGAATTGGAAATGTCTGCTTCATAATACTTGTCCAACCTAATCTAATAGAAACTGTTTTTCCCTTTATTTTGTTTGTCTGTATGGGAACACACAGCAAGCAAACTATTCATTTTGCCTTACAAACCACCAGGTAAACAGACTACAACTACAACTGAGGAAGGTAAAGCTAAAAGCTAAGAGAGGGAAGGAGGGAAACTCTTCCTGGCCCCTGTAGTCAACAGAATCCTTATAGCACAGTAAGGAGATGTGCATCTTTCCCTGACTATCCCAATTAACTACTCACCTACAGCAATCACAGAAATAAGAAAACAATAATTAGTAACTATAGTCAGAGTCTTTTAATCTTTTAATGTTATTTTTTTCTTGATCATGTTGCGACTTCAGAGATTTCCAAGTTTAGATGCTCTGATAAATGAGGACTTCTGGATTTGCAGCCAAAAACCACTGCCATACTGTGCAGCTATGGTATCAAGAATATACGAATTGGAATATTTGAATTAATAATAGTATCACTTCCACAGCGTAGAAAGAGCTACATGCACTGAAGTAAATATAAAAAACTAGGTATTGAAAGAGGCATGACTTGAGATGACTGTACTCTATTACAGCATCTACTGCTTAGATGACTAGTCTTGTGGGCAGTTTGTGCACTAAAACATTCCCATACAGAAAAATATTCAGCTACAGTTAAAATTCTAAACTTTAAAAATTTAATCCCCATCCTACCCACATGTCCTCTCCTTTTCAAAATACAACTCTCATCAAGGAGTGATATACAAAAGCTAGTGGAAGCCTGCTGTGGTTTTTGGGAGGGTGGGGCTGGGGTGAGGTTGTCTTTTATGTGTGTTTGTTTTTTTTTTTTATTTTCGCTATAATGGTTCACACCTAAGGTATTTGAGGAGCGTGGAACTATTGCAAGCAAAATGCAAGAAGTCAGACTACTGAATGTGTGGTGGTTTTTTTGGGGTTTTAACTTAAACATTAACTTAAAACTTAACATCAGCTGCTTATCTGGAGACTTACTGGAAAAACAGGTGGCTTCAGCTGGGCTTTTAGAGGCAAGATATTAAGATGTCCTACAAGTACTGTATTACAAGTACAGGCTAAGACATGGTCTCACTGTACTGCACATACATAGTTATGTGGAAACCACTTCAGAAATTAGGAACTATCAAGGAATTTTTAACCTGAAGGAACATCATGATGAGGAACTAATACCATCTGAATTTCAGTCTCTCCAGATCCATGGCAGGACAAAGATTCCCTTCTTCTTAAATAAAAATATTAATAAAACCTTTCCATCTGTGTTATCTGATACTGCAAGTTTATCTTTTCTGACACAGGAAGAAGTCAGAAGTCACCACACATTTTTCAGATACTCTTGTAAAAGCCCCTACGAGCACTGGGAAAGGAGCACCGCAGAGGAAACAGAGAAACTGAATTACAATTATGGCCAATCATTTCTCATTCCTATTTGGTGAATAATCCAGTTTGAAGGGAAAAAACTGATACCTGTATTTTGTCTCCTGTATCAGCCCGATAATAATGAATTAGATGACCTCTCCCCATACACCTCCCAAACCAAGCCATAATTCAAGAACGTCTAATGAAAGGTTCTTGATGAGAAACTTTTGAAAAATCCAACTACACTGACATACCTGTCAGAAAAATGGGAACGACACAAAAGAAAAACAACCAACCAAAAAAAAGAAAAAAACTGAGAAGTTCAGTAGCTTGATTTGAGATTCTAAACTGCTTCATATTCTTTTTTTTCATCAAGCAAATTGGTATTCAATGAAGATATAGGCAGCAGCATTTAGAAATTAACCAACTAAGTAAATAGAACATTTTGTAAAAACTATTCAATTTCATAATCCCCACTGAAATTTACTACAGGTTAGGGGTATTGTTTTACTACCGGTTCTGGACGTTTCAAAATTAAGGTGCCTTAAAGCATGTACAACAATGAAGTTATCGAAAAAACTTTTCTTTCATGTCCGCTTATTCACAGATTTTATTGAAAAGATTTTTAAAAAAGTGTTACTTTCCACATACTGCACATGATCTTCAAGTCTGTCTATAACATTTTCCATGTGGAGATTCTACCTACAGCAGATTTAGCTAGATAGAAGGCAAAATCCTGAGCAAAACAAGATGTAGAGAGCTGAAACTGAACTCTGATTTTAAGTTACCTTATTTCTCAAAAATTTTATGTCATTTGAAATGAATAAAATCTGAATCTGAAGATTAATCTTTACTGTGAACAGGACAATATATTATATAAAAGTAGGAAAATACTGCAAGTATTTTTTAAAAAGTACTTTCATTTTTATACAGTTCAATAATACAAGGATGGACATTTAATGTTTTCATTTGTGATTCAGGAAATATGACTATACAATACCCTGCAATAAAGTAGAAAGGTAAGTATTAGTACTTACTTCATCACAGCAATTAATATTTCTACCAGTTACAAATACTGAAGGACAACTATGATTAAATAAAAGCTGTGTAGTTTAAGTATTTTCAGACCCTGTAAAGAGCTATATAATTTATTTCTTCACTTTGCAGATTCTAAGATTTTAATAAAAACCCTAATAATTGTTTCCAATACAAACACAATGTATCTGACTTGAAAAGTTATACAGAGTTATGGAAACAAAGTGAGGTACCTTAATAAACAAGCATCAAAAAAAGACACTTTACAGTACAATATATAAGACTTACCTGAACATTTCCCTAGCCAGACAAATATTACTAGCCAATTAAAAAAAATCATTTAAGAAAAACACTACTGGCAGTAGCTTAATGAATATGGTGAAAAGAATCTCAAAACTCTCTAGATAATAAAAATATTCCCTAAAAGTTTACATCTGAAATATACAACAATGTATAGTCTATGCTGTTAACAGTATATAAACAAAAAGAAGGTAGCAAAGAAGTTAATATCGTTATTTGTGTTTTATGCCATGTCTTCAACACTCCATTGCAGTGTACAACTGGCATTTTTGTTTAAAGAAATTCATGTTAAGAAGTCAAACTGCATTTTATGTCATAACACATCCCCCCAGTGACAAAATATGAATGAAATTATCTAAGAAGAAAATAAACAAGTCATCTTAATTTTGATTACCCAAACTACTTTCACAAAGTAGTTTCACAAAGCACATTCACAAAGTGCTCCCTCCTCCTCCCACAAAACAGTTTTTGCTACTAAAAGCTCTGTTCTCTGCATCTGTAATGTTCAGGGTGGGGGTAGAGGGCAACTATCATTTATTAAATTAGACTGTATAAAGAATTTTAAATAAAATTGCACTTACATCATAACTATAGTCTGCATCATTTGTTACTGTCAAGTCTGCAAGGTCTCCAAGGCCCAGTACACTTAACAAAACATCATCAGAACCCATAATAAATGACTTGCCTCCTCCAGATGGAAACGTTATTGGCTCAGCTACAAAGAACAAAACAGTTTCTTTAAGTCTCAATGTAATAATTTAAACTGATGAAATACTGCATTATTCATCACTTACAGGCAAAACAGAGTTTAAAACTGAACTTGTATGCACTACATACTACATCCCAAGTAAAAAAAGAGCATGACAACACGCACACATGTGCAAACACACATATATTAAAAATTATTCTTGATCATCATTTCTGTCATTTGATTTCAACTTTAAACAGACAAACTTTTGTATTTAAAAAGGTCACAAGAAAGAAGTGACTTGACTGACATCACTTTGCAATACCAAACTTATGTCCCAGGTCTCCAAATTATACATTCACTATACCATGTTGTCTGCCTTCTACCCATTTGCAAATAAGTCTCTGTGCTTTATACTAGTCAAACATCTCTATTTGCACCAGTAAGTAATTTTATCTCAGGTTAAAGGCCTCCTGCAAAACCTTTCTTCTACTTTCAGTTTTCAGATGATAAAAAAGGAAACATCTGTTATTCATGAATCCCTTCTCTTACTTTTGTAACAGGATTTTGGATTCTAGAAGTTTAAGAATATACTCAACTGGTATTTATCTTAGTTAGCTGTGCCTTCCCCTAATTAATATTTAACATTTCTGTTAATTACCATTTAGAATGGAATAAATATAAAAGTTATCTGTAAACATTCATTCTGAACTCACATCTGAATAATAAAGTTTCAAACATTCACCCGTATTCTTCAGTCTTCAACAATCCCACGTACCTCCTTCTAGAATACCCACAAATATCACCTTAGTGGTGAGGAATACGACTAAAGGCTTAAACATTGTAATACTTTAGCATGTTATTAGAAGCTGTTTTTACTTATCAGTATTTGTTTGGGACACTTGAAAGGTGGAGTACTTTAGACCAACTTCAGCAAAGTGTGAACTTCAGTTAAGTGCAAACATCTGCAAAATATGTTAAATCTTGTTTGACATCTTCAAAAATTAAATCTCCTTGACTTTTAGATTTCGCTGATTTGGAATATAGTCTCGCTGTAATGGCACTCCTCATTTCTAATCCTCTCAGAAAAAAAAACTTGAAACTCACAGAAAATAAAACTTCCAGAACTGAAAAACATCCATATCTTTTTTTTTTCCCTTACAGAAAGTTCCAAACAAGAGGACTATTAATTAAAACATTCTATTGTTGAACATAGATCTTTATTATACTACATAGCCACTATGTGAATGGTAACCTAGTCATGTTTCACAGCAGCTGAAGAAAAGTTACTATGACAAAGCGTAAATTACAGGTGCCTGGTATCATTGCTATGGCAATCAGAGGTGTGCAAAGAGGAGCCAGCCCGCTCAGATCAATAGATAAACTTTAGTATAGACAAAAACAGCACTTCAAGAATAAAAAAAAAAAACCTCAAATGCTTGGAAACTACTACACTATTAAAAATACAACCTTATTAGCACAGACAACAGATACAACAAAGCCTACTCTTCCTACAATTGCATAAAAAAAAACAAACTGTATTCTAACTATGCACAATTAACTCTTTTTAAAAGATTCACAACCCACACAAAGGTCTTGACTCAGAAACCATTAAATTCACAGCCCAAACACCTTACCATGCCCTTATATAAGCAAGCTTTTCATTTTTGTTAGTATTTTCAAGCTCAATTTGAGTTTATTCCAAACCACTCACATTTCAGAAAAAGCCTTATTCCTAGAAAACTCTAAATTATTTTCCATGTTCCCACGTTGTGTTTTACTATGGATTTGATTTTTTTTGTTTTGTTTTGTGTTCAGTCATCCATGCTTATTAGATGAGATCAGTTTCTAAAAATTGGTGTTTCAGTAAAAGTGTCTAAGCCAAATATAAAACGAGAAAATATCTTCATATGAAGCAAGAAATAAAATACCATAAACATTGTTTGGGTTATCTTAAACTGTGAAATCCTCAAATAAATAACAATTAGCTCCTCAATTACTTAAGACACTAAGATTTTCCTGATTCTTTTCTGACAAAAAAAAAAAAAAGTGGGAGGAAAAAGAAGTTGATTCCAATACTTCATTTGGAATTTCCAAAACTGGCTCACCTCCACTGTCTTGACAAGGTTCCAGCCCCATAAATACAATTATTCATTTACAAGCCAAACCTCCCAAGTATACAGTAACAGAAACAAAGCTTCTGATCACTGGAGAAAGGAAACAATATGCTCATTTTACACCTGCGGACACTTTCCGTCCCTGTTGCGATGCTGTGAGTCCTATCTGATCTTTAGGACAGGCCCACATGGTTTAAATTAACTCCCAAATCTGTTATATTTATACTTTGTCAGATTAATGTTGTCTGTGCTTAGCAGATCAATTTTCACGAAAATATGCTTTATACTGAAAGTGAAGCACTACCACAGAAAAACACTACCACAATAAGTCTATACATAAATCTATCAAACTCCATTTGCAGAGGTGAACATCCCTTTATTTAAAACTTCAAAATTAATACTATATGAAATTCAGAAGCGTATTTCTCAACACTAAAGCTGCCAATATGTAAAACATGTAGTTTAACTACATTAATTCATTTAATTTTTTTTTTTTTTTTTAAATATATAGCAGAGAAGTAATACAACAAAAGATGCATGAAGTTAGAGCTATTAAAAATAAAGATTCACACCTGGGCATACCAAAAATGATATATCGATAGATATATGCAAACGATAAAGTTAAATAAATTACTTATCAAATGCTTTTATTTTAAAAAAACAGAATATTTTTCTATCCTAATAGCATAATATATATGTTTAACAGAGTTTGCAACCAATAAATACCAAATAAAAATGTCATGTTTTCACATGCAAAGAAACTTGTACTAAGTGAAAAGATGCAATGATTCAGTATTTGCTAGGCCTTTTTACCCTGAAGTTCCTGACATCATATATAATTAAGTCAAATTCAAGCAGTAATGTTTGTACAGAATTAACCTGCTTTAACCTCTCATCAAGTATCTACGTCCACATGTGATGTTCTTGTTTACTGTAAGACAGTGACATCTGATCTTGTTTTCTAGAAAGTTAATACCTGATACAATATAAGTGGCAATAAGTACCCGAGCAATTAGCTGTTACTGCTGTTTTCTGTGGAAAAAAAAAAATTCCATCCCCACAGTATTATGGATGTTCAAAAAGAAAAACAACACATGAAAATAATAATTTGCTATACAACATATCGGATGAAGAATCACGCTGTAGTTCATTCTGTTTTTCTGAAAATCATCCAATATGGTAAAATGGAAACCCACATTTCTTACGGCTGAAATTATAAAATGTAATTATCGCAAAACAATTTTCTCATCATATTTAACCAGACACTTGAGTTAAAAAAAAATTATTATTTTTTTTTTTAGAAATTAAGTTTTAGAAAGGTAGATGATATATTCGCAGCCAATTAGAGCCATAGTTCTAACAGAACCACACTTTCTTCCCTGACCCCCTAACCCTCACCAGGAAAAAAAAAGAAAAAAGTGAGCTTGAAAAAACACTTTGTTCTCTACATGAAAATGAAGTTACCAACCACTCTATTTACAACAGAACTGGAACACTTAAAGCAGTGTTAATGCTACTTAAAGTAGCATAAACCTTATGTACAGTCGTTACAGCTTGGTAACATTCATCAGGCTAGTGTGCCCTATGGTTGTTGCCTAAAGCTATCTGCAAAAAAACTTAGGTTTTAAAACATAGCTGAATAAATAACTGACCAATATCAGCATCTTATGATAATGAACTATTTTGCCCTTGTTAACAGAAGACAGACCATAAAGAATACAAAGACTACACTAAGCTTGTTTGCTTGCAATTTTGCACAATCCGGTATAAAGAGACAAAGACCTAAAAAGCCACATAGTATTCAGGATAGAATTTGTGACCAAACAGCACAATTTACACTCTACTATTCCAATTTAAAAGGTATGCAGAAACCACAAGTAGCAGGTAAGATAATATTCATACTACTGCTCTTACTGAATAAAGCCCAGCAAACTGAACTGATAAACTGAAAACATATGAGCACATTAAATAGCAGGGAAATATAACCCTGAAGGCACAGACCACTTGAGAATAGTTTAGGAAATCTTTATTTGAAGTGTAGCATAGTGTTTGTGCTACCCCATCAAATTCAAATTTACCATCTATTTCTTCAGAAAGATTGCTTTGTACCATATTACTTGGTAATGTGCCTCTAAAATAGAGGACAGTTACGTGGCTCGTCCTTAATAATCTGTGTTCCTCTGCACAGCATGTACGGCCTAAAACAGACGGAGGGAACTGTAACTGTAGGGTCACATGCCCATAATACCTTCACACGGCTAAAAAGCTATTTAAAATACCTAGCACAAAGCATCACATCAAGCACATGGTATTGAGAAGTCTGGTATCTCTCCAGTATCTATAACACCACATTTACAACGATACTACAAGATGCATGCACACAGGTATTAGCAAGCGAAACTTCACCAGTAGTTTTTTCAATTGCACTCTACAGGTGAATTTGATACCGGTGCATCTTTAAATTGTAAATGAAAACAGGTATGAAAAAGGCAGTAAAAAGAAGTCTGTAAGACAAACTCTTAATAGTTTGGGAGATCATCAAAAAACCTCCCTGGAAGATTTCTATTTTTTGCTTGTCTGGGGACAGGAATTTGAGGTAGAGCGGGTGGGATGACAGCAGGGATTAAAGAAGAACCAATAAGCAGCATCAATAACAATGCAAATTGTTTTGACTTCTGGGATAGCTGATATCATGCTAGGTTTTATGGGTCAAAGATCATCCTAAAAGAGCCAAATCTGAATTTGGTGGAATATTTTGAATGTTTTTTTTTTTTCTCCCAGTAGAGGACAGATAATTTACACCACAGTATTCTAATCTTGAAATTACTACAATGAAAACTATTCTTTTAAAACTAGAACCATAAAACTGTAGATGGCAAAAAGTTGAGTAACAAGATTTTGGGCTGTTTAGGTAATAGCTTGCCACTAACTTCCATTGCCTAAGATAATCCTGAAACTGGAACTAATGCTTTGTAAAGAAATGCCTAAGCATACAAAGATTATATGTAAAATAGGACAAGAGAATTTAAAAATAATAAATGAACATTAAAATTGAGGAAAAAGACACAAGTGAGTCTCATAACTTAAATAACCACTTTTAAATTTCACTTTAAAATGCAAACTGTGTATCAGATTTTAATACTCACCTTTTCCCCCTCAATCAATAACACCCTATTTGTACAAGGTTTTGCTAACATGGGGTCTGCAAACAGGGATTTAATACTGAATAGTTTCAGAACACACAGCTGTACATAAAGTTGTTTAAAAATAGTTATGAAAAAAAGGTCAGTTACGATAAGCCACAGGGATTCAAGCTATAGTCTCATAAAACCATTTGGGAAGAACTGCAAATAATAATGATGTGGCAATCTGCAACTCCATTAAACTTTATAGAGGGGACATTAAATTACAGCGTGTGCTTTCTAGAAGAAATCTCCTGAAACATAATAAGTAGCTGAATTTTTTGTACCTTCCTCTGCTCTTGCACCTTCATGATCAGTCATTCTAGAAGAGGGTGACCTAGATTGATTAATGATTCCTGAAGGGATGTGGGGTATCTCATCATCGCCCAGATCTGCTATCATGTCGTGAAGTTTTGTCCTGTTGACTCCTGTAAATTAACGTCAGCAGCAAAAATTCATTTGATTGCTACCGCTTGACTTGACAGAAGTCTAAAAATCTATTAAACTAAGTAAACAAGAACAACCACTAATGGGACCTACTTCAAATAAATACAATGCTTTGCTTTTGTCTTTGTATATTAATAAAATTGATCTTCTGGAAATCAATAGGAGTTAATGCATTAAATCTAAAACTGCATGCAAACTGTTTCACTTCACCAAATCAAAGAATAACTGCTTTGTGTTCTGTAGATATATTTTACAATTTCCTGTAGGAGAGAAAAAAAACTCATCATCTTACAGCCCTTGTAAGAAGCCAAACATCAAAAGAACATATTAAACAAAATACATATGAATTAAACATTTGCTAATAATATTACAGAACTTTAACTGTACTAAACAATTGAACATTGAAAAACAGTGCAAATAAAAAATAAGCTTACAAATGAGGGAAAAAGTACAGATAAATCATAATGGGGGTGCAACAAACAATTAACTTTCCCTGCTTTTGAATGGTATTCAAGTTGTATAAAACATTTATTAAATACAAGACCAAGCATGCTTTCACCACTATATGAAACTGCAGATGCATAATACATCTATTATACCAGCATGCCACTAGAAATAAAATATACTGAATTATGTGTATTAAATTCATAATGTAGATACTAATTAACAAGAATAGGATGTTTTAATTAAAAAACATTTAAAGTTAATTTCTGCTTTCAACTTATATCTTTCTTATAAAAATACCACTATGGAGTGTATTTTTCTTTTAAGCTCACTACAATGTAGATACTTACTACGTTTAAAAGGACATATCAATACTTAAATAATTTTCAAATATATCCATTTTTGGTGAAATATGCTTTAGGAAGCAATTTATTACACTCTGAGTTTATGTGCCACTTTTAACAAAAAATACAAACCACACAAAGCCTTTGTTTTATAAAGAAGTAAACAGTACAATTACAGATCACTTATCAAAAGCAGAACTGTTTGTTTAAGCAGTTAAACTGTAAAACACACTCTTACAAATAATACCTGATCATTTCAATTTTTACATCTTACTTTGACAAAAATGGTTAAAATGCATGTGATCAAAAGTAAGTGTCCATCAATAATTGAATTCTCCAGAGGTAAATGCAGAGAGGGATCACAATGAAAAATATTTCTTCAAGTAGGATCACAGCAAAAGCATACCATGCATAGCCTAAGAAGGATGCTATGTAACTATTCACATTAATAGTTATAAAACCTGTTCATTTTGCCAAATATAAACTAGAACTCCCTATACTTTTTTTTGTGCTTTTGATATTTTTCTGTCTTTGTTTTATGGAACACATAGTATTTCCATTAAATCTATGAAAGCCGTTACCCAGAAGTTGTTTGAGAACAAAAATGGCTTTCAAAAGTTTCCCTTATGCAACAGAACGTATTTCTTGAATGGTTAAGTTTCATTTTACTCTCATGTATTACTGAGTCTAGAAACCTATGATCTCAGCTAATGAAATGAATGTGAAATATTTCAAGTTTTCTTCCCTAGTTATAGTTGTAATCTTTATGTAGAATCATTTCCAAATAAACCCAGAAGTAAAGCAATATTATTATTACTTTAAGAAAAATACAGACGGATAAGGCAAGAATTAATAGAAAGAGACCTGCTTGAGTTTTGGAGGAGACAGTGAAAGCTGATAAAAAATTCCTGCAAACAAAATTACTAACAGGAACGTGCAACATTCCCTTAAATGCATGAACAGAAAAGATTTCATTCCAGTTAGACTTGAAAGCACAGGAAGCATCTATCAGGAGGGTGGGGGGAACAAAGTATGTGTTACAGACACTATGGTCTTATCACATTACAAATGTTAACCGAAAAGTCCTGAAAGTAACGTCCTTCATCATGCAACTGAAATGACCTTCCAATTTTTGCTGGCCCACAGTTACACTGCACTTTAAGTCTTGACGGTGTTACTGTGCTTTTGTGCGCTTCAGCTGACAGTTTTTCTACCTGATGATTCTATCGTATCATCTGATCACTTCCTGTAGACATCAGCAGACTGAAATGAACTGTATTTGGCCTGAAGAGCACAGGTCTAAAAACATAACTCTGTCCAAAGAGGTGAACACCTAGGCGTAGGTGAACTCCTACACACCAACATTTTTTTTTTTTTAGTAGCCATTAGACTGACATGGGTAAGATCTCATCTCAAAGGTACAACAGTTGATTGCAGTCAGCAGGTGAGATCTCATTTTAAAAAAAGACATTCTTAAGTGGCCAGGTCTCAACTGTACGGACCACAGAGCTTGCTTTTGTGCATTTTCTATTCCAGTTGGAGCCACCTGTGGCGATCAGCAGCAGATATACTCTTGAAGATACTAGAGAGCAATCACTAAGTTACATGATAAAAGTAACGACTGGTACCCTGAACTGTCTACTTTAATATACTCTTTGCTCTCCAGAAGAAAACACATTTGTCTTCTCCATGTTGATAAACATGAACTATTCAACACATTCAGGAAAATGCCAAAAATGGCTTATGAGCTTTTATTTACATCCAAACTGAAAGCACCTTTTGTAAGTGCCTTCACCCTGAGCATAAGGGCATAAGAAGACTGTCTCAGAGCATACGCAGAGAGAACGAGCAGTAGTCCTGTTCAGTCTGCTACCCACTGCTACCTTGAACCAGCCAGGGGATTGTCAGCGGATTGTCAGCCTTGCCTTTTAGTGTTTTTCAGCAAGTTAAGTCACTTCTTGTCCTTCAGGCATTCACCTCAGAACAGCCCTCAATCCATCACGCAATAGAGAGAGAAACTTCTTTTACAAAAAAGTTTACAAAGGACCAGATGCCATTTCAATCTACCACTCTGTACTTCATGCTAAAAAATGTCAATACTCATGACTGGGAGACTGCCACAGAAGACTGTAGAGATTTCTGCTTTCTAATAAGTGTGCCTTCATATCACTGTTGAAGTATTCTAAATGTTACAGAGATTTTTAAGGATTAGAATGTGCTGATTCCACATAAGCAGCTATCTACGCTCAAGGTACAAACTGGCTGTGTTCTAGACTTCACGATGAAAGACAACAATCAGTAAACATGAACCTGGTATGAACAAAATCAAAACACCTAGAATCCCATTCCAGCATATCCTCCTTCAGAGATCAAAAGTGAAAGTGTTAATGAAACATTCAGCACAGAGAAGCTGTGCTCTGACAAGTCAAACATATTTTTATTAGCTCCGAGATGTAATAGTCTGAATCTAACACAGTGATACAATGAAAATGGTTAAAATCCAAATCATTACATAAATACAGAACAATCAGGCTGAGGCAGAAGAACGGGAAAAGAAAAAATGAGAGAAGTGTCAAGGACCAGGAAAATCAGTAAAAGAGTCTCCATTTAAAGTGATCTAAACATACAACTTAAGATGTGAAAACTATTTTCTAATTGCTGAGAACGCGTTAGTCTGATCTAATTGTATCAAATGGGACATGCATCATCTCCACAATCATGTTGTGAAAACTTGACAAATGACATCTGAAGAACAGTCAATACCTGATTTGCCTGTGAAAACTGATTTTATCCAACTTAGGCAAGAAGTTTAATGCCTTAAATTCAGCATATTAGTGTAAAAGGTAAGCTTGTAAGAAAACAGTTTTGTAGAAATCAAACCTAACTCCTCATTTATCTATCACAATTAAGTCCAGAATATACTGTGGGTGTTTTTAATGTAAAAACAAATAAAAACAACAAAAACCAGCAACAACAAAAACAAACAAAAACATCCCCACAACCTCAATCAATAGCCACACTTGGCTTACTTTACTGATTACATTACAAAGGTAAAGGTTTTTTTTTTTTTAATTCCTTCCATAAGAAAGTAGTATTTCCACATAATACATTGACTATTCTGACAGATAACAAAAACAAAAAGGAAAAAAAAAAAGCAGGAATTGCATTATGAAGACGTGTCAACAGTAGGTGACTTAAGTTAGGGTGTTCCACCCAAAAGAAAACATATGAATGCAAACTACAGAAGTATCAAAATAAATCACATCAGCGTCTGTTCCCTCATTAACCTCTAAAACTGGAATGAAAGTTACCACACCTGGGCCAGGGCCAAGAAGATCCTGTCATGAATAAAACAGTCTAAATGCAGATTATGGGATAGTTACCAGATGCAGATCCAATAAAAGAACTCATTAGAATGTTTACCCTATCATTCTGCCCGCAAAACATTGCAAAAGATGATAGTCAGTGCACATTTATTTGATCACGATGATGTATATACTGACACACAGACCTCAAAAAATTCTGATAGAAGTCTGATAATAGGCTTAAAAATCTTGAAGAGCAAAATAAGATGAATATGTTATGCGAAGCTTGTGAAAGATCAGACATAAGAAGCAGAAATAGACATCCTTCTACACTATTTTCAGTCTCAACGTAAAAAAAAAAAATAAATAAAGAAGGTTACAAATGAAATAAAAAGAATTTAAACAAACCTGTCCCACCTTAAACACACACATTTATTGTGTATGGAGTTACGCCATTCAATTACCTCAGTGATTTAGAGGTCAATTTTTAACCAGAAACTAGTATCATGTATCTGACTACTACAAAAATCCCATAAACCAATCTGTAAGACTACTAATATGAGCTCTGGGATTCTCAAAATAGAATTAAAATTAAAGACAAAAACAAACAAACAAAAAAACTAAACCATAACCAAAACATTAAATAGTGACTTACACCACCTCACAGAACTGTGACACGCACAGTTGTCTCCTGATTATTTCTTATGCAAACATAACCAAGCTTTGAAATGACTTTAGATAAAGAAAATACTTCTCTAAGTTTTGATAGAGGAACACACATTGTCAGACAATACAAGTCAAATAATAATTGACGGCCATCATGTCATATCATTCAAGGTGCAAAATTTCATGTTTTACTGCTTGTAGCAACTGCAGGAAAGCAGACTGAAACTTTTTAACCTTTTCAGTTTTGCAACTGAACACTTCAGATAGAGTCACTACTACTTATTCTCAGTGATTGTCACTATCAATTTAATCAGCAATGTCAACCGCTAAAACACCGCTCTTTTCTAATGGGCAAGGATTATACTCTTCTTCTGGAATCTGCAAGACTGTATAAATGGGAAAAACAAAATGATGGTGAAAATTCTTAATTCCATAGCAGCCAAGGAAGCAACAACTGCAGGAAGGAAAACATTCTTATACAAGCCTAAATAACATCACCAAAACAAACAGCAAGGCCTGAGAAGGGCTTTCTGTTGTTTTTGCACTCCTACAGCAACCCTACTTGTCACTGTTTTACTACTTACAAAAGAACTTTTTACAGGCGCTTTATGTTGAAAGTTTAGTTTAACATAGTTCAAAAAGGACAACCTGTCTGAAAACTCTTAAAGAGTAAAGAAGCATCAACCAAAACGTGGCAACTGCACAGAATAGCGAAGGGCACCATAAAATAAAGCTTAGAGCATAAACAAAGCAACAAAAAGAGTTCATAATCACATTACAGGCTTTTTTTCCTCCATTCTCATGTTGCCTTAGATTTCAAAAATAAGCCATAAGACCATAAACAGCAATTATAGCTTGATTCAAGCTCATGATTAAAAAAAAAAAAAGAAAAAAAAGACAACAACACCCAAACCCCAAAACAGCAGTACATTATTTCAATTTAAGAAGCAGAGAAAGCTTAAATCTTCTTTCACGGAACTTTTTGGAGTAGAAATAACCCCAGAATGCAAATTGTTGACTATTTTCGTACTCCCATTACAAAGCAGTTAGTTCTCTTTACCTATCTAACCTTAAGTTTTTGTGTTTTCAACACATCTGTCTCATCTAGTAAATGGCTAGAGATATAGGTTTCAACATTCACATTCAGCAGGTAGAAAGTTAAAGTTGGTTGCCCCCATTACAGAAAACAATGTTTAATGGAAATAAATAAATAAAACAGAACTCATGAGCAAAAAAAGAAGTCTTCTATATAGATAAGCAAAAAAGCGTTGCATTACAAGATTCAGAATCTGCACTTACTCTTTACCCCTTTCTTCCCCTTTCGTTCCTTCTTGTACTGTTCCTTCAGTTTACTTATTAGTCCCTGGTCTACATCCCAAACCTCAGCAGTTGGGGACAGGTCATCTTTGTCTACATGCAGCATATTATTAAAAGAAAAAAAATCAGCAATTGGCAATGCAAGCTGTTGGCGATTTACTATAATAGCTGTATAAGAGCATCAATAAAAGTTCTTAATAAATCTTTAAAGGTGCAGTCTCAGTTTAAAGTTTACAAATACTAAATCTTGTTTCATAGTTTTCCAAGGCACTGCTTAATATCAGTTACATATTTGAAAATTGTATGCTAATTTGTTATTAAGGAGTAAACAAATTAAGCTTCATAAGTAACTTTATGTTACATACTTCAAAATACAAAAAAAAATCATTGGTGTTCAGAAACGATTACTGCATCTTTAGAAAGACAGTGTTAAGAAGTTATTCAGCCAGTGTTGAATAAGCAAATAAAAGTATTCATGCTGTATTACTCATGAAAATGCAAGCTGAGTAAGTCAGTGCCAGTTTATTCATGAAGACCACCATGCATCCTCTCGCACTCATTCTACATGCACAAGAAAGAAATCTTGATCCTACATGTAAGCAGGGGAACAAGTCTGTAAGTACAGCATTTTACATGAAGATGGATAAATCTAATTCACATATGTGAATAAATTGACATCCCATTGCATTCCAGCAATTACAGTATAATTAGTAAAAATACCACAATCCACAGTTATTTCAGAAGATTTGTCTTTTTCTGTTTGACAAATATTGCCAAGTTACTTATTATCCACAAAAAGTCAAGTCTCCGCCTTTCTAAACTATTTCAAACATTTCTGGAAAGGCTGAATTAGGAAAGGCGTAAACTTGTTTCCAAGACAAGATAAATGTAACATTTGCAGAAGGACCTATCTAAAGAACAACTAAGTATCAACCAAACTTGGCTTATGTGCCAGTCATGCTTAAGCTCACAAAAATTTTTAGACAAAATAATAAAACTAAGTTCCTCGGTTCCCAACTTCCAATTATGCCTACAATATCAGTGTCTCCAATTTTTGATATTATAACTATTTGAGTCACAGAAGTGCACAAGAGGAGCCATAGGAGCAGAGACAAAGAAACATACGCATTTAGGAAGCAAAATTTTATAAAACCAGCAAGAGTTAGGTTAAGTACAAATGTTTCATGACAAAACATGACAAAGAACGGGAATATATTCTAGGATACTAATTCATCTACCAAAAGACCATTATTCAGATAGGGCAGATCAATGACAAAGAGAAATAATCTTGATCAAAGAAATGGAATACAGAAATAGCAAGAGCTGAGAAGGCAGTAAACTGAACATAATGGGAAAGTCTCCAGAACTGTCCACAAAGAACTGTGGAGAGGGAAACAGAATAATTACCTCTTACACCAAACTACTACAACTACCAAACTGCAAACAGAAAGACCTCAATCTTTATGAGTACAGGGGCAAAACACCAACAGAGAAAAACACTGCTTATTCAGGAAATAGAAGAGGCACAAAAACAAAAACGCCCAAACAAAAGAGAAATGAAATCAGAAAAACAAGCAACCAAAAACAAACAAATAAAACCAGAGGAAAAAAAGAAAAAAAGAAAGGAAATTCGGTGGAAAAGGGAAAAAAGCTCTCCAAAGCACCATTAATAGAAGAAAAATAATCAGGCAGGTTGCAGCATTGCAGAGAAGGATTTAAGAATTAAACTGAACCAGGAGCAGAACATATGTTACAACAATGTAATGCTGTCACAAAAAAAAAATTGCCACAACATTCTTATATGTTATTCTGGTATGTTTTAAGAGGTGTGATGTATTAAACCAGGAGTACATATAATTCAGTGATGGCGATGACAAAATTGAAGTGATATGTCCACTATGCACTACACGGAAAGTTTAGAAAATGTCTGAAGATTGGGGCAGGGGGACGACGACACGACAATGAGTTATCAAAGAACTTGAAGGAACTGGGCTCATTCAGTCAGAGAACAGGAAAAATATACGTCTGCAAACAAATATTCCAAAACAACGGTATTGGCTACTGAAATGTAGGTCAGAAATAGAAAACTATTTAAAATACTGCCTCAGATTAATCAGTGACGCTATGAAATGAATTTCAAAGAAGATTTTTGGAAAATCTAGTAGTATTTCTCTCAGTTATACCTACATATGCTCAATTACTTCAGAACAAAGCCACATAACTAGACAACCTCCATAATTCCCCTCTAGTAGTGAGCTTCCTCAAATTGCCTGTAGTGATTATAACTCCCACTAAATTGACATCAGGACTGTGCAGAGGATCCAGGATGCCCACTAATCAATACCATTTAGTCAAGAAAGGATTTTTTTTTCTCTTCAATTTTATTTAAAAAATGATCCAAGAGACTCTGAATTCCAGTCACTCTGCCACCTAGAATTCTGGGCACAGTCAGTAATTCTCTCAGTCATGTTCCACCAGTAAACAGAATTTCTGTGTTTCATAGAGAAGAAAAATTCAGTGAACATGTTAGATGTGAAAATCACAAGCAGAATAAAAAGACTACATAATATGTAAATATTTATAATATGTAACATACTTACTATGTAACATAATATGTACCAATATGTAACATTTGCTTTATTATTGTTTGCTTAAGGAAATAGAACTTATATATGGATCTTTTTCTTGATACTGTTTCACCACAAAGCATTTCTAAATTTTTAATCTGAAAACATACCTTCCTTTTTGAATGTGCTACCTACATTAATTCTTTATTTAACATCACTTGAATTTGCTCATCTTTCACTATTTTGAAGACAAACTGTTTGTAATAAAACATGTCACATGACAGAAGACTTTATATCACAATGTCTGAAAATAATTTAAGACTTCAAGTATACTAAATGAGGTACTTATAAAAAGGAATGTGTTCATAAGCAGCCATATTATAGGAAGAAAGAAAAAAACAAAAAGTTCCACACTCAGTGGCTGGCTAGTTTGCAGACGTTTCTAATAGCACAAATGTAACTATTAAATTTGGTGATGGAAAATTTTAGCGTACCTGGAGTTAGACCTACAAACAGTGCTTTGATAATTAAGTTTTGAAAGTAATAATAAAGCAAGACTAGGCAATAGGTTTAGAGTCTAAACATCAGAACTTTGATATGCATATACTAAATAAAAGCATTATAAAGAAATATACATGTAAACATTGGTTCTTTACATTTTTATCAGAGAGCCCGAATCCTTACAAGAATAAGAAATGATAGGAGGATGCCACTGACAGGGAAGACTGAAACAGGAAAAAAAGCTGAGGAGAAAATAGAAGTGAGCAACTATTTACATTCTGAAAGAGAAGAATGAATTAAAACTGAAATACTAAAGTTGGTGGTTGGTACTATTGTTTAGAAAGGAATGGCAAGTATTTATTTCAATGTAAATAAACCGGTGGATGGGCCTTGAGATTTCAAGTAACAGCATTTCATGGAGTTCAAAATAATGGGACAGGCTATAATAAATTGGTTCAGGCAATGTATTATTTTATATTAGAAGGCATTTAAGTGGGACAACACTTGAAAGGTTATTTTTGATAGGTAATATAAAACCACTGTCTTTTAATATTTCAAATTTACACACTGATCTTTAAAAAGTGACGCAATCCCAAGACTTGATATATTGTATCCTTAAGCATCTGTTTAAGGAAAGAACAGCTGTATTAAAATCAGTGACATACTATGAGTAAAGCACTGCTACTACAGTTAGAAGTATGTCTTCTGATTCATTTAAATGGTAAGTTAGTACAAACTACACTACTTATGGATATTGTTTTCATGGGGTAAAATGTAGAATACACATTTGTTAAGATGGAAGTAAGTTTATGTGCATTTCCTCCTCCTACTTCCTTGCCTCAGACATGAGGGTTTTGATAGCAATAGAATTATTGTGGTTAAACTAGCTGTCAAAAAAAAAACAAACAAAAAAAACCGTCACAAGTGCTCATAAACTCTTAAAATGCTCTGCCTCACTTCCTGTGGGTTCACTTACACCACAATAAAAGACACTTCAAAAATGCTCTCTGAAAAGCGTTGTGGGTCAATTTGATTTCTTAAATAGATTTCATTTATTTACGGTTTGGGACAGCAACTCAACTGCTTGAAAACAAGTTTGAAAATTTTTAACTTGCAATGTCAGCATTTCAAGTAATTCAGAATCCCCACATTCTGGGTGGCTGCCTAAAAAATGACAGAGATATAACAGGCTTAGAAAACAGTTACTTGGAAGTGAAATGAACAAACTAGTATACTAAGTTTCAGCAGTATGCTGTGACAAAATGAATAAATCTTTGCATGAATTAGGGTATCAAGCTGCCTTTCCTTCTATATACAATACTGGTAAGACTAATTCTAGAACTAAAACTTTCTGCATCACTCAATATTTGAAGGGAAGTTGCAAATTCAGTCAGAACCTTTGCTTCAGGGTCTGCTGAGGGATCTGCTCTCTTGGCTAAATAAAAAGATGACCAAGAAACTAATCAAAAAACATAGCCTTCAAAGGGGAATAACACCAAGCAATGGTGTTATTACAATGCTTCTAAAACTAGGTAGGTATTACCAAAACTAAAGGTTACACAGTTTGTCTGGCTTGATCTTCCAACTAGAAATAAAACAGCTTTAAAAAAAATAAAGGTGACTGACACTGATACTAATTTCCAAGAGAGAAAACTTATTAATCCTTGGTACCTTCAAACTCAAGATTAGATTATGTGCCAGAATTTTGATTTCTGTAGATATTTATATTCCATTTGCTCACTTATGTGCTTATCTAAGTATAACAAATTCTCTGTCTCAATGACATAAAATGGTCAATGAATGGGATGATCTAGTGGCACTTTTTGGCTTTACAGGGAGAGACTTACAGCATGCAACCACAAAATTGCTTGTAGCAGATCAGAAACTAAGACTGTCAATTGCCCATTTCAAGGTAGATGTGAATGACTTGGTTCATTATTAACTCTTTTTCCTACCCAAGCTCTCTCCCTCTTTCAGTTTCTTTTTCTGAAATATGTAGGCTCCAGGAGCTTCTGAAAGTTACTTAGCTCATTTTGCTTTTGTTTCACATTGAAGTAGTAATCTGCTTAATTTTAATTATGTACTCTAAATTAAAATAGGTAAATAAAAAATTGGGCCAGTAATAAAAGGTTGTGTTTTTTTTTTTTTTTTTGCTTCTACTAATGGAAGTTACATTAGCAGTAACATCTAAAAAATCTCAGTCAAAAAAAAAAAACCAAAACATATACCCATCTCCATTTTTACAAGCACACCAAAGAAATTCGTTTACCTTGAGCACAAAGAATTTAAAGCTCCCTATCAGAAACAAACAAACAAAAAATCCAGATTCGAAAGCCAATTTAATTCATGTACAAAAATATTCAGAGTCCTAGTCCTCCTTATTCAACCAAGATAATATATACACTTGGGGGGGAATTTTCTGGAATTAAAACAAAAACATGAAACAAACATAACTATAATCGTATGCGTGGCAACTACAATAGCATATAAATATGCAAGTTTCAGCATCCAATACACTATTATCTAATCACCAGCATCTGATCATCACAATCATCCACACATCCACACCACCCTGGCAAGTATTGCAACACTAAAGTACAGTTGTGAGCAAGTATTCCTGTATTTTCTAAATTCTTTTGTTGGCATCTTACCCCATTCTGTTCCATCTCCTGAACTTCGGGCTTCTCCAGCTCCCTCACCGTCTTCAGCTGTCACTAAAAAATCAAATTCTTTCAAAGCTTCTTCAGTATCAGGGTCATCTGTAAGGTCAGCAGCTAAACCTTCATTACCAATCTGCAAACAGATAAAAAGTTTTTGTATTTCAACCATGAACCTTTTTTCTACTCAAATATTTAGGTTAGAAATGATATCGATTACTCTCATTGAAGACTTGGCTGCATGGGAAAACACTTTCCAACATGAAATGCAGAAAAAGATACTTAAATTTAGTCACAACTAGAGCAACTAGAGCTGCTTACAACCAACCAACCAAACAAACAAAAAAAGAGAGCAGTACAGTCTAGTGATCATTAGAAGGGAAAGGAATACTGACACTAGATTTAGCAACAAAAACAAACCCATACATCTCAATCCTCATTTTTGATTTAAAAGGTATCAACTGAAAAATTCTGTTAATTTTCTTGCAATATCAACAGCTTTGCAGAGAAGCTTTACAAACAAACTGTGTTTTCTGCTGGTCCAGAGGCATTTTTTTTTTTCCTTTTTGCTTTCCAGTTCTATTTCAGTGTTAAGCAATGCTTGGATGTTGGAAAACATTGCGAAGTGTTTCTGAAAATTGTCTTTTTACTAGTTCTACCACACCTTCACCTTAATGCAAAACAAGTAACTCCCTACTAAGGCATCACCAAAAAGTTTTCTTTCATTCTGCAGGTGAAGAAAACTTCCATGTGAGGTTGTGTTTCTATAAGAGGTGCGCAATATTCTTATACTTCTGCAGAAAGACACAATATTTATAAAGGTAAACAATCCTTCAGTTATTATTTTTTTTTATAAATAACAAGCTTTGTCAAGAGTCAAAATGTAAGTGTAATGTCTTCACAAGTGCTTGGAGATTTACTTATTAGATTATATGTTTATCAGACTATCTACTGCCCTAGAACAAAAAAGATTCAACCAGTATCTTGATTAACCTATTTACCGGAAGTACAAATTAATACTACAGGCATGTAAAACCCTTCCTGACAAGTTAAGTTGGGAGATTCAGACTTGCATGAAGCTGAGCTAATGTTTCTAGCTATTTATGAAAATTCAATGCAGACAGAGGCACCATCATGCTACAGAATTCTCCACTGAGCAAAATGTAATAAAACTGTCAGTACAATAGTCCTTAATCCACCTCTTTGCATAAAGAACAGGGAGAATCTTCTAGCACAGGAATGAAAAAACATGACATACTTATAACTGTCCGTGGGAAAAAAAGGAAAAAGATTTCCCTTTACAAAAGGGATTTGTGTGTACAAAGCAATATTTTAAGAAAGTATGTTACTTTATGTTTCTTATTTATCCGGTGCTTTTCTTTTCCTTCTGCAATATCTTCTATCATGTCACTCTCCTCTTCTTCATCGCTATCATCTGCGTTTTCTAAGAAGTTAAATGTTTCAAGAACATCACCAGAATTCCTAGAAAAATAAAGACATTAATAAGGAGAGAGCTTTCTTAAAGAGATTTTAGAAGATTAATCAGATTAAATGCAACTGCTACCTGACTGAGTTTAAGAATTTTAAAACAAGCAAAACAACAATAAAATGTTGTATGAAAAAATTTCTACAGCTGTCTAATTCTTCATTCTGCAACACTCAACAGTATCTTTCCTTAAAATAGTAATTCCAAAGTGGTACAGAAGTTGAATTTATGTCTTATAAACCTATATGTTTTCTACACAAGACTCAGAATCAATTTCTCTTAAGTTCATAATCGCCTGTAGTCAGCTATACTCGCAATGTTCAGAGCCTCAGGCGTTTGAAGTTTGACATGAACTGACCAATGCATTAAAATGACTATGTAAAACAAAACTTTATGCATTTCTCGCCTCTTCACTCACCTTTTGATTTCCTGTCCCTTTTGTTTTGATGAAGGTGATTCACCCCCATTGAGGATCTGTTCCAAGTTCTTTGTCTCTACTGAACCATTTGGTTCTGAATTGGAGAGCCCAAGCAAAGACCTTACCCGCTGGGAGCGTACATCCAATATCGTATCTGTATAACCTACTTCCTGAAGATACCTATAGGTAGGAGGAGAAATAGGAAAGCACATTTGAGGGAAAAGGAAATAAATCAGTACTGACTGTTTAAAATTAACATCACTAATGTATTTTACAGAAAGTAAGTTGCTTCATCTCTGTCCGTCTCGCATGGAAAAGCTCCATCTACAGAGCTTAAAGCTCAAGACTATAAACTCCTGCATAATGAACCACCACCTGCCCAACCCAATTACTCAGTGTCAAAGAGTAAGCATATACACAGCTTGTGAGACTTCACGAAAAAGTCTGAATACACCAATATTCTAACAGTGTTACTTACTGTCTTAGTAATTGTCTGCCTTGCTTCCAGGTCAGTTGGCTATTTTGAGGTACTGCGGGAACCTCCGTATCTTTGGTTTCTTCTGAAAGATAGTGTCATAGGTGGTGGTTGTTTTTTCTTTTAAATCAACTTTTTACAAGATACCAATGAAACTAAAAGCAAATCTTAAACCTGCATAAGGCTGCATCTAATTTAAAGCTCTTTTTTTTTCTTTAGTTAAAGAGTTTTTTTTTCCCCTAAATCTTTGTTGAAGCATACAGCAAATAATTTAACAGAACAAAATCAGTTCAAAAATTCTAATCCTCTACTTGGAGAAAAGGAACTGAAAAAATATTTAACTTGTACACAGAAGAAAACTTTGCCCCATCTGGCTCAAGTGTTACTGCTAAGAACACAGTATACCTCTTCCACAAAGCTGAGAGGATTAGAAAGTGACTTGGAAAACACTAAAACAAATATAGTTAAAATAAGGGAAGAATAAAAGAAAAAATAAAGTGACATGTTAGCATTTGGAGAAAACAAACATGTCAAGTTTAACACAAACTCCATGAGCTTACTATCAACAACCAAAATCTAGAGCCCATTACATATACTGTGGCTGAGAGTATAAAACACGGGACAAATTAAGAGCTTAAGGATTAAAACATCTAACTTCCATTGCTTTTAAACATATACCAGAAATCCCATCAAGTAAGAAACACTCATCATGATCTCTAGTATCAACTGGCGGTAAAAACACCCCAAATGTGGGGCTTTTGAAGCAGAAGAAAATACAGGCCAACAGCGCAACTTCCAGAAGACCTACATTTCAATAGAAGCCACATTCAATTCTGCTTATTAAATAGTACAGTGTTATGAAAAATCTTTCCTCTACCTACAATATTGCGAAGAGCAAAACTGTTATGATCAACTTCGTATCAACTTTGCAAAATTAGAAGCACTCCAGAGTGCAATAAGGATAGGCTAATTTTTCCTCTTTAAGGACATTTTCCCTTCATTTAAGATAAAAACAGAAACTCAATTTTTTTCCAGGCCAAACCAGCAATTTTTTTTTTCCTCATTCTTTAAAAACTAGCATCCTATAATAGCACCAAAAACGACAGTATTTCTGATGTTTGTTCTGCACTTATGCTTTTCTTCTAGATGGATGTCACACTTGCATAAACATAAAATCCTTCAACAAGGGATATTAAGAAGATATCAAGACATCAAGAAGAGAAGCAGCAGCTAAGTATGGAATTGTGCAACTATTAAGAATTTTCTTCAATGTTCAGAGCTTTTTCAGAAAACAAAACGTCAATTCATTTTGATTTAGAGATCATAAAACATTTACATTGGGTAAATGTTTTTATTTTATTTAAAAAATGACAAAGTTTTCCTAGGTATTT
>VXAA01007177.1:424217-448866 GCA_013399115.1 Anseranas semipalmata
GGGGGGGGGGGAAAGACTGAAAATTACAATAAACAAAGCAAATCTAGAACAGTATATAAACAAATTATGCTAAAACAAGGCTGTTGTCAAAAAAGTTACCTGATTCAAAAGTTGGCATTTTCAAGTCACCTTGGTTCAATTCTGTGCCATATTTTAATTTGTGATATTTTGCCCTGAAAAAGAATACAAACATTTAACAAATCAGCATACGATGCTTTTATCAACTCAAAATATTCAGTAGAATATTCCCTTTTTAAAACAACCACATTAACACAACACCACTTATCAAAATAAAGCTGTTGTGATCATTATAGTATCACAGTATTAATTCTAGTCTTTCGAGAATGCAATTTTGAGATAACCTTACAATTATTCACAATTACCAAACAATTTATAGGTATTTAGTATGTTCTCCAAGATTTTTATTTTTATTTTTATTTTTTTTTGAGAAAACATGTCAGCTACCACAAGAACATTTCCAAAACCAATAGGTTCGATTATTTATCATGGATGATTTCTTCACTTGTACTACTGTCCCAGCTAGTCCATCACACTATGATGAATGAATGTCACATTTGGGATCCCTGCCTATTTGCCACCTTCAATTCCTCTCCTGCTCTGCCTTTGCACAATAGACATTTTTCCCTTTAAAGAACCACGCTGGAATGCTAGCTTCCCTCATCACATGTATTCTCTACTGATTTTCTCTTCCTCACTGACTTGAGGATTAACTTCCAATTCCTGCTCAATCCACCTTTGCAAGTGTGCCTCACTGCTTCCTGATCTCTGAAGCCCCTAACCTCTCCTTTTACATCAATTTTTAAAAATCAGTTTTGGTGATACTTTTCCACGCAGGTATGCATGAGACTTCCAAATCACCTTCTCTACTCAGGGTGCCTACCAAATATCTTCAAGTTTCTTTATCTCCAGGAATATCACATGCACTACTTACAGTAATATCCTTGAATTCTCTAACTTTATCCTAGACCTTTCACAACTTAACTTTTGCTTCATAAATCCCCTGGAAAAAAAAATCGTAAAACATAAGGGAAAAAAGCCCTAGATATTCTACAGTAGAGCTGAGGTGAAAGAATTCTGGAAGAAATTTAGCAGCCACATTTAAGAAAAAAGTCTATAAAATACAGCTATTGCTATATTTCTAAATTAAGCATTTGACTGAAGTTTTCAAAGTAACTGAACCACATCCAGTTCCCACCAATTTTAAAGACTACTCCCAAATATGAAGACACTAGAACTTCTTGAGAAAAGACCCATAATGAAACGTGCTGGACAAAACCAAATATTCCTAACAAATTTTCTTTTCATGTGGCTGAACCACTGCTGGAATATTTTTCCAAATTCAAGGTAAAAGTTCATCTCAAATGCTGCCAGACGTAATTGATAGTATAGAAGACTTTCTTCTAAATTACAGAAGTTTCTGACAAAATTGCAGGCAATTAGGAGCAGTATCATTAACAAACAATCAGTAGATGGCACTATTGACCCCTCTGTAGCAAGAAAATCCTGCATTTCATAGCAATTACATGTAACTGAAAAACTGTAGGGCTCCTGAAGACTAGGTATTTGTGTGACCTGAATTTGACTGACTGCCAGTTAAATACAAACACGCTGAATTTGAATGTATTTCATCGATCCACTAGTAAGACTGTCTACACTAGGTGCTCTCTCCAAACTGACAGACAAAGCTTTGTTCCACATTGTAACAGGGCAGTGTACCACAAGGCTTTTCAGATAAAGTGTACAGACAATGATTTATATGCCCTATAAAGTACTGTACATTTGGGGTAAAAAAAAAAAAAAAATTTTCATTTTGTAACTTTTTTAAAGAAATTGTGAAGACAAAAAGCAGACCAAATGTCTATGCTCAATTCATAACTGAGGTCAATGAAGAACTGTAATTAAAAATCCAACCTAAATTTGTTCAATTCAGAGCCATTGCAAATACTAGTCAGGAGCACTTACTCTGTTTTGGAGCTGCAATTTCAAAGCACAACTAAAATTCTGCTTTGACTGTTTGTTACAAAAGATAATGAAGTATTTGATCTAAAAATATACCAATGACTAGCCACCACAAATAAGCCAAAATATTGCTGCATGTAATGAGATCAATCAAGTCTTTCACAACACATTTGATGCTCAACTTCATTTTATAGTAAGAAATTCCTCTCCATATTTTCCATACAAACAAGGCTAAATTATTACGTATCTTAAAAATCACTAAAAAGCTGCATTGTTGTTCATGAGTCAGTGACATTAATCCCCAACCCCATACCACACAACTGAATTCTACAAGAGGCATCTTTTGAGTGTTGACTTGCTATTCTTCTAAAGCTAGGTTTCCATGACTGAAGAAATGAAGGAGAGGAAAGAATGCCTGTAAAGTGGATTTAACTGCTTGCTGCTATTTAGCTGTTGAATTCTACCACTCAATTGCAAGGATACAAGCCAGCTCCAGTCCAAAAACCACACAGTAAAAATATTTTTATATATTTTATCATCTCAGAAAGCCTTTTTAATTTAAGCACCATGCTAATGAAGCTTGGAGCAGAGCAGCTCGGAATATGCGACAGAGAAAGCCTGGTTATGTCTGCAGAGCACTGTAAAGACATATCAGCTAGCTATAATAATAATAAAAAAAGCGTAATCATTTAATGCATGATTTTGTTACAAAAAAAGTCAAAAAGAACGGACCCTAAGTATTCAAGGAAATTAAAATAATAAGCAACGTTTTACTTCTCTAAAACATCACCATACCTGTTATATACTTAGAGATAAATAATAGAAACATCAAACTATCTTGTAACTACTACTGCATTTTATTTAATCTTGCACACTGATGTCCTGTTTCATGCCCTTTGTCTGAGAAATCATGATATTCATCATGGTCTGAATGAGTAGTTTTTTTTTCAAACTCATTATAATCTGACATTTCACTGCATTAAACTTTCTGACAGCATCAGGGAGTTGAGTTAGCATTAAAAGAGGAGGAGAAAGGGGTGGGGGGAAATCAGGTGCAATACTGAAAACAGCTCTCAACGTTTTTCAGATCAGAAATTCTCAGTTTGTTTTATCTTGGGGCTGGTTTCTTTTCATTAGTTGTGGTCCTGTATGCAGAACACCAATGGCAAGAAAAAAAAAAACAACCCTTATCATCTTGAACTCTTCATCCAATGCAACAATAAAAACTAACATACAACCATTCTTGGGTGATATACTAACAAGTCAGTACCTGCCTGCTTTCCTTAGTCAATCCATTGCACTTTGGCAATCAGAACCCTCCAACTACTGAGCATTAGTAGCAAAAAGTTACAGAAAGCTTCCTCACTGCCTCCCATTCATTCACCAATCAACTCCAGAGTTGCAGTTCCTGTTTTTAGCAATCTTCATGACAGTTCTGGTTGGACTTAAGCAAGGATTTTCCTCTTGAAAGTATGCAGCATTGGCTTGTACCCAGCAGCCACAAGAGCTAAAGTAAACTGTATGTTTCTTCTGTTCTGCTTCTGTTGTACATATGATTATAAATTTCTCCCTCATCAGATGAATTCTGGATTGCCATGGGAAGTCAAACTATAAAGATAGTTGCATTTCAAGGGAAAGCATCAATAAGGTTTCACCAACACCATTTATCTTCGTATTCAGCATTCTGTTGTATGATGTCTTCACACTCTGGCTGCAATTAACTGCCTTTGATTTACCTTATTAAGTAGGCAATCCCCACAGCCTTACGATGTGCATTTGCAGAAAGTCTCCCCGTGCAGCATACACAGAGGTTATCACTGCCAAAACAGCCAAACTGTTTTCTTTCAACTGTTCAATATTCTTGTAAAGGAAGAGTATGCTGCCCAACCAACACCACACACTTTTCATCTGCCTTGAATCCAGAGTCACTTGCACATTACCTGTATGATTTAGCAATGTAACTTTTAGCCTTACACTGGTTGGACAGCTTGAGTTACGTTCTACCCTAAGAACAGTGCCATATAAAGTAGCTCCTTGGCACCTATTACCTCACCTGAACACACACAATGTGGTGGTATGACTTGCCACATAAACATGCACCATTTTCGGAAGTACACCTTTATACTGCATGTTTCACACACAGGTATGTAGCCATCCTTGCCAAAACACTAGTTTCTAAATAAGACACTGACTAATCAGTTATTTCTGTACAGTTAGTTACTTATAGTACTAATTCATAATGTAAAATATACTTAGACATACTCTTGGACAACTAACTTAAAATTTTGTAGTAAAATACAGGTAGGCCTCATCTGGACATTTTTTAGTTTACACTGGCAAGAATGTTCTCCACAAATCAAAATAAACAAAGGCTAACTGTTTTGTTGCTTGATCCTTAAAAAGTTTACGTTGTTGATTCTGCTACTTTTTAAGAACAAGATAAAATGAAATTTAAGAATCGAGTCCACTACTGAAAGTATAGGGAACATGACAAGATTGTCGTCTTAATGCTATTGCAAAATAAAGAACCAATTTTGTCCAACTAAACAGCCAGGCAAGAGGAGAGTATGTAGTTTTGAAGGACATTAGCCTGCACGGACTGCATGGAATATTTCATTAAGTTAATGCTACAGAAAATACGCCTACCAAAGCTAGAAATTCTAGCATTTACCACGTGAAGTAACAGTACTTTGAAATGTAGTATTAACTTCCAAAGGATTCTTTTCTGCCACAAAATATAGTTTTCATCATGCAACACATACGAAATAGTTGTAAAGAATGGAGAGATCGGTATTTTTAATTGTTTTCCAGTTCAATACCAGTGGAGAATAGGTAAAGGCATAGCAAGAGCGTGTAAGCATTTTAGGAACATCTATTCTTACTTGGTTTATTCTTACTTAGCATGCAATTGTTCTTGAACTCAGAAAAGAGAACCTGTTCAATCTCAACTTGCTGTGGTTAAGACATGAGAACAATCTGAAAATTGTGTAACATTATAGCAGCTACCAAAGTTCATCAGAAAAGATGAGACAGGAACAATACTAGTCAATTCAGTTTAAAGAACATTTTCTAGTAATTGTTATCAAAAACCCTAAGAGTTTGCATAATGTAAAGACAACCAACCATAAAGACAGTGTACACAAAGTAACTGTAGAATCATCTAGAAAAGACAGTTTACATGAAGTGAAGGAACCCCTCCTGGTCTATAAAGTCTTCCAGGTCAGATAAAAGCTTAACAAATACATATACCTACCTTTCTTGTTTTAATGCATATTCTAACATTTTTATTCTTCTCACTAAGTCTTTCTTCAAGTTTTCTTGACCCTTTCTTTCCCCTTGTAAAAATGCTATCCGAGCCTGAAAATAATAAAAAAAATAAATAAATAATGGATTTTATTTCTCTCTGTTACCAAAATAAACCAATGAAGTCTGACTCGGAAGAAAAGGAAAAATAAAAGAAAAATTCTGAATGAATCACGTTAGTCAGTCATTAATATTTCTGCCCAAGAGACTCGATGTTGGTTTTGGTTCATAAGTGTCAGTTGCTTTTTTTTTTTTTTGCATTGAATACAGGTATATGATAGTAACTGTAAAAGAAGGTACAAACAAGAATCCTTTGAAAACATTTTAATAAATGCACACCTTTTTGTTCTTATGGCATTGTTAGCATATTTTTTATACATTTTCTTCTGAATGCAGAAGCATACTTTTAAGCCATTTATTTTTTAATGCTAGTATATTAAACACATTAAGAAATACAAGAAATGGATACAAGAATTCAAGTAAAGAACTTGCAAATCAGTTATACAGGAAGCAACTCTGTTCTACAGATTCACATTTTTCTGGCTACTGAAGACAGCTGAAAGTTAAAATATCACGAGAGAATTGTTTTTACTCTGCCATTCTATACAGAACAGAATCATGGCTTTTTTTTTTTTTTTTAAAGCAACAGTCACACAAAAACTAACTTACAAAGAAACAATGAAGCTTCCCACTTGCCTGCTCACCTAGTAGAGGACAAGATTACACCCAGTAAAACAAACAAGCTATCTCTACTAGCGCAAAAGGCCTAATGGAGAACTTTAAACTAGTTGAACAAAATAAAAGGTAGTTTGTTGAGAAAAAATGTCATCTCCTCACTACAAAGTAAAAGGGCTTGCATTTTGACTTTTAGAAGCCAAAATCCTAAGGAAGAACAGAGAATTTGCAACTTGAATACAAAATCCAAAGAGTAAATAGTATCACTGCCTTGGCTATCCTTATGGGAAACCACAAACTCATTTGTCCTCATTATAACTTCAAACTGACTAAAATCATTGGGTAGCTAACTTGAGACAAGACTTGATATAAAATTTTCTTGGAAGAAAAGAGAGACTAAAAAAATAGAATAAGGAGAGTAAACTAGGGACAACATTGTGCTACAGAGGTTAAGATCAACGGCACAATTTCAATATTAAAGACCTCAAAGATTTTTTTTAAAGGGAGTAGTTGTAGACTTCCATTCCTCTCAGTGGTTAGAGCCTGCGACAGTCTAACCAAGCTTACAGCCTTCTTGCATTGCTCCTGTCTCATCACAGCATAAAATTTCACACATCAGTCCAGTCCTGATTTTAGCCCCTCTAGCCTTTTACTTAATGGTAAACCAAATTAAAATGTGTTCTTTTATCTTGCATTAGCTAACTAATAAGTTAACCAATTAAAATTGGAAACCCTAGTGAGAACAATGCAGTTATGAATAAGAATTTCGGTTGCAAGACTGTTGTGAAAACGTTCAAACTAACTACTGCCATTTAGTGAGAGCAGTAAAGCACCAGACAACACGGCATGGTAATAGGGAAGTAAAAATAAATGCAGACTTTATAATGACTACTGCACAGATATTTCAAGATAAAAGGTAGAAAAAAAGATCCAGAATCAGCTATTTTAAATAGCGGGCTCCCACTGGAAAGGGATGGAGGGAGTTGAGCAAACCCAACAACTGTACACAACTGCAATTAGGTTATTTAGATTTTAAAAATAGTGTAAAACTGACTCTAATCCAATAGAAAGTTAATGGCCTTCTGAAGAAGATTCGAATTATGTATAATTTGCATTCCTCTAGTTTCTAAGGCAGCAAATGGCCAGATAATTCCATAAGCCCAACTTGTTATCCTAATTTTCATTAGTCAAGGATAAGACAATAAAAGCTTTTAAATAAACAATGCCCTTATAAATAAACACAGAAGTATACAAAGTAGTTATAAAAGCAATTTTTAAAAAAGTAGTATGTTACACGCACATATGCTCACCACCATACTTCAAACATTAGGAAATTACTGCATCCACACAGCCTCTTTTGATGAAAATAAAAACAGAAATAAATACTTCAATTATCATCTAAGTACAGTCAGGAACGCACTTATGCTCTTTAACTCAAAGGTAGTACTCAACTCTTTCCAAAATTCAGGTCTTCTGTAAGCGATGTTCCTCACCCCTTCTATCAGACATCTTTCTTTGGATGGCATCCTTTTGTAACTATCTAACAGATCTTAGTTGCCAGCTGCAACTGTTGGGCCTTATTTCATCCTCAGTTTGCAGATAACAGAGATGAAAATAATATAGCTATGATCATACACAGAGGGAGGCATCAGCCTCCAGAAATGCTCAGAGCCAAACTACCTTCTTCTTCTGGAAATACTTCTGGCCACAAAGAATCGACTCTTCATACTTATTAGGTAAACCCACCTTAAAAAAAGCCTTTAAAAAAAAAATCAAAACAATCCTTAATACATAATAGCATTTATAACAGTCTTCCCAGGGTCCAAAAAGTTGAACAGAAAGGTTGCCACAAGAATGCACTTTGTAGTCAGTTTTTTGTCATTTTTGTCAGCATTAGCAGATGTCTTTTGGCATCACTTCCTATTGTTTGTACGCACATCTAGCTGGTTCTAGGGATTCCCTCCCTCCCCCAGTTGTGACTGGCACATGGCTAAAACCTAATTTAAGTTATCTATGCAGAAATTAGTAGTTAGATATTTAGAAATATGGGAAATGAATTTAGACTTTAGGAACACTGTTAGACATCAAGACCCTCAATACAAAGCCGTGAACAAGACTCACTGCAGATTTGCTGTAGAAGTTACAGTCAACTTGTTTCCTCAAGTCTTGATTGAGAAATGAGGGTTGTCAAAACTATCACTAGAACTATCACTAGATAAAAAACTGGTCACTGAGCCCCAAGAATTAACGCATGATTTCCAAACACTGATTTCTTCGAGAAGCAGTAAATCTCAGGTTCAATATAAAAAAGATGAAGTAAACAGATCTGTCTCCCTCAGTTGTGGCACTAATTTAAGTTCCATACACAAACACTGAAGAAATGCCCTCCACATAATACAGCTTTCTCAACCCCTAGCTATTCCTTTCTTTTGAAAGGAATTTTGATAAGATTTATAACTATTCTGGTGACTAAGGATTGACTGGCACTAAGACTGGGAAACAAAAACAGCACAGAACAATTTGGTACTCACCTTCCATCGGTCTGTCCCTCCCTCCGTCCCAGTTACAAGACAATTCTTTACATTGTCTTTAACCAACTTGTCAGCCCCCAGGCTAATACCAAGAGGAGCAATCTGCCTCCTCCCTGTATTTCTGTTCCCTCTACTGTGCTGACATTGCTGTTTTTGCTGCCATACATTAAGTCTAATGAGGAAATCATTCTATTTATTTTTTACTCAGTTCTGAATTACATCAGTTTCCTGATACTACTCTGAACAGCCATGGGAGTACTTAGGCTGGCACAAGGGATGCAAACAGGATACCGAAGTAACAGCACGGTCTCAGATCAGCCTAAACTGACCACAAAGTTGTAAGTTGCATGTCCAGGTCACAGAAGTTGCAAATGAGCAGAGAGACTAGGCAACTCAGAAGACAAGTACCATCTCTCCTGAATTATAAATTCAATCAAAAATATATTTTAAGAAGTGTATTAGCATGATCATTTTTCAAGGGGGAGAAAATGTTATTTTATATAACATGTACAAAACAATAGTCCTGTATGCAAAAATATAGTTTTTCCATGGCTTTAAAAAAAAAATCCAGCTGAATTTATTTATGTACAATTGTTATGTATGTTAGACCCCCCCNNNNACCCCCCCGACAGGACTATGGTTCAAGTCCTTTAATTATAAACAAGCTCAGAAGCCTCTTTTTTTCAGGGCAGACTCTCCCTCTTCTATCAGACTGTCCATTTTCTTATATATGGTATTTTCCCATCTCTCTGATATGCACTAATTTTCTACAGAATTAAGGGACACTTGGTAACTCTGGGTTCCCTCTACACCTCAGCAGTAAATAGGAGTACCACCACATGAATTTGCCAAGTTGTATTATGAAAGCGAATTCAGAGAGCACCGAGAAACAGAGTGGCAGATATTTTGTATTTGTGCAAGGACGCATGAAATAAAGCCTAAAACTAGGCAAGGCAGAATACAAGGATAAGAAGAATTACTGAGCAACTACTTGAATAGTATGGATACCATGGAAAAGAACTGGCTGAGGTGAAAGAACTACACAGTGTAGATATGGAAGGAGACAAATCAGAATTCTAACACCTAACATTACAGACTTTGTAAACTTAGTTTTATTTTAATGGAGTGTTGCATTTCAGACAAACACATACTAGATTTTGTAGTTGGAAGTTTGTTTGTTTGTTTTAAATAAAAAAGGTGATAGTCTTTCACCCAATAAACTCCAAGATCTCCAGCAAGAATACTGAAATTTTCCTGGACTATCTATGACTAAATCACTGATTACACTGGCAATCCATATCCCATGTTCCATATCCCTTCCACTTGATCAAAGTGTACCAGAAGACTTAGTTTGCCGGAGAACTTCCACTAACTTTAACTTATTCAAAAATTAGTATTTCACATAGGAGTTCATCAATGAAAAATTTGAAGAAATATTTTCTGGGAATCAAATGAAGATGTTGTTTTGTTTTGTTTTTAAAGAAACTTGAATGGGTTTAAAACTTGAGAATGATTGCTCTACATTTCATACAGCATTACCCATAATAGCAGCACTCATTAAAAATGCATTTTATTGCTCCAACCGCACAGAAAGGCCTGAGTTAAAGACAATCTTCACCCTGATTAAACATCTTTCTCTTAGCCATTGAGAACAAAAGGAAGAGAAGTTGTTAGTGTTTTGGGCAGGTAAAGTTGCATATGCGACCTAAGGGTTATTTAATAATATACACTGTTAACTCTCTAGAAGAGTATTTTGAAAAAAAAAAAAAATTAACTGTATGTAAAGCAATGCCAGCTGCAATGCAATGCTTGCATTTTTCTAAAGCCCATTCAGAGTTCCAGAAGGAAGGAAGGAAAGGCCTGCAGTATTTTTGAAAGAAACTTAATACATTGAAGCAGCTTGAATATACATACCAGCACACACATAAATGTGTGCTTATCCTACTAGGGCACGTCACAAGACTCAGAACAATAGTTTTTTTTTATTTTAATGTTTTGTTTTAATCACAAGATTATCATCACACACAAAATTAATTTCATCTTCATTTTTAGATGTGTGTTAGTTGAAGTTGAGGCAGAACAGTTTTGGAAAAATAAAACATACTGGGGAGGTGGAAGATTTGACTAATAGCAGTAATTTAAGAGTGGACACACCGTATAGCTATTCATGTTCTAGTTCCCATTCACAAAAAGCAAACTGAACGTGACAGACCAGCCTTTACCCTCAATTTTTAACAGTTTGAAACATCACTGCGTTCAGAACATCTAAGCCATCATGCATGTAAAAGCATTAAGCATTAAGAAGAGTTTCAGCATATCCATACAGACCTGATGATGCCTATCTATGTATTTTAATTAAAATTAATCCTTAAACTGTCAACCAGACTTGAAAAAACACCTTGACTACTCTAAATAAAAAAATTAAATAAATTTCTTTAAAAATCAGGCTTTATTTTGCAAAATAACGTTTCAAGTAAGATTCTCACTCTAAAAAGCTGTGCAGTAAGGCAGCTGACACTGTTCATATCAGGATTGTACATGTTTCAAAGATGTAGCACTTTTAAAGATACTACAGAATAAAAAAGTAATTGGAAGACAATTTTCTGGGGAACCTCATGAACAGTGAGTTAAGTATGACGTCAGTAACTACTGCACCTGGAGTAGTAATAGGATGGAGATGTTTCTTGAAGATTCCTTTTTTCATAGACCTTTTCCACTTGAGCTGGAGTTCATTTCTTGTTCTTCAACTGATACGTTTTTTCAAAGACTCATCCAATCACTTTCTGATTGCTTCTCAAAAGCAATTACTAACCATCAGAAAGCGACATCCTTGAGCAGCTTTCCCACAAGAGTGGCGGACAAAAAATATAGCCAGCTAGTCCCAAGGAGGAATCTGGTAGGTTAATGACAATTGACAGATACAAGGGAATTTGCTCAACTGCAAGTCCCCTTCAGTCCTGCAATGGGTATGACAAAGACCAGGCTTGCAAAATTCTCTCCTTCCCCGAATCCGTCCTTCCTAGTTCTCACTACCACTGTATTATCTCTGATCATTCAAACTCAAAAGTTTGCTTTTTTTCCTCCCCCTACGGGGACAAGCTACTGTCAAGTTCCAACAGCTTCTCTGAACAACTTCCAGAAAATCCAGCCTTCCATTCCTAACCCTATTGGTAAAACTTCCGCAGATCTTCAGTATTTTTCCCCGCCTACTACCCCTGCTTCTTTGCTAATTTACTCAATTCATGTATCGGTCAATTGATCAAACTTAGGAGTGGTAAAATCTATTTTGTCCCATCATATGAAAGCCTCTCATATGGACCGCACTATTTGCCTCTTCAAGTTTCCTCAGTTTCCTCCTCTTCTATGTTATGGTCAAACTTCTAAGTGACAACTTAAACTCAGTTTAAGAGTACCTCCGTTCTATCACTATTCCTTAATAGAGATAATTCATGCAATCATTCTTTTCTTGTGTCAGGATTCTTTTTATAGCCCCTCTCCTAATCAATTTGGTATTTAGGAATAGTAGAATAATACAACTCGTACAACTCTTGGATGTATTTTTAAAGACTAACACCCTCTAAACTTCATGGTCTAGAAAACTAGGCAAACCAATTGTCCATAGTCTTCAAGCCAAAAGCTAGTAGCAGGAAAAAAAATCTGACCTAGACTTCAAGTCAAAAAACAAACAGTTAGAAGCCACTAAAATCATAGATTCAAACTGTTACACACAGCATTCTCCTGAAAGACTAAAACGTACACTCTTAAGAATCGCAAACTAAATGAAACAATTTCTTGAATAATAAATGTAAATGCCGTAGAAGTTCATCATTAACTGACTCTTCTTATACTTGAGTGTTCTTCAGGTGACAACCAGCTTTGAATATTTTGTTTTAATTTAAAACTTAAAAAATACTGAGCAGAGTTTAGTTTATAAAAAGTTTTTCTTTCTACCAACCTTAGTCTTAGAGGCAATCCTTCAAAACAGTAAGTTCGTGCCTAGGAATTTTTACGAGAACCATCATCTTCCTGGCAAAAGACTGCATTTCACTAACCCTATCAGCATTACATACTTCTCAGAAAAAGTTATCCGTTCCACTTGAAGGACAGGTAACCCAGAGAAGGATGCAATGGGAAAGCAGGCAACATGTGCCTCTAGATGCATGGAAACAGTGAGAGATAGGGGTAAGAGAACAGAAAACCATATGACACAAATGCTATACAGTAGCTGCACCATGCAGGACTAACCTAGTGCACTGACTGATTAAATTAATTTCAGGAAAAGTGAAGTTAATCTGAATATCATCATCACCATAACAGAACTACTACAATGCTCCATGCCAAGGTGTCAGAATATGCATCCCTACATGCCAGCTCTCCTTCTCCCCACACACCTGATAATTCTGCAGGCATTTTATTTTACCATCTTAATTCCTCCACTAGCAAATTTGCACTTTCCTTTGTACCTGACATACAAATCATCAAAAACATCAACAATCCAGGCAGACCCAAGATCCAGTCACTTTTAGCTGAAAGGTATTAACAGCCATAATTCATTTCTTTAATCAATGCCAGTTAACAGGAATGCCCGCAGGCACTATATTACCTAACCAGACTCACTTTCATTTTCATCTCAAAAAACTCTCATTTTTACCTCCAAGTTATTCCATCTAACAATATCAATACAGTTTTACTGAGAAATTGCCACCTTTCCATTCAAACATCAAATTGAATGCTATCACTCAGACAATTCAATAGCTAACTAAAACGTAAGTAGCAATAGCATTTCTTACAACCCAAACACCTACTACTCCACGAGGAGTCCAGGTATCACCCTTCTGACTGCATTCCTTCAGCAAGTACAATAACCTACGAAACATGTTTGAACAGAAGCTCCCAAGACTCTGAGGCAGTCATGTTTCTAAAAAGATTTTGAGAAAGCTTGGGAAACAAATGCAAATCATATATATAAACTAAGCTCTTTTGCAATTAGGGCTGTTTGAAAACATAAGCATCCTCCCTCCAGAATGTACTTCCTGAAGATCACGTCATGCAAAATAAAATCCTACATCTATTTTCATAACTGACTTGCTATTGGAATTTAATTAATTATACATCAGCTTTTCCAGTAAATAAGAATATTAGTGCTCATAAGACTTTCACAGACAGAAGTTAATAAAGGATATTAAATAGTTTTACATGCCAACATACGCTCACTTTCAGTAAGACTAAGAGAAGTGCAAGAACCTCAGTTACACATTTTAATCCATCAATATGAAGGCTTTCAATGCCAAAATTTAAACAAAAATAGTTCCTCTACTGTCTAGTCAGTTTCTTTGTCAAACCAACTAGCAGCTCTCTGTCACAATATTCACAATAGCACAAAAATCAAAGTTAGCTTTTGTCAACCTGCAAGCTCTCTCTATGACATCACAGTACAGCAAGTACTTTGAAGACATTTAGCATCACCAAAGATGTCAGTGTATTCACAAAATGCTCTATGTAAAGTAATGCTAAAATAATCCCTAACAAGTTTTCACTCAACTTCAAAGTCTTTCAAGTATTTTTCTGCCCAGACCTAACCACTGATTCTTATATATGTGTGCATATTATATATACATACACACATACATATATTTACATACACCCCCATACCATATACCCATACCACAACAATCAGAGATTCAAAATAAACTATTTAACACGCCTGCGTCTTCTCTATAAACCACTGAAACACAGATAGAGGGATGCTACTGACAGGTCCACAACTTACAATGCTATGCTATGCAAGTGTTCTAACATACAGCACAAACTGGTGGCAAATCACATACTCAAGTGCAAAGCAACCAGAGCACCTGTAAGAGAACTTCAACAAAGGTCGGGTTTGTTTTGCAACTGGAAGTCTTAGAATTTATACTGCAAGGGTTCTTGTAGAGTTTCTTCTGGTTTTGGCTTTTTTCTTCTCATCTTTAAGTTTTCAGAACCAGCTTTTAGCTACTAAGAGGCATATTCAACAGCCCTCCAACAACCCACCACCTACTAACTATTGTACTTTGATACAGGTCATCAGTACTTTAATTATGTTTCTACTTTAGTTAATGAATAGAAAGGCTACTGCCTTTCTTAGCAGAAGCTAGCCATGTTAAGTACATTTCACCTATTAGAGTACATACAGCACTGGCTTCCTTTTCATTTAAGGCAGCCATTCAATACTGTGAATGTACAAGATTTTACAGAAAAGCTGTGCAGTCAACCAAAAATGTATCCATAAATTCTGTCTTCCATATAGAAAATAGTCTTCAGGCTTCTCTGACAGGAAAACTGGAGTGGGGGCACCTAGAAAAGGGTGTTTTCAAACCAACACCGATGCAAATAAAATCAATTTACAAGATGGGAAGATCAATTAAAGCAGTCTGACATTTAGATAGACCATACTTCATTTGGTTACCTTTGTACTGAATCAAATGTTTGACTAAAGCTTTTTTTTTGTAAACATAATGAAAGAAATCCCATAGTTTTCCTATCCCAAGGGTCCGGTTCTTCATGCACGTATTATGACTTAAGTTTGTGTTCTTTCCATCACAATTAATAGCACTAGATCAGGTGACAGAGTAATACATAGCTTATTTTATGAATCCATTGTCTGTGACTACATACAGAAAGTACTCCTAATTTTTCACTGTACAAAAATTTCAACTTGTTTCCCAATTATTTCACAGGCTGTTTAAAAATAAATAAAAATACAGCAGTTACCTGTCACCCGGTAGACACCCCCTCAATGAGATAATTATCTATCTTTTTTTTCTTAAGGTGGAGCGCCAGTCTACTGTGTCACACCCCTTAAACTAAACAAGTTTCTACTTCAAAATTAAAAAGCATCTGAAAAAGCATTCTAAAACACAGGGAGGCACCTAAGTAGGCTACCTTTCAGACTTCTATTTGCTTAACCGACAACACTGAATTCTAAATGGACCATTCCGACATGTTATTTCTAGCTTTCAATTTTTTTGTCAAATTTTCAGCATTCTTTTCAAAATTACTACTAAGGAATAGGACGTTATATCTCAATGTTGACTTTGCCAGTTCTGCACAGATCACAAGACAGGAATCACTTCCCAATTTCAATATTTATAGCTCCCATTTATAAACCCACAGATTATTCAGGGTTTTTCTGAATTTCTTTTAGTAGAAAACTCACACAGGTCCTGAAAGAAAGCAACTCAATGTGATTATTTCAGCAAAACTTCATCCTAAGATGACGTTTCTCATTCTGTCACTATCATTTTCTACATTGCTCCTAAATGCATGTGCCCCACAAGCATCATCTTTTAAAAACAAACAAACCAAAAAATAGTTACACACCTCTGACCACTTATATCTAAAAAGATTCCTGTAAATTCATTTAAACTACTAGACATTTTTTGGAATGCATCTAAGCCAGTAGTAAAACTTCCAAGCTTTCCAAGAAAGTTACCACCACAACCAGTAAGACTAATTATACGCTGATGGTAACACCAAAACACGATATTTGATAAGATTAAAATATCTGTACTGTCAACATCATACTGGTGCATTATTAAAATCAAGTTACATTGTTAAGTTACTCTGCTAGTAATTAAGTGTCACATTTAGAGCTTCATTAGACACCTACTACTAAAGAGAACTAAGAATATTAAGCTCTGTCTCTATCATATCTTGCAGTTGTAGTACAAGAGCACAGAGATCAAAATGCAGTTGTACGCTTTGTAGTGTGGCAGGTGCTTACAATCACTGGAGTGGAAAGGGAAGGAAAAATGCCAGCATGGCAAGTATCCTCACGAATGTATATTTCCTCTTCCAAAACCACGAATATCTATTTTTTTTTAATTCAGGAATACATAACGGGAAAATATAATCTGCAGCAGACTGAACACAGCGAGCTAAACTGACTTGTTCTAGTGATGAACACTAGTGCCAACGTTCATCAACTGCAAGTCAGTAACACACATTCCCCAGGAACTGACAGAAAAGAAAAACCATACTCAGTGTCAGAACCAGAATATGAGAAGCCATCTATATATATACAAAAGAATACAACATTGCAGAGCTTGAAGTGCTTTGCATTATTGAGTCAACAGCAATGTTGGCAGCAACAAATTCATCATCAAGTTCATGGAAATAAAAGTTATGTAATACAAAAGATTAAGAGTTAAAATGCTTATATATAGTATGTATAAAGTATAGTGTAAGGCATTTTAGAAGAGGCATCACAGAAAGTTGAGGAGGAATGGGTATTTTGCACTTCATAAATGTTAATCTAGCCTCATGGCACCAAACAGTGCCAAGGCTCTCTAATTTACACCACGTATCAGAGGTACCACAGCCAGCACTCCTGCCTTCTGCCAACTCAACTGTGTAAAGCTTGCTAAAGCTATGAAACGGAATGACTCTTACAAAACTTGCAAATGTGTTTACGTGTTCTCCTTGAATACTTCCAGAAGTTCTGTTTGTCTAAGCGGGATCTTTTCCTTTCCCAGGGTCTCCAGGAGTAGCCCAGGTTTCTGCTCCTGCACCCAGGGGCTCAGTCACTACAACTTCATTCATTCGGGATCCAAACACAAATCAAAAGAAAACACACATACCACCAAACAAACGTAAAAACACCCTTATCTTCAAAGCAAGCAAGCAATTTCAGTTTCATAACTCTTGAAGTGCCAAGTGTTTTAACAAGTCAAACCCATCTCACTTATTACCGCTTATTCTCTACTTTTTCATAGTGTGGTATCTGAAATACAAGCAAATGCATGGAAGCTCCCTGGTGGTAACCTTAGTATCAAGTAAGTAATATGGGAGTATTCCTCTGGGAATATTTAATTTTGAGATAAAAAAAATATTTTACAGAGAAACAAATCACAACTTTGAGTTAAATACTAGAACCAAGCATTCTCCAGTGTATTACACTGGTCACTAGTATAAAGCCAATTTTTGTTTATTTTTTTACTTTTAAAACTGTGTTATCATCAACCTCAAATTTGTTTTGTTACAGTTAAGGAGTGACCATATTCTGGGAAACCAAGGTAAGAGAACGAAAGAAACCTTCCTGCAAGTGACCCATTAAAAAAGGGAGATAATCAGGAAGTACTTCAGGCATCTGGAATTTCTGAAGTTCATTCTCTATTTCAGGATCATTTCAGTCAGCATTCAGAGAACCACAGTTATTTCAGAACGTACAGCCAGCATACACACACGTAACACTAACATATACATAAACATGCACCATCCCTTCAAAAAAGACAAGAATGTACTCCATCCCTAGGTAACATTAAGTGGAATTTAACCCAGAAAAAGATATTTTCACCCTTTATTTCTAACAGATTATCGCCAATCAGTTATTTTCATAAGAAAATACCACAGTGGTAAAAGAAACCCTACAGACTGCTTGAATTCACACTGGAGATTCAGGACTGGTCCTGAAGAACAGCCAATTTCATAATTAGCTCTTATACCTGTTGGAGTTGCACAGATGAAGCAGAAGGTATCATTAAACTGTATAACTTGCTGAGCCATTCCTTAGGATAATTCAAGAACAGTCTGAGTGCCAAAATCTAACACTCAGATATGCAAACAAAGCTGTTACAGGTCACACATTTGTCCTGAAGATTTGTTAAACCAGTCAATCAGGATGCAACTTCCCTAGCCATTCTCTTCATCAATTAGGAAAGATCAGTATCACTCTCCCCCAGCTTCTTAAATGACAAAAGGATGAAGAACACACACCTCTATCTCAACACTTACTTTCAGTGTGGAAGAAATTATAACCCAGATACTTCACAAAAAAAAAAAAAAAANATCCCCAAGCTAAGGTTTCTCACAGAGCTATTAAATATGCACAGGAGTAATGGCAGTGAAACTAAGAAATAAAATACATCCCCCCCCCTTTTTTTAAATTCTTCCCCAGGAAGCATTATACGCCTTATCTAAAAGAAGGTTGTGTCTAAAAGAAAAATTCACCAGAGTAACTGTTAACGAAATAACAGTTCTGTGTTCTGCTTCTAAGAAAGAGTGATTTTATTCCAAATAATTATTTATGAGAGAGTAATTATTACACAGTAAAATAATTTTAATCCCCAGTGCAGACAGGAGCACTGTTCCAGGAAAAAAAACTACATAACTGCTCTACGCATCAGTATCTTCATGTACATAAACCCCATAGCCACCCAAGTATTTCTTCTTCAATCTCTACATGGTTGCACAGATAGCTCAGTGTCCCGCATTCCTTTGTTGTGTTTTGCCTGTAGGAGGTGAATATTGCAAGAAAATTATATAGAAAAGTTAAAGATATAAATCAATTCTTTAAAAAAAAATAACATTGGAAGAATTAGGCATAAACAGAAAAGTTTAGGTGAAAACCTAAAGGGTGAACCCTTTTTTATGAGAAACACACTAATCCTTTAGAGCTACAAATGGTATCCCAATTTTATAATGAACAAAATGGAGTATTAATAACGTACCTATATTGACAGGAAAATATCTACTTCAAATTTGTGTATGTATCTTTTACGGTAAACTCTGCTATATAGCAGCTGTCTTTTAATTAAAAATGGCATCTTCTCTGTATATGTTATTCATACAAACACACAGAAACTGGCTTTCAGCCTTCAATAAGTCTCTGGAAGAACTTCAGGTGCCTGCTATCTGCCTCTAACTCAGTTGACTAAAATGCTTCTGAAAAGCCACACAATGAAACCCCTGGATAAATCTAATTTCCCTGTACCCAAAATACACAGAACTCTCAATTCAGTGCTTTAAACTGCAAAAGGAACTTAAACTCCACAAAATATGTAACTGTTTTCATTATTAGCTTAGAGAAATGATTAATGAACAAAAGTTTCTGGTTTCAGCTTCTTCACGTACGCTATTTATACTGAAAAAAAATCATTATGAAACAAAGATATTAAGTACTCACATACTTTATTGTGCATACAAACAACATTTATTCATGTAAGAAGGTACTTCAGCACTCCTGCTACAGCACATACCTTAATGGCTTGCATGAACAGAAGTCGGACATTTTAAATGCATGTATTACTTGCATACCTCATGGCATTTACAAGTATTCCCAAGTAAGAATGTTTATCAACTTTTTGCAACTTACTTCATTGTATTTTTAGTTAGTGTCATTTAACTCTTTCTTTTAAGGGCTGTTTTAATAGTTAAGTTTAATTTCAGAAAAAATACTGAGATATACCTGTAAGATGCAATGAAATAGCAGTTTATCGATTATGCATCTTTTCCAACAGCAGCCCTCTGGAATGCAATTGATAAACCATGCACGTAGTTAAAATACACTGGGCATTTCACACATAAAACAATACAACCAAAACATATCAGTGCTACTTTAGAGGTGAAAAGAATATAAAGATGGCTATGTCTGCTCAGAGCAACAGCCCACCAGCCTCAGCCACTTCTAACCATGGCCAAATAGGCAGCTCCATGGGAATAATATAAAAACAGAAGAATAAACATCAGAAAACATTCCCAATCTCCAACAACTTGTAACTCAAAAGCATCCTGAATCAGAGGTAGTATCTTTGAATTTAAACACCCTCAGAGACTTTTCTTCTATGAACTTATCTAAACACTTTTCGACCCAAGAACATTTTAGCAGCTACAATATCCCCTGCACAAAATTCCACTAATTCCAAAAAGCTGTGTTTTTTAAAAAACTTTTAATTTATTTCATGATTCCTAGATGCTAAGACACAGTGATTCTTTCTTCATGCTATGAAAATAACAACCATTCTGCAACCCTCATAACTTCTTTCACTTCCAAACATCATAAAAAAATTACTTGCCAAAAGCAAGGTGATGTCTATGCTATCAAAAGAATTACTGTCAATTTAAAGAGCAAAGTATTCCCAACACTCCCATGCCACTGCTCAAACCTGCAACATAGCAAAAACAGGTACAAGCAACCAAATATTTCACCAATTTATTATCACTACACTTCATAAATGCTTTGTAAAATGCTGAAACACTGCTTAGAAGGCTGAACATAGTCTCACATAGTTCATCATATTTACACATTTACATATCTACAAGTACATGTGAAGTGCCTAGCTTAGATAGTCATCTCAAATCTGAAAGTTTCCCAGAAAAATATACAACTTTTTAAAAGCAATGTCCTAGTAGGATGTAATTCTGGAATATTTATCAGGTTCTCAAAATTCATGAAATTCTTTTAATGAGCTGCTCTCTACCCCCTGGGGGAAAAAAAAAATAAGAAAAAGAGAGGCATCCAAGGAAAATCTCTCTTTTTTTTTAACATATGTAATGAGTGTAAAATGGTAAATAACAAAATGTTCCCATAATGTCACTAAATAACTGGGGAAAAAAAGCATTTGTAAAATTAGATAAACTAGGAACATAATGTCACTAATACTGTCACTTTATATAATGGAAAATGTATTAACAAGCATATTAATCTTAATGCACGTTTGAGTTAGAAGGATGCATGCTGAGCATACTGAAATTGTACACACATTGTTCTGAGTATGTTTCTTAGTTATTCTTCCTATTTTTAAAAACATTTGAAAGTAGCTTCTACTGTTAAGTTTCTCTCAACACATTCTCGCGTGATTTAGAAGCATCAGGTAGTACTCAACACCATTTTTATCTAGTTCAGAAGATGTGAAGAAACTGCTCTATCTTGTCAACAATTGAGACCTTGATTCTGACTAAGCAGATCAGCCTGTACACCCCCAAAGAAAGTGGAATTCTACTAGTTTTCCTAGATACCTGAAAAGTTGCAAGATCTCTAAGTTTTCCTATGAAACTCCTCAACACAACTTTATCTTCCTTTCCCTGAGTTTCTGCAGTGCAGACATTTAGTGTTTTCCCACCCAAATTATTATTATCATTATTATTATTTAAATGAAACAACATAGCCACTTATGTATTTGGTAGAAAAATTGTTTCCTTTAGGAGGTAACATCCAACCACAGAGGTTTGCTGTAACTCCTCGACACTGAATAAACATGTTAGAAAACACAAACTGAATTTATCTCAGTATAACAGCAACCAACATCAAGGTCATTACATTGACAGATCAAAGTTGCAGTTGTGATTACACAATATTGTTAATTGAGAATCATCCTCCTTTTAGGTTACAGAACAGAGAACAGATCCAGCCTGTTACTTCAAGAGATCAACACACTGAGGCCAGACTATTTCCTTTCTACGCACCAGCAAGAAAACACTAATAAAGTTACCGTGGCAGCCAGTATTACAAGTGAAGGAAAATGTCCACTACGGTTTAAGTACTGCAACCCTGGTATTTGACACTTCTGTACTCGATGCTGATTTGCACACACAGATTTGGCAAATAACTGCAAAGCTTCACTGATCCACACAGGCAGAACAGCCTCACACCTGAACAGTTTGAAAAGAGAGTGTAAAAATTATTAACGTTTAAGATTCGGACATGCACATGGTCTTAAGCATGCTAGTACAGAACTTCTTCAGATCCAAAGGGCTGACACCCTTTGTCAGTGATTACGGCTGTGGTATAAACCCCAAGACAAGTAGAAGTAACTGGGGATTTTAATTAATGATAAAAATGTGTCCCATACACAGGTAGATCAAGAAGTTTATTACAAGATTCAAGGAGGAAAAAAACAAAAACAAAAACAAAAAAAAACAACCGTTACTGCAAATCATCCTTCCCCTGCCTTGCCCCTGTACGCAAAGAGGGCTCTTACTAGGGCTGGACAAGTCTTCCTGTTATTAGGAAGATATATTAAATATATATAAATATATATATATATAAAATATAAATATTATAATATTANCATTAGTTTCATACCGTAGATAAGTACCTTATTCTTTGGAAGAATACGAATCATAAATTCAGAGCAGGAAAATAAAATCGCAACATATTGCTAGGTCATTTAGTTTTCCACATTTTTTTTTTATAAAACATGATTTGCAAAGTTATCGAGAGAAATTAAGAAGGAACCATTAATTACCAGCACTGAGAATGAATGTTTATAGAGGGTATTGTAATGCTGAACAAAGGAAGAAATTACTTGCATGGGTGAAAGCTGCACATAAGAAATCCAATTCTCACGCTTCATACTTCCGTATTTATTACCTACTGTCATGCTACCAAACTTTTCTTCCATTCAACCTAGGAGGCCTCAATCATCTAAAAACTCACACATGTACTTAGTATTCACAAATGAACAACAGACTTGGTTTCAATGGACAAAACTGTTGTTTGGGGTCCAAAATATGACAGCTTTATTAGTCACAAAATAAACCAGGACTTTACAGCTTGAGTTGTAGGACCAAATATATATATATATATATACACACATATATATATAGGCCTGGTATGTATGTGTATATATATGCATATACACACACACACATATATATAGGCCTGGTAAATACATCTCTTCCAAAAAATATTCTCAACACTCTTCTGTATCAGGTTTCACCACTATACAGGTTGACATTTCAAATGCACAGGTAATGCCCTCTCCCCGCCTTCCCCCAACCTCATTTCTATCCTGGGCTTCCGAAGTTATAACAAACCCACCCTCGTGCACGCACACTGTGCAGTTAAGTATGCCTGCTGTGTCCCGTGACTCGACACACACGAGGTAGAGTGAATCAACATACACATAGCCAGGGTCAGAACTACTATGGCACATTAAGAAATAAGCAAATGAAACAGTACGGCCACGGAGGACAAACAACAATTACAAACAAAAGCAGCAGACTTGGCAGGAACACCTCATAGTGTCCAGAGGCCACATGAGTTCATACCAGCACTTTTTAGTCAGATACAGTTTTCAAAGTCTCAGAACTGAGCTTTACATTTAGGGTACAGAATGAGGTACTTCATTTTAAAGTCACAAGCCTACATATAAAACAAATATTTCAAGATGGTTTTGTTTGCTAATGAACACCACTAAGCATTTATTTATAAACACAGTACCATACTACTGAGACACTACAGAAAACATGAGGAACAGTCCATTGCTCCCTACTGAAAATGCCCGCTAATGTCCACCAAACTGATTTTAGAAACAGTCATCCCATGTGTCTTAAAATAGTAAGACAGGCAGTAAGTGAAATAAATAGTGAAACCTCTGTTTCACTTCTTTTGGTTTGGGTATTTTTTCCCCTTTATTCTGTCTTGATTATAGCTGTAACAAAAAATAGTGCAAATTACATGCTTAGTATAGAGCTGAGAAGTCCTGAAAGAATCGCCCAGGCTCAGATACAGCTCTCCGTTCTTCAATCTGAAAGTATATACATCACAAACATTGGCTGCTATTAGAACATGCTATTAAAAACTCTAATTACAGTGCAATTTGGTGGAATGCCACTTCAACACGGTACAGATTCACCCAATACATAAAGCACAAACAAAAAAAGTTATCTGGAAACAATAAAGTTTAACTGTTATTGTGTACATTTCTGTCCTATAAAACAATAACGACTCTCACACAAATACCTCAAATTCAGGGGATTTTGCAATCTGTACATAAATTTGTAACAGTTCACGGATAGCTTTATTTTTACATGTGAAAGTAATTAATAGAGGTATATTTTCTGTTACCAAAAGCAAGCATCAATGGTGAGAGATCTATACTGGAACTCGAACATTTGCTCTCTGCCCTGAAGAGCTGTTCAATTTTTTGCTCCTGACATGAAGTTTGTACTGGTATGCATATTAAAATGACCAACTCCTCACTATTCTTCAGCAGTCGCTTCTCCCATGGGATATCTCCCAAGAAATGAGATGGAAGGAAAGACAGCGTATGTTGGACCCATCTCAAACTTCAACGCCCGGCAGTCCTTTACGTGAGGATTTACCTGAACGCCCGTTCCTCCCTCCTCGGGAGGCAGGCACTCCTGCCTCATCGCTACCCCTCCTGCCCCCAAAGCGACCGCTCGCTGAGCTCCGGGGAGGCCTCAGCCTCGCCAGGCCCGGAGGCTCTCGCTCTCCCTAACCTGCACCCAGGGCTGAGGAGGCCGCCGGCCCGGCGAGCCCCAGAGTCATTGTGCTCAGGGAGATGATTGCAGCTGTCAGGGCGCACCTCGCCCTGCCCCGGGCGGCCGGGCAGCGGGGCCAACAACCCCGGGCCGAGGCAGCGGCCGCCCGCCCTCCC
>VXAA01007177.1:449536-487753 GCA_013399115.1 Anseranas semipalmata
GAGGGGGCCGGGCTCGGGCTCGGGCTCGGGGCTGAGGCCCGCAGCCGGCCTCGCCCGAGTCTTGGGAGCTCGGAAAGCCGCCGGTGGGGGTTGCGGAGGCGCTTGCCGCGTGGGCCGGCAGCGGAGCCTGCACGCCGGCGTGCCGCCTAAACGGGCGGGCGGGCGGCGCCTCGCAGCTCGCAGGGTTTAAGTGTTCACAGTTCAGAGCAATGCAGGGGTGCGCTTGGTTTGCCTCACAGGTAGCTATTTGAGGATAGGTTGCTTAAATTTGCGGTATGGCTCTGGAAGCTGCCTAACCTTTATTATTTTTAATGAACAGTCATCTTCATGGTATCTCGCTTAAGGGGTCTGTGTAATGTTTTCTCTCCTTGATGGGAAGAGAAAGCCCATAGCACTTGCCATCCAAAAGTCATTACCGCACGAAGCAGCTTTTGCAAGAAGTCCGTGGTTTATTTCATCTGATTCAGTTGTACCTGTGGTAGCAGTGCTCTGGTCAGTGCCACAGTATGGGCAGGGGGAAATGGCCTCGGTTGCGAAATACTGCTCTGAAACGCAGCATTTACAAATTATCATCACATCCTATTTGAAATGAATGGTAGGCCACCCCATTTTAAGTAAGATAGGGATTTGGTTTGGCTTCTCTTGAAAATATTTACGTGCTGTACTCATTCTGTAAGAATATGGATAGCGTCCTTAACAGGGCTCATTCTTGAGAGAGCTGTAATTGTATTAATTGCTGAAAAATAAATACCGCCTGACTCAGTACTGGTGTTTCCTCTCTCTACTGACCTCTCAGGTGCACATTGCTATTTCAGTTGTTTTAACAGTTCCTATCTGACCTCTCCATTAAGTCATTTCCTACTAAAATTTCATCATACAGTCTTCCTTTTTCCGTACAGATTAGCCTATGTAAATCCAACTCTTCCACTTCAGCAGATTTTTTCATTCTCCACTAACAATATCAAATCATTACCAAAAATTATGCCTTACCTCAGAATCAGTTTAGCCTTTTGTTTAGCTCCAGTCTTATGAGACATTCCTGATTGCTGAATACATGGGAGTTTCTGCAATTTAATTCCGTTACTATATTGAGCAAACATTCTGACAACTAAACAGCAAAGGAAGACTTTTTTACTCTTTCCTTCCTCCTTGACTTCCCTAGATTAGTAAGGCTGCTTTTTTTAAAATTCCTGATCCCGAAGTGAAACACAGTGATTTATTTTAAAGCCACATAGACAAAGTTGTTTCCTCTTAAGATGAATTGTAATTTGAACAATAATACGATCTGCAATACAAAAATGATTATTATGGCTGATAACTACTAATGATACTGCATGTGACTTCTATTGAAGCCTTGTCAGTGGTCAGAACAAAAAATAGAACAAGGGTATCAATTATATCAATTATATTATCAATTATATAATGCCCCATCCCTGGAGGCATTCAGGGCCAGGCTGGATGTGGCGCTGGGCAGCCTGCTCTAGTAGTTGGCAACCCTGCCCAGAGCAGGGGGGTTGAAACTAGATGATCTTCAAGATCCTTTTCAACCCAGGCCATTCTATGATCCTTTTATCTATATGAACTGTCTTCACTTGCTACATCTTTTTTTACAATAAATCCGTAGCCAGGAAGTTCAGTAGACTAATGTATACCTCAAAAATACTTGTTTACCTGCTGTTACCTGCATGTATCTCTACCATTTGGCCATTTTTTATTTCTCATTAAGGCTTTAACTCCAGTTTAACCCATTTTGTTCTACATTTAGTACACAGATAAAATGCAATTAAAACCTCTGCATCCAGAAAACCAACTCATTTGGAGAGTTGGACAATGCAGTGAATTATTGGCTTATAATTTTAACTAATGTTTATTTTAATTCTTGGCAAAGGAAATCTGTGAAAATGTAGTTATGTATTTCTTGTTTGCTAGATTTAATCTCTTACATTTTTAACTCAGAGCCCTAAAATGTTGCAGAACTTTGTTGTTGCACAATACCTAAAACACTTCTACATCTGTGGACGTTGACTAGAGTGGTTTTAACTTGACAGACAGAAATCTAATTCGAATGATAACTGTACTGCCTGAAGTCTCAAACTTGGGTTGTGTTTCGTGTTTTTTTTTTTTTTTTATAATCTATGTATCAGAGTATGCATGGATATTGGTGAAATCCTGGACAAAATAAATTAATGTTAAGTGCTTGTAGCTACTGGAGGAGTAATTAAAATCGTTTAAAATATGTTTTATATTACCGCATGTGAAATCTGCAGGGCTGGCCGCACTGGAGATGTAAGACCTCCTTTTTATCCACAGAACAGGTATTGCAGGCTTTGCCTCTCTAAGAGGTCTCAACCAGTATCTGCGAAGATCGTATTTAGGGGTGTGACTCACGAGCAGGGCCAGCTTACGCTCAGGTGTCTCATGCGGTTACGCTGCCTGCAGAGCTGGCATGTCCTGGAAGCCGTTCCTCAGCCCTTGCGGTTTCTGTTTCAGCGTTCTGAAGCAAGCCAAGCAGATGTGAGTTTGTTTTGAAATACGAGGCTGGAGTTACCTATACAGACAGGTGAGGTGAGGAGGATGAGCCTGCATGGGGGCAGTAAAATCCAGAAGCATCTCTCTTCATGTGCCAGAGTCCTTAGTCTTCAGCATATCTACTGGGTTAGAACAAGTTAAAGCCATTGTGTTGTGGGTCATCAAAGACTCCATCAGTCTACCACTGTGAGTCACACGAGCCAATCATTATACCAGTTTTCTCTCATAGATATTTATGTGCAAGAGATACTTTAATGAGGGTGAGCTCTAACACAGCATAACAACACATTTAAATCACAGTTACACTGTATGTAGTTTATGTGTATGCCAAATTATCCATACAGAAGAAACCTCTTGTAGAAGAAATAAAGGAGAGAGCTACTCAGTCATTCAGGAAGGTACTTTGTTTTGAAGGAAAGTTCACAATATCAAGACAATTTATGTCTTTTCTGTGTGATACCTTTAAGGGTTTGGGGTTTTCTTTTTAGGGGGTCTTCCTTATGTCATAGACTTTCATAGGTGTTTTGTAGATCGGGTATGCTAGAAGCATATACTGTAGGTTATTCTGGACAAAATTTCAAATTCATGGTTGACTGTGACTGGGAGAGCTGGGCTTGGCAGTCCATCAGGATCTGGATAGTCCCTTCTAGTCTTCTGTTCCTAAGTCCATTTGTGATGCAGATTGTTGTCCAGTGACCTGGAATGAGACTCTTTGTCAGAAATGAATAGGCAGCCTTCAGATAGCAACATCTTTTCATTGCTAAAATGAGCAAAATAATGACAGTGATATGAAAGGCGAGCATCTTGTCACCAATTCTCTTGAGCTATTTGATTCTGTATACAAAAAAGCATGGTAATTCATGTTGGATTTGTGTGTATATGCGTGCATACATGCAGGAAGGTGTGTGAGAATGCACAGAAAAGCATGTACGAGCTGTATCGGAAGAAATAGAACTGTCTTTGTAAGTAGAGTACGCATTATTGATCATAAAAAGTAGTCTGTGAAGTACGTGGAACGTGATGAAGGAATGGGAGATTCTCCACCCATCAACGTGCACAGGTGTGCTTCTGTTTCGTTACACTTCAAAGATCTCTTTACATCTTACATATGCAAAACATTTTAACATGTTTTCTGTATCTGAAAGCTAAGATGAAAGAAGAAATAAACTGCTAGAAACAAAACTCAGTAATTTCCCTTTTTTGTCTAAACTGTGCAAGCATATGTTTTTATTTCTACAGGAGTTTCTAAAGTAAATAAAAATAACTTAAGATATTTTTAACACTGGAGTTATTCTCAAAGCCACATTCCACAGCTATACTTGCATGCTTTCTGTAATACATTTTTTTATTTGTACATGTAAATCGGATAGAAAATTTATTCCAGTATTTCTGTACAAAATTGTGTGCTTGTACTGCCATTTGTGTGAGGGAAAAAAATATAGATAGACGTTTGGAAGCTATCTTTGAAGCTCGCAGAAAAATACTCACAGAAAAGACAAGTGATACTAGCAGACCTCTCCCCTGCAGATGTTAATCGCCTACTCTAATACAGTGAATGATGACTGTGTCATAAATTGCAGGTGACGCATTTGAGTACTACTATGGTTCTACTTCTGTTACAGCGTGATTCGTTTTTTTATATCGATTCTGGATAAGAGCATTTGTGAGGATTTAAAAAATAATAATTTGAGTCTAAAGTATTTTCATATGTAAAACAATCCAGGGCATTTGAAAGAATACACAGATAAATTAGTCATAACACCAGTATTAACCAGATTAACCATGTAGAAAGATTACATTAATAAAGGAATAATTAGGATTAGGGGCCAATCCTGCAATAGGATCCATGTGTATCAATTCTTCATATATTTTTTCTGTTATATATTGCTTAATGGTAACTCAAAATACAACAGCTTTCTTAACACTCCTGAGGTGGTTTCACTGTCCTCCCTTTCTCAGGTCTCACTTCAGTATCTCCAGACATGTTAAGCCTCAGGTTTTTACTCTTGTGGGGTGGAATTGTGCAACCTACGTGCTTCCTGACAACAGGCGTTACGCAGTACCTGCATAATGGCACTCCGCAGCTCCATTCGTGACTAAGCTATTCAAATAGCTTAGCGACAGCTTGCTCAAAACAAAAGGCTATTAATTTATAGTTCAGCAGTACCAAACAAAAAGAAGCAGCATAAAACTAAGCAGAAGAAAGAAGAATTGTGTATGTCTTTGTCATGATCTGTTTAGCTGGGACAGACGTGTTTTGTAGCTGGCAGGAACAACATGCGTGACTTTTGGTCTCCTGTGTCCAGGCTTGCTAGTTTTTCCTTAAAGCAATGGGCAGCATTTCTTAGATCCTTCCTCTTCCACACCACAACCCTTTATTCAGTGGCTTTCAGGCTCCAAGTTTCTTTTGCTCACAAGGTTGGTCTCGGGTAGAGTCTCATCTGGAAGGAGTCGTTCATTGTTATCCTTACTTCTTGGAACCTCTCTATCCAAAAGTGACCAATTCATCTCACTGTTTTACCTTTCTTTATTCCTCAGAGTATTAAGATATCTTACTGCGCATCTGTAACTTCGAGCAGCAGTACAGAACAGGATAGGGAAAAAAGAGCCATACATGAAATGCAGAAAAGATTTTATAGATGTACTTTCTCATTTCATCATAAATGTCAGCCTGAGCTGCCATCTGACAGGGAAGATCCCTTAATACGTTTCCATCTGGGCCTTTTTTGTCTTAATTGCCTCATTTGTTCTCTCTCAGAGAACCACTTCCACTCCTTCAAGAGCCCAGAGCGCAGTGGACAAGCTGTGTACACCACAGCAGCATGTATTAACGTTCCCGACTCTTCTGTCTGAGGGAATCAACAAAAAGGCACTTTCTTCTTGACACAAAGACTTCACTGTGTCTAGTGGAGGTGAGAAAACAGATCGTCAGGGTTGCAAACAGACTCTATTGTCATTTGTATTGATTCTGGACTCCTGTTCCCTGGAGGTGTCCCACAGACGAGCAGATCAAAGAGGAATTTACAGAATAACAGGGATAAAAGCTTTTTTGCAGATGTAGGATAATGCAAAGGAAGAGCTCTCCCTGCTAGCTGGTAAATCCTCTGGTATTTTCCTTCATCTAAAGGACTTGTGAAGATTTAAGGGAAAAAATGTAGTCCTCCTGATCCATTTCAAATGTCTTACCTGGTTTGAAGACTTGTGTGCTGGGGACAGTAAAGGGAAGAAGAGGATTATAGTCTTCACCTCTGATACTAACCCACAATGAAGGCTATGTTTTTGTCCAATGGCAGCATGTCTGTTAGAAAGGAATACAGTCAAAAGATTCTATTTTTCGGTGAAGGTTTCTTTAAGGCAATAAAACTCCTCCCAGGCTGCTTTTCTGAGATCAGTCTGTGTGAACCTGCTTATCTGTTGCAGGAATTTTCCTTTTATTGTTGACTGGTTTTTGTGGATTTGGTGTATGATTTCTTCTCCGCCATACCTAATTTTAAAACAACTAAAAATCATATGGTAGTTTCTCATGCCCCTACATGAAGAAATGTAAGAAATGCCCCTACAACATCTTCTAATCGCTTATACTAATAATGATACATGGTTGGCAAAAAATAGTGTTTTTTCAGTTCTTTAGCTCTTACAGGTACAATTTTAGTGTTTCATATGATTTCATTTTCCTTACCTGCAATGCTTCTGAGGCTTACACTATATATAAGTTATCAATCTTCACTTAGTTAGGAAATGAATTCTCATTGTTGGGTCTAATTAGTGAAGATGCATTTAGTATAGAAATCTAGACTTCTCTGTGTAGTAAGTAAACCACAGTCCACTGCAGAAAATGCAGTCACTTTCTTCAGATATCAGTGATGATAACAGAGGTGGCTTTTCTTTCAGGAAATAACTAGGTGATCAACATTAATCAGAAGTAAGCAGTAATTAATGGCAGCACAATATACTGGGATTTTTTGTATTACTATCATGTAAGCTTTAGATGGTATCACCCATAAATAGTATATAGCCAGTTTGTTTGAGTTGCTAGTGATACAAGGCAGCACCTATGCAGCTTGCCTTGTTATAAAAAATCAGTATATGTTTAAATGTATATGAAGCTGCTGACTCAGAAACCAATTCTGATTTTTGCAATTTTTCCCTTTTGCTTTCCTACATTAAGATACGGTGTTTTTTACATGAAGAGCTACACTGTATTGTTCTGTGGATTCCTGGTGTTTTTTCATTTAGCCCTTTCTCACAGGAGCTCAGAGATCTTAGGAGAGAATATTTGCATTATACCTTGGTAAAGTACCAAGGCAAGGAGCAAGTTTTCAAAATTGGAATAAAGAAATAGCTTTTGCAGTATGTGCTGTGTTGCCAGAGTATAAACCTCAAGAACATATGGGCCAGTAAGTCAGTGATCCAAGTAAAGTCAGATGGAAAACATTACAGTGACTGTTTTCTGGTATTAAAGAAAATAACCCAGAACTTCTTTTTCCAAAAAAAAAAAAAAAAGTTACATTATGCAGCTTACCTTTTTTGCATACTTTTCAAAACATGAAAAAAAATCAGTTTTCTGTATAGCAAGCGGATTCTGTTTTTTGATAGCCTTTTTCATTGTACCTTGTATGTGGCATATTTATATTCTACATCCGCATTTCAGTGGCATTATGTGGATTAATATTTATTTAGACTGAGATTAAGCTGTTTTGAGTAATTAACATGAAGAGATTTCTCCATAGAAATTTCTCCTAAGACCCACATTTAGTTTTCATTATGTGCAGAACCTACCTTTACCTTCAGTATGGGAAAGCAGACTGGAGAAAATGGACTTTAGCTGCTCCTAGTCCAGATCAAGATATATGCTGATAACCAGATATTTAGGAGGCTTAGAGGCTTTCATTCTGTTAAAGAAGTGGCCATGCATGTCCCTTTGTCCTCTCTCCCTTCAGTGTCAGGATGGTATAAATGAAGTTGTTAAATATTAGTTAGGAAAAAAAAAAAAAAAAAAAGAAAAGAAAGCTGTCAGGCCAATTTTGCTCTTTTGAGCTGCATTAATCTTATGTTTTGGCATTGGGCAAATTTCTGATAATGTTTCCAAACCAGTTAGCATGCAAGAAGAAAATGGTGAGTAGATTTTTGGTTTTGAAGAAGAAATTGCATACTCCCTGAATTCCCAAAATTCTACAAAGCAATTAAATTGCCTGATAACGGGGAAGCTATTGTTTATTAGATAGTTTTTGATTACTTGTATGGAAAAAAAAAAATGGAGATTTACTCTTGGGATGTGTGCAAAAGATTAATTTTTTTTCCCCTATGTTCTGTGTTTTGGCAATAAACTTAAATATGTGCAAATCTGGGCTGGCCAACTTCTGGGAAGTCTTTTATAACTCCTCTGTATACTAATTTTTTTTTTTCCTTCTCTTCTCACAGAAATACTCTTAATTCCTGCATTGATAGTTCAAATCTACCACTGAGCTCAACAAAAAAGAAATGATAAAATTTTTTCTTATGGTGAACAAACAAGGTCAAACGAGGCTCTCTAGGTATTATGAGCACGTAGAAATTCATAAACGGACAATGTTGGAAGCTGAAGTAATCAAAAACTGTCTCTCCCGTTCAAAGGATCAAGTAAGTTTGTGTATATTTTTCGTTATCCATTTTATTGTATTAACATTGCACATCTTTCATGTAAATAATTCTAGAAACAAATCAGTTTCCATTTCAGGTCATTATTTCATTTGTTTCCATGAAGAAAAAATGTTTCTAGATTATGTGTTCATGCAGATGAACTGTTATTCTGTATTGAATAAATATGTTTTTCTGAGGCTTGCAATGATTTTGGACTCTATCACTGTCATGAAGACTCTTCCTGTTTGTTTGAAGAAGCTCAGAAGTCCAGGAAGAATTTATTTTTTCCTGTTATTGCTTGTATAGTAGTGATTTATAGATAGATATTAGTTTTCTTTGCCAAGAAGGTACTAGTTGTGGCATTGACAGCTCCAAGTTCAAACAAAAAAACTTACTAGAGAGGATTCCAACTTGTAAAATTACTATCTAAAACATAGTTGGTGGTTTTTGTTTTTTTTTTTTGTTTTTTTTAAACACAAATTTTTCAGCCTTCTTAGGCCTAAAATACTTTTTAGGCATTTTTGTTTTTAAAAAAGTGTTCACAACTTGTGCATGAAAGTCAGACAACTCAGCTGTTGGAAATTTTCTTAGATGACAGTTGAGATTTTCATGGCTCACATAACTGAGCCACTTGTTCTTTAAGAAAAGTACCAAACTTAGCAAAAATTTCAAGCACATTGACTTGAATTTGAGAAGAAATGTGTGACTTGGAATGTGACTGAGGTTTTTTGGTTTGTGTTCTGAAGTCAACTTCTTTATTTATCATTAATTATGTGTGTCCTAGAACAGTAGTCCTTATGTATTTCATTCTAGAAAACCTCAGAAAAAAATACCAATTCCTATAAACTACTTCAGTTCACAGAATTGACAGTGACTAAAGAAATTACCCTCCTCCCTACTGCTAGCAAGAGCATCTCTGAACAGAAACTTCACCAAAAGAATTAACAGTATGCTGCCATTTCAAGAACTGAGCAAAATGTTACTTAAACAAAGGGGACTTGTAAAGCAGCATATAACAGCACCATCTACTGGCTCCTGTCTTATGGTGAACTATGTGGTTTTTTCCCCTGGGTCTGGACATCTAATACTCTTAATATTTATAATAAGAATATTGATCATTCTTAAATGTGAAAATGACCTTCAGTTTGTCTCTTTTGGAAGTGCTTCTAGGTGAAAATTTAGGGGAAATATTGACTGCCCTTGAATTATAACCCTGAACAAACCATTTCAGCTTGTCCACATAAAAAGTGGTACCACGTTTTCTGTCAGGGGATGAAAGGTTTCATGTAAAAGTTACCCTACTAAACTTCTTTCAAGTCAGAATTACTTGGTGGATTTGGGGAAATCCATTGTTTTTTGTGGGCCTTACGTAAATGAAAGCTTAGTAATGTCTTATGCTTAAATGGTAATTACTATGTTTGACTAGTTTTGGTTTTGCCTAGTGCTCTTTCATTGAGTATAAGGACTTTAAGCTGGTATACCGACAGTATGCAGCCCTTTTCGTTGTCGTTGGAATCAATGAAACAGAGGTAAGAAATTATACGCACTCTTGAAGTAATCACAGACAAGAACTCAAATCTTTTTCCAGTATGGAATTTTGCAGTGTCTATTAGAGAATTTCAAGTAGTCATTCCAAAAAAACCAACAACATTATTTCTAGTAAATAAAAACAGGTATAAAAGAAAAACACCTACGTTTGACTTCATTCTCTAGCAATAGCCCGAAGTGTTACCACAAAGCAGTCTTCATGAGCCTTAATACTGATTCTGCTTTCTAAACTTATGTTTGATTAAACATAAATTTGTAGGGTGAGGTTTCTCAACAAATGGCAGCATTACAGCCAGATCACTTGTCTCCTGTGTAGTCACTTCCCAGCTGCTCATTGTTTCTAACCTCACTGGCCAAAGAAAAAAAATCCATACTGTCAGCTAGAAAGATGCCAATTTATTGTATTTTTTAAACAAAATGAAAAAAAGAAAAAAGCTATCTGACTGAAAATGGACAAGTACTGTTACTTAATAAGCCTTGAAGGCTCAGCCTGCACTCAAGTGTTTACGCTGATTTCCAGTTCTCAGAAATTAATTTAAAGCTTTGTCCTGGAGACCTTAATGGGGTGGTGTGAAGGTAGCTGCTGACTACCACAGTGTCTTCAAGTCGAGGTTATAACGGCATGCAACTCAGGGCACATTCTTTGGGCTTTACTATGCCACACAAAAAACATCCATCAATACTGCTCCAGCACAGCGTGTCTCTGTACTGCAGCAGGCAGGTGTGACTGCAGCATGAGTAGGCATAGCGTAGTTGCCTGTATTCATCTAGCTAATGTGGGTGACGGTAGAAGAAAGGATGCAATGGAATGGCAGTAGCCCACGCAAGACAAATCCATTCGGTACCGCAGTGCTTACTCGTGGCTGCCCTGGCCTGAAGCTTATGCTCCTGAGCACTCGCCTGCTCTTGGTAGCTCAGCAAGGTAACCACACCTCCTCCTGCTGTGATAGCCTGAGTTTGTGCACCTTAGGGTAGTACTTTCGTACTATTATTTTCTAGTTGCTTTTCATACATCGCAAACACAAAGAATACTATCATCGTTTCTATCTGTTCATTTAATATTCATTTATTTTTAATTTCAGAATGAGATGGCAGTATATGAACTAATTCATAATTTTGTGGAGGTTTTGGACAAATATTTCAGCAGAGTGGTGAGTGAGACATTGAATCTATTACAAAATACTCTTTCAAAGCTCTAGTGAATGTCATTTTAGGGAATAAATTGAAGATTTTTTTATATAAATGTAGATTTTTGAAAACTTTAGCGTATTACCACTGCTAAAAAAAAAAAAAAAACAGCAGTATTAGTTGATTTTTCAGAGTAGTAAAAGCATGCATGGATTATAAATCATCAGACAAGGAATACCAGAAATATTTCTGGTAGAAAAACATGTTTTTATATGCTTATACTCAGGGGTTTCTTTGGGTCATCTACTCTCAAAATAGCCACTGGCATTTTACGTTTTAAAGAAATAGTTTTTTCTTTACATTTTTTTAAAATAGTTCTTAGTATTATGTTCCCAAAATACTTAATCTATCATAAAGGCAGTATAAGCATTAAGCAGGGAGCTGACATCACTCTCACTACACAAGATTAGAGGGACAGAGCAACAAAAACTCAACAACCAGTCTGTACCTGTGCTCCCCATATTGTTGTTGTGCAACAGTGGATATCTGACATAACAGCTATTGTAAAGGTGGTCATTTTCTTGAGGATTCAAAGATAGAGCCAGCTCCAGTTAAAATGACACTTTCCCTATTGGTGGAAGAGTTTTTGTTTGTTCGTTTTCACAAAGCTGGAAGATGCGGCATTATAATGCTGGTTAGAACATGTGCTATTGTTCCAGTGCTATTTAATACAGGATTGTAAGAATCTTGTTATAAATAAATTTGGCTCAAATCATACTTGGGCACAATTTCAGTTTGGCTATACTGAAATGTGTTAGATACCCTTCTCACAAAAGAGGACTGCATAGATTTTCCTCCATAGTCCATTAGTTTGCGGGTATTACATTGGTAATTACACGTTGTTTACAATTACACAGTGTTTATAATGTTGGTTTCCCAGTACTAGCACTACAGCAGACATGGCAGAGCTCCCTGTGTGAATTGAAGGAGATGCTGGAAAGAGTCTTCTAAACTCTTCACTATTTAAATGCCTGACACATATTTTAGGATATTATCTCAGCTAGTGCTGTACCAGCCCGTTGAAACTGCTGGTACTGAATATATAACTTCTGACTGCATGAAGTTCAGAATTCATTTCTTAAAATTAAGATTGCAGTCCCAACCTAAGCAGTAATAACCAGGAGTGGAATTTGATCCCTGCAGCACAGGAATGCACAGTAAAACTTGCATCTTCTTTATCTAATTGAGCTAATAGTTGCCGAGCACTTCTCAAGTTTTGTTTTCTTTACTTAGAGCAAAAATAGATGTAGTTCTTATATATATAAATGCAGTATATATCATTTCTTGATCATGTATATAACACAACCACTGATAGTTGCTAGAAATTTGCTGAATTCATCATAACAGATTTTTATATTTTCCATAGCATTTAAGATTTAAACCTAGGGGAACTGGAAAGTGGGGTGGCTGAAATCTCATGCCATTCCATGGTTCTATTTTTAATAGCATGTAACAGTAAATGGTAGAACATTGAAGAGGGCTATAATTCTAGCTGGAGTTTCTGGCAGAAACCACAGAACAAAAAAAATATACGTTTGTACTATTATGGATTAATGTTTAGGATTTGCAGAATTTTAGAAGAATCCCAAATTATGATGATGACTGGGAAAGGAAAGAACATCTGTCCTGCTCTAGAATGACATTTTGTCATCTATTATTTTTAGGTTTGTGAGCTTTAACCATTCTCACATACTCTATTTTTATCTAATGGAGTTTACAGAGCTTGAATTCAAATATAAGAACAAACATTAACAGAATTAGGGGGAAGCTTTCAAAGTTGAAAGTGAGATGTAGTTCTGAGTCCCCTTTGCTTCTGCTTTTATAACAGCTACCCAGGAAGAACTCTGCATACTGTTTAGAATACGTCCTCCAATGTTTTCAACTCCTTTTTAATACTAAGGGAGTTCAAACTGATCAGACTCATAAAATACAGTTTTTGTGATGCATAAAAATTTCCAATTGAAGGATGGCAAGGTCACTCAGAAGACCTATAGACTAGTCTGATTCTATGATCTTTGGACCACAGAAGTAGTCGTACTTTTATCAGTGAGAACTCTGCCTAAAATTCCAGGCCTAGACTGTGAACGTCAGCAAATATAATAAATTCCCTGTGTAGCAGATAAAGATGTTCTGTGGGAACAGACATCTTTCTTTCAGCGGAGACTGGGGAAGTTCCACCCTAACTGTGCAAGATCCAAGGCTGTGATTAATTGTTTCTAAATGTAGACATTTAACAGGCACCCAAGTTAGATGTTTGGTCATCCCATGCTCCCATTACAGGAAGTGGAGACAAACAAGTATCTCTAGAAAGTGAGTCATGTCTCAAGTGTGCTGAGTCAGCTGTGGAAGATACCCATCTTTTCTGACTGCAGAGAGACCACATGGGCTTCTAACTCAGACACTTCAGTTAAATGAATAAAACTATACGTTATAAATTGAGGCCAAGACTACAAGGGAAACGATGGTAACGTGAAGAATTGTGGTGCTTGGGCTGAAGCAGTAGTTAGAAGTGGTATGCATCCAAAGCTTAGACTTCTGTCCCCCAGTAGATCCTTCCACAGCTACCACAGCCACAGGTATACACTGTCTAGATTTTGCTGTTGAAGCAAATGTATGCAGCAATTGATTTATTTCTTAACTGTCTTGTATGAATTGTAAACTTGGAATGAGCAGCTTGTTTTTGCAGAAGGAGGAAGAGAGAATATAGGGCTGGAGCTGCCATGATTATAGGGGTGCTGTTTCTCTACCCACTCACTGAGATAGCAATGCATATATTCAAATCATTACTTGTGGATGACCTTGTTTTTTTCTAACATAAAAAATTCAGAACTTTAGCTTTCATTACAGGGGTAGGTAACACATCAAAAGCATTTTCTGTTCTGTCCAGAACAGAAATGTAAATCACCTTAAAACTTTTATCTCTATTTTGAAGACTTTATCATTTAATAGGATTATGTAATGTTTAATGACTGAGATGAAGAGATCAAACTGATAAGATGAAAGACCAAACTGTAACTAATGGCTGTCTCTTTTTCTTTCAGAGTGAATTAGATGTATCCTTTCTGGTGTCAGAAAGCCATTTCTCTCTCTCTTTTTGGTGCATGTTCCAGCTCATACTGTCTTCAGCATGCTGGCTGTAAAACAGTCAAGACAATGCAGAGGTTTCACAAATTTTGCATTTAAAATAGCAACATTTTGGCATCTGTATGAAAGCAAGGCTGATATTCATGAGGGTCTCCTATTTAAATTTTCAGTCAGCATGATAAGCCTGGTACCATTTAAAGAAAGACAGGGAGGGCTTGCTTTGAGAGAGCTAAGTACCAACAACATCTAGACATGAACATCTAGACATGAAAGAGCTTAGCGATGTGGTCTAGTGGAGGGATTGTTAGTGTTAGGTCATAGGTTGGACTAGGTGATCTTGGAGGTCTCTTCCAACCTAAAGGATTCTGTGATTTATAGTCATGGGGGAACTTTCAGGCTGAACTACTGATTAGTTCTGTATTTTACCCTAAGTTTACAGTAAAATAGATATTGACATGAATTGCAATAATAAGAAGTGAATGTTACAGCTGCTCCTTGAGCCAAATAACAGAGCAGTAGCATCATTGTAAGATCAGATTTGCACTTTGATCTTGCTTTATAGAAGTCTAGTTGAGTTTTACTATCTATATCATTAGAAAACGAGAAAGGCCTTAAAGGGAGAATGTTAGGGAACCAAGCATTGCCAGAGGTATTATATAGATCTATCTATCTACATACATTTGCTTTCCTTACACAGCAATATGTTCATGTATATGATTTGCAGGGTATTAGCTAAAAATAAAATCAAAACCGAACTAAAACCAAATACCAGCATTAAATAGTAAAATACAGTCACAAATGCTTAAACACAAATAGCAAATAAATAACATACAATACTGAATACAAAGAAAATTGAACCAGGAGAATGCAACACAAAGTCCCTTCTCTCCCAGTAGGTAACTGGATATAGTCCCTCACAGCATTTTCCTCTGCAGTTCCTCCAGTCCCACTGCCTGCTAACTTTACTGCAGCAATCCTTATGCCTAAATGCAGATCTACTGGTACAAATGGTTTCAATTATAGACCTGAAATAGAGCTGACACTCTGGAATCCAAATACTGAAAAGCAATTTAAGAATTAGTATTCGTGAAGAACAGAAAAATTCTGTAATTTTTCTTGTAATTGTTCTCACTTCTTTACTGAAGAAAACAAAAGGGAATAATTTATTTTCCTAAGTATTTTAATGCTTGCTACATGCTGGAACTCTGTATAATTTACTGAACTTAAATCTATATCTGTATATATACACTGTAATTCCTTCCCAAAATTCACAAAACACTGTGGTATTAATATAACACTCCTCAATTCACCTGTGTTAGAAAAGAGCAATAATGACACTTCAGCATGAAGAGACGCTTAAGGTCTGATTGCATTACTACATTTTTTTGTATTTAGTTATAGTTAAGGATTAGAATTAATTTGTACTTGTGTGAGGACTTTGCTGAATTAGAGACTAACCCATCATATTCAGCAATTAAACATAAAAATAATTCTGTATGTTTCCACATGGTATACTTTGAGTATGCAATTACCTGATTCTTTTTATCTTGGATTGTTTTGAGTAGTGCTGATACTAAATTGTGCCTGCCTCTGGTCATTGTTTTCATACTAAAATCAATTTTCTGTAGTAACTTACAGTTATCACCGGTAGCCCAATTAATAGCTGAGGTCCTGCATATCCAGCAAGCTTCTGTATACAGTGCTGATTTGCACTGTTTAGAGAACCTGCAGCATTTGATGTTAACACTTGCAACTGGTGCAATACTGTGTCTGAATGACTCCTGTAAGACAGACATCTTCTACGTGGTTCTCATCTGCATGAGGGTGTGAATGTTAAGTATTTAGAAAATAGGATTGTAAATTACTATCTGATTTGGTAATACCTGCCTGAGAGAGAGAGAGAAAGTTCTCAACTTACAGCTGTGCAAATATTGGAAAAGCTCATGTCTAATATATCCCTCCTCAATATATATGACATATGCATGACGTACCTATTTTTCATTCAGAAGTGCACTTTTATACATTGTACATTTCAGGAACAGTTTTAAAATAAAACATCTTACACACACATATATATATATATACACACACACACACAAAATTGTTCTCTCAGGGAAAAAACATTTCATAGATTGAGAAGATACATAAAATAGTTCAAGTGAAGTGAGATATCCTTAATGTTAAGGGTAAAGCTGAGGTGTAGTGATGAAGTGGGCTATTCAGGATTTATTTATTTTTGAAAAGAGCTTGAATAGCAGATAAATAGGCCCAGAAGAACAATATAAAATCTGAATTACACACGTCTTACAGATGTTAATGCAATGCAAACAATAATCCATCAATACACCTTTCATAATATGTAAGATAATATCCCCACGTGGAATTAAACCATTTCCCTTGCCAAATAGCCTTAGCTAACTCTTACATTCAATACTATTTGCTGATAAAGGAAGTACAGTCTGAATGTCTGTAATGGCAAACATGAAGTAGTATTTACAAAATCCTTGTATACTGTGTTTCTGGCTGGAAATTGTTATGATTTCCTGTCTCTGTGGTATTATTTTTGTGTACAGATCCATATGAAGTTTATTTTAAAAGTGATAGTGGCTATTCTATATAGAAAGTAGTGTTTACTAACGTGAACAATAGTAGGAAGCTAAATGAAATCCAAAACCACGAGCACGATCTGTTCACCCATTTGCACAGAGCACATCACAGTTAAATGTACAGGCTGTTACTATCACACAACTGCAATGTTCCTAGAGTCCATGCTAAGCAACCAGCATTTGCGTGGATTCTTAAAACCTTCCCAACCTTAGTGCGTTACCCCAGTATTCATGGCAGTGCAGCTCCTGTTAACATGGGGCTCCAGCTTTCACTGGGGTCCAAACACCCAAATTCACCCAAGGCACCCGGATCTCAACTTGCATAACGGCCTGAGCCTGGAGTCGGCGTTCAGGAAGGGGACCTAGGGCACAAGACAGGGAATGGATTCAATGGATTCCTGCTGGGCAGGATTCGTACCTAATGTCTGTATGTACGTGTAATGTACGCGTGTGTGATGCTAAACAAAGCGTGAACAAGTGAAAGGTTATCTCATACATGCTACAAAAATGAACTCTGATTAGCTGCTAGCCAGTTAAGTGACTCCCTCTAGAGTAGCTTTGTTTTTACAGGAGCTTTTATGTGTGAATTATAAAGCATGTCATTATATGATGTCTGTTTTCATTCTGGGATTAAGTCAGGCATGTACTTGAGGGTACCTACGATGGAAATGTGTAATATTTCTAAAGGTTTTTTTGGTTGCTTGGTGGGTTGGTTTGTGTGTGCTTGCATGTGTGCAAGTGTGCGTTTTGTTTTTTTAAAAAAGTAGAGTTGTTAGGACAGTTGAATAAACAAGTAATGAAATTGTCCTAGTGGTGCTGCTTCCTAATATGTTAATATCGCTAGGTGAGCCTTACTTTTGTGTATGACCTAAGTGGGTGGAATTTTATTTAGCTCTAAAACCGCAGCTTGGGTAGCATAGAAGCTACTTGGTGTGATGATGAGAGACCATAAAAATGAAAGTGATATCACAGCAGCGTTGTAGGGAACAATATGCTGGTAAGCTTGGGAGTTTTTAAAATTACAAAACGTTGACTTTTCTGTTGCTTGAACTGGTGAAGCAAAACTTACTTGAAAACATTAACATATGGAAGAAACAGATACTTAGATTCTCCTTGTGGGAGGAGGAAGGCAAGGTTCTCTAGAACCAAGTATTTCGAGAATGTTTTCTTGATCCAAAAAACCATTACATTCCATTGCAACTAGCTGCTGCTTCTAGGATAGATAAAAAGCTTTGATTCAGGAAATACTTTACATGAATCAACCGTATTACACCGTCCTCTGTAGAATAACACGTGTGGAATACGGTGCATTTTAGCAGTAAGAAAACTGAATGATGAATTTATAGCAAGAATTTATAAGGGTACACTTCAGTTAGTAAACTGTACAATAAGTGGATTAGCTTAAAATTGTTCAGTAAGGGAGAATTTTCTCTCTAGTATTGTAAGGGAACGTGCTCACATCAGATCAGCCACCTTTCAGACTTTCACTGAATTTCTCCCAGAGTAGGAGAAAATAACCTACAATATCACAGAACTTGAAGGCACCATTTGTCTCCTACTTAGTGTCAGCATAGTCATTTGAGGAAGAAACAGAATGTATTAAACAGGTTTCAGTGACTTAAATTTGCCTGCTATTAGACTACAAGTTACCTAAAAACAAATGTTAGAAAAGATAAAAATCAGAATACGTGGTATTTCTCGACTCTAGATTAAAAAAAGAAAAAAAGAAAAAAGGGGAAGCAACTTCAACTAACCTTTAGTTGAAGATGAATGAGCAGAATGGAAATCAAAGTTCTGTAATGCTGTATATTAAGTAGCAAACCACCTGCCACATAAGTACTCATGCTGTAATCTACAAAGATTTTATTTGTGCTCCTGGGTGTGTTACCTGATCACAAGGTGTTGGCTGTACTTCATCATCTCTTAAGCCTGTACACACCCTGAATTACTTGCCTGGGAATATTCTGAGATATTTCAGAATATCTCTATATGAAGCAGTTATTTATCACATGTAAGGCTTGAATGTGCCTTTTTCCTTTCTTTCCCTTCTCATTGCCCTCTCTCCCACTTAACTGTCTGCCTATATATTGTTTCAGGGAAGGAGACACAAGACTGTGTCACCTGTACATCCTTTTAGTATTTATGTACCATAAAAACTCTTTGTGAGACTAGAAAATACCACTAGGGTCTTTAATAAGGGCAGCTCTTGAACTTACCGAAAGTCAGCATAACATTTAAATACTAATTTTAGTAGATGCCATTTACCTTTACTGCCATTTTATCTTATGGCCAGAATAGCATTTACTAAAATCCATAAACCAAAGAATAGCACGTCTTACCTTTTGCATAGGCTGACAACTTACGATGAGTATTTCCTATCTGGGTGCTCTGAAAGCTTTTATTACAGACTTTTAATGACAGATGCATGGATTGATAATTATTTTCTTCCACACACTTGTTTAAAAGCGCCTGTTAGCCTCTACACGGATCTAGTGAAAGTGTGGGCAGCCAGGATTCTTACGGGAAGCAGGACCTTAAATGAAAGCTCTGGGTGGTGTGCATGTCACTACCCACCGTGTATAGCTTTTCCTGTTGCCAGTTGCTCAGGCTGGCTTGTTCTGCTGTTTTTCAGCTGGGTGTGGATCTATGACTTCAGGGCTTTAAACCCTGAAATCTGGGGCTGCTTGCCAAGCAAGTGACAGGTGGGGACGATGAGTGTTGCAGAGAATCAGAGATACATCCCTCACTGGGCAGGGCAGGCAGACTTGTTTGTATGACAAGATGTAACAGTAGAGAAGAGTCATGAGACTTACAGGAAGGGGAAAAAAGCCAAGATTGCTCACTGTGCAAGTCTGACTGTTTGCCAGAACAGCATGGTAACGGGAGGTGGGAACAGAACTGAAGAAGGAAGCCTGGATGGTTGGTTGAGGGGAGGGGGTGAGCACTCGCTCCTCTGTGGGACTGTAGTCCTGTGAATCGCTTAGGCTGGCAGACTGCAAAAATTAAAAGCCAGCAGGAGCTGCCTTTATTGCTTGTTGAAACTTGAATGGAATGTTATCTAACTTCGTGAACAGATCCTCCTGCCCTACGTAGCGCAGTGTCACAGTTGATCTGAACAGGAATAGAACAACTCTCTTCCTAAACATTCTCACATTACTGTAATAAGGAAACCATTACACAAATATTTTATTCTGAGTAGTTAAGACCTATTTACTTGACAAGTAGAATATAGGAGGAGAATGTTCACGAGTCTTTAATCTGCCAAAGTAAAACAATTACCTGAGTCTCTGGAACCACAGAAACTGAGACTGTTGAAGTTTTAAGGATAGTACTGTTCCTCAGCTTGAGCCTGATGTTTAGAAGTAACTTGGGCCTACAATCAAATCCAGAAAGAGGTCTGGTATTTAAAATACAACCTAAAATTAAATCAGGTGCTCAAGTATAGCAAACTGGAAAAGTATCTTATGAACCATGGACATAGTTAAGATCCTGTTGATGGCTGTAGTTTCTCTTCGTCACTTGACAGTAACTAGTGGTATAATTATTTTGGGGGCTGAATTCTGCTATTACACATAACATAGACACAGTGTTCTTGGAGCAGCTATAATGTTGCTTACTCTACTGCACAAGCATACAGTAGTACTGAGTTCAGCCCAGAGCATGCACAGCAATTTCAAAACAGCAGAAGGACATCAGAAAGTGTCAGTTGAACTGTCTCCTTAGTTCTAGGAATATAAACAGCCATATAACTAGAATAAATTAATACCTATTTTATTCAAAATTTTAATCAGCAAGAAAGACTAACGTGCCTAAGATTTTTCTCCAAATTTATCTTCATATTGTTCAAAAAATACTTAACTTGTAATGTTTCTAGATCATGTTCAATTTGGATAGAGTGCACATCATTTTGGATGAAATGGTGCTAAATGGCTGCATTGTGGAAACAAACCGAAACAGAATTCTTGCACCTCTGTTTGTGCTCGACAAAGTGGCAGAAAGCTAAGAAGATGCAAGACTGACTAAAGCATTTAAAAAAAAAAAAAAAAAAAGATGGTGAAATCATCAAGAGCATACCAACAAGTAATCTTCTCATTTTGTAAGACCAACTCATGCAACATTCATATTAGTTGGAAAATATCTCCTGCTTCTCCTGTACCCTACAAACCTAACGGAAAGACAGCTAACCGTGAAGCGGAACCCTCATTTTCAGATGCAACTTTCTATGGATACAGCAGAAGCCTTTCTAGAACAGAAAAATGTTTCTCAGCATTTTGTTTTCAATGGACTGGGAATAAAGTAATGGAAACTTACATGTGACTGTGTAGGTATCTCTTTGAATCACGTAGCATTCTGCCAGAACTAGAAGACAGAAAATAGAGAAACACAATTTCGGACTGAGTTTCAATGCCTGCTTTAAGCACCAACCTGATTTTTTTTTTTTTATTTTCATACAAATGTACTGTAAATTAAAGTTCTGTAACTTTTATGACCACTTTTAAACTAGATTCAGCCTTCATCAAAAACCTGGTCTCCTCTTCCACAGCAATCCTCTTTTGGTTACAAAAGAAATGTAAATAACAGAAGTAGAGATGTATTTAAGATTCCTGCATACTGTGTAAATTGTAACTAGAAGTTACACTTAAATGTTATAACATTATATTATAAAATATAATCAAACTTTCTGATTTTAATTATTAATTTGCTTCATAAATCACACAAAATCTATTTTATTTCGGCACACAGTGTATTTATTTTCTCTCTCCTATTCTGTTTGTGCGTCATGATTAAAGTCTACAGAAGATGGACAAGAAATATGCAGGTTTCTCAGGACCATTTAGGTACCAAATCAAGTCTTCCTGCTGTAGTAGGAGGATATATCTACACGAACTTTTATTCACAAGACATACAAAACATTGGTTCATCTCCATATGCCACTTTCCTTAAATCACTGAAGAGTTAGCAATCTGAGGTTACTTTCATTTACCTTTCTAGAATGAAGGTATCCGGCTCCTTCTTTGTAAACTCCAACGCTAGTTGTAACTTGACATTGAAAGAGCACGTATGGTGTGAGCGTTATGTTTGAAAGCACGTTAGCAGTCACATCTAAATTGCATCTCAAAACCAGGGTCTAGCAAGTACAGAGTGAAGTGTGGTGTGGAAGAATAGTCTACAGCTTCCAATTTCCAAATTCTCTTCCTTTTCCTGTCAGCCAGGAAACCTTAGTGTCCTGAAAAGCGAATGGCATTCCAACTTTTTGAACCAAAGACACCATCAAGTAGAGACATTTCTTGTGAATTACCACACAACCTCAGACTTTCAACTGAGGACATTAAATATGTCGATCTCTAGTCACAGATAAAGTGCCAACCGACCACGGTCTAGAAACCATTAGTCCTGTCTCTCAGCAGGTTGCCAACGCAAGTAACTGCTACTTTCCTTCCCAATACAGGGCAATGCTGAACAGTTAAATACATACAAAAAACACATACAAGACTATTTCCTTTAATTGACAATGAAAATATATAACGATGAAAGCAGAAAATCCACCATGTACCCCTACAGAACGCTCTAATTGGAGGAGAAAGCTTGCCAGGTTCAGCATGAAATCAACAGTCTAAGACCCATTCTTCAGGCCGCTTCCCTCTCCTCGGCTGTTGCTCACCCCACATCAGGTGGGAGTCTGGGCATTCTGCCTCAGAATGACCTGGGGTGCTTATACCTATAAACAGCTTTGCTGGATGAAGTAGCTCTTCGCTACCACACATTTAGCAAAAGAAGTTAACATCGGATCTGGAGCAGACGCTACATTTAAGCAACCATTGCGAAGCACAACAGTCACAGGAGCGTGGGGAATGGAGACTCTCTTTTAATTATGCGTTGGGGAAAATTTCAGCAAAGACGCCTGTAAAGTCCTATAAATATAAGGCTATGAAAAGAAATCTGGCATCTGCCTGATTTATGTGTTTGAGGGAGAATCTTTTGGCAAGCCCTTCCCCAGCAGCGGTCCAAGCAAAAACTATTACCAAAGAGAACTGGCACAAAACAAAACTCGCAACTGATTCAACTAAAATACTCATTTTTCTTTTTTGGAAAGCAAGTACTTAAATACTTTTAAAGACATATACATTAAAATCTTACTTGCTTTGTCTTACCGTGAGCCACTTTCCACCAATAAACATCCCACCACATGACAAAACCAAGACAGGCACTGCATCTCAAGTAAGGCTGAATCAGCTGCATCATGTGACCCAGTTTTCACTCCAATGTAATGAAGAACTAAAACCTCAGGCAGCATGGACCCTCTGAAAAGCACAAGCACCAAAGCCTGCCACATGCAAGGTTATCAGTGCCAGACTAGTTTTCAAGAAGTTGCACCATGTAATTTTGAAGAGAACTGAGTACAGAGACGAGTTAGTGAGATCAATTATTGCAATGTAATTCTTTTAAACCTTGGAAAAAGCGTGGCACATTGTTCAGAACATGTACGTAGCCTTAATAACAGGAAATATTAATGAAGTATTCAGAGGAGACGGCTTTATATGTTGCAAACATTTTAATGATTACTGTTGAGCTTACACATTGGGTGTTTTGTTGTTTTTAAACTTCAAACTGCAACAAGTTAAATAAATGTTTATAATATACAAAGAAAATACAACCAAAAGTAAAACTTGCTTTAAGTGTGCCTCGCACTAGGAACCAGTGTTTTTTTAATAGCTTTATTGTTGAGCTGCACAAACACACTTAAGGATTTGATCTTTATAGCAGGGCATTTGAGAAATCAAAATATATTCCCACTTGAAAGAAAAAAGGTTGTGCATGATTATATGCAAAAACCCACTAAAATACTCCAATAGTGCAGGCACCATTAAAAAAGAAAAAGCTGGAGATGCCCATTAACTCTAAGTTTTAAGGAAGCAAGTTTCTGACCAGTTAGCTTAAAGCCAGCAAAACAGGGATCAGTGACGGCAACTGTAGTGTACAAGGTATTAAATGACAAACTTTACACAAATACACTGTTAGAAATTTGTATCCGTGAACACTGAAAATCTGATGATCTGTTCTTTGGAACAGTCAAACAGAACCACCTTAATTTCCAGTTGTGCAAGCCCTTGAAGCATCACACAGTGTTCTGTGCCAATTTCTTGCTGGCTGTGTAGTTACAAGGATTTATTTTGTCATTAGCAGCTAACAAACTTATTCCACATGTTCCTAAAGCCTCACGGGTGAAAAAAGGCAAGTCTCATCAGAGCACAGCGTGGAGATCATATTTTTTGCACACAAACACAAGAGGCTTCGCTAGTATCAAAACACGCTTTTTCATGTCCCCTGTTGCAGTCAGCAGCTCAGTTGAGATGGAAGCCTTTCTCCATTGTAGCAGCTAGCAGACGCTCTCTCATAATCTCCTCAGAAGAATACTCGGGCAACTTCAGGTAATGCACACATGTATTCACAGATGGGTAACTTGCATCTGTAGCATCAACCTGAGGAAAAGAAAGAAAAATTGATACTGCAGTTGTTCACAACACTTCATAGAGAAGTTAAAAGCTTACGGTCCTTTAACTTATGGCATCTACTGCATATGTAGCACCAGCAAACCACGAAAGAGGGGCATCAGGAAAGCTACAAACCAACTTACAAATTTATCTTTTTACGTACATTAAATCCTTTCTAATCAAATATGACGTCAGAGAATGGACCTGAAACAGAGGGTAGTACTGAAAACTTAGCATAGTGATATGAATTAGAAGAGAAAAAAAAAAAATCAATAATTTTTCTTAATGTAGCAAACAGTACATTCAAAAGCCAAAATAGCTGGTTTGAAAGGTAACCCGAAGGAACCATACCTTGCGTACAACAGTGAGCCGGGGATGTAGGTTTGCCAGTCCTCCTGGTGGGAGCGTTGAGCAACCAGTGGTGAACTGGAGGAAAGCCTTTCTTTCATCTGAAGACATACCACACAGAACTCTCACAAATCGAAGGAATCCAGGGCTTAAAATAAATTAAAATAATCAGTTACGATAGCAATTCCATGACAAGTTCTTTTTTTTCTTTTTTCCCCTCTCCAATTTCTCTTGAGACAGTAATATCAGCATCTTTAGTAATGTCTAAGTAGTCACTGTGAGATTCCAGTGCCTGTTCAGTAGTAAGTTGAGAATAGAACATCACACAACACATAAAAATACTTCTTTAATCTCCTTGCTGAATATTACACAGCGAAATGTAGGTAGATAAAATATTTTCTCCGTACTTATCCTGGAGTGTTCTTTGGGTATCTTCTGTAGGAACGAGTAGAGAATTAGACAGAACTTAAATCTATTCTATGAAGAATCTGACTAATCATAAGACCTTTCGTGTGCGCCACTTCCGCTGTATAAAGCCACTTCCATTTATATATGATTTCATTTCTTTCCTGTTGAAGACCCTCATGCAAAATAATAAGAAAAATGTAACAGACTAGAACAGATCTTCACAGAATCCTCCAGATACCACTGCTTTCATCTGTATCAGCCCAGGGAATGAGCAGGAGGACAGGGTATGTATGAGGAAAGCACTGCTTGCTGCAACATGCCCTCAGGTATCGGGCACCACATCTCAGCTGCATCTTTTTATGCAGGGCACGGTCAATAGAAGAATCCCTCTGCACAGCATCCTGGACTGATTAGGATCCTTCACAGCATGCTTATACTAATACAGTTTCAAAAGTAATTTGTACGTTACAGCTACCAAACATAACAAAAAAAAAAAAACACGCCAAGACCACTTCCCAATAGGAAATCACCAGTATATTTTTTGCCTTCACAGTACATTTTCTGTTTTAACTATACTTGAAGAGAAAGAAATAAGAAAAAAGACAAATATCAATCATATCCAACTTAAGTTGTAACCATCACCAACACAGACAAAAGTCAAAACTCAAAGTGCTACTTTTTAATAGCCTGTATTAGTTAGCTGCCCTTAAACTTCCACTAATTTTTGACATTTTAATATTTTCATTTTTTTTTTAATCCTCTCATCAAGAAAACACCAACTACCTTCTAACCTGTCTGTTGTAACGTATATGATTATTTCATGTAGGTTTAGGCAATAAGTTGCTCTTCAGCTGCTATCAATCTCAATTTGGCTTCTTCATCTAAGAAACATTCTGGACATTTTCCGGCATCACGTATCTTTTGGCTACTATTTTAAAATCACTTATATTCTAAGTACCTGTCTCGTGTATATCCCAGTTTAGGTTCTGTATAATTGATGATATCCTCTGCTGCCCAAGAAGGCGATTGATTTCCACAAAGAATCATCTGAACTTCTTCATGGCTGAAGGAACTCAGCTTCTCCATTGGGAAGACTCTATTGAAGCCATCTTTAATTTATACAAGATACAGTTATAAATGAAAGTCAAAAGAATGTTTATAAAAATAACACCAGCAATTCAATTGTATTTTAATTAAATCAGAATCAATCAACAGTTTCTTAATCTACAAAAACAGAATCTCTTCAAGGTTAACAAAGGCATAACTAATGCAAACTGTTATGAAACGAATCTCTTACTTGCTACATCCTTAATTTAAAAGTTTATTTTTGAAAGCCATTCTAAGCCACTACTTTAAACCAGGAAACCCTGAACACTAATAAGTCCACCTAATACACAGATATTCTGCCATAACTAAAATTACCTCGGAATGCCTCCATCTGTTTTTGTATACCAGTATGCATGCAGAAGTCAAACATGAGATCTACATACTCCTCTGCGTTATCCATTGTTACAGTCTGCAAAAACAATATACAAATACTGTAAGACTTCATTCGGCATTAGAATTACTGCTGAGATTTCTGAAGGTAGGTTGTTTCCTTACCTCATCTTCACCACCTGGTTTGAGATCCACAGCTGTAAACCCATATACTTTGGACGAAGGGCAAAACTGAAAATTTAAACTTCAAAACAGAAAGATAGTTACTAATTGGAAACAAGTTTGCTCCTGCTTTTGCAAATACACCAGATTTATGAACTGCAACCTTCCCTTCCCCTCTATTTCAAAATGCTGTGGATCATTTAGTATATAGATGAATAGTTGTACCACAGCAGAAAACTACAATTAGTAACGGACTATGCAAATAATGTTTCCTGTCTGTGGTATGCACGTGTTATTTGGTTTTGAAAACTATTGAAAATTTCTTAGAATTTATCAGCTTCAAAATTACTTGAACAGTTTAATTCAGTTCAGAATCTCAAAGAACCCTTTATATAAATTTCCAACACTAATAGTTACAGAGCCACTGAACATATTAGACATTTAGGCCCTTCAACAGGGCTACTTGCATTCTCTCTCTCTCGTGTCACCTTAAGTCATCAAGTCCACAAGCAATTACTGTACCCTAACTGTGTAATCCCTGTGACACCAGATGATTTTAATGAATAACCCACTCTATTAATGGTAGAAGAACGAGTGTTTCAAAAGAAATAATTTAGAACTACAAAAGATAACATCCTGACCCAAGTTCACACAGGTATGAGTATTTTTGTGTCTTTAACATTTACTGACCTTTAGCAAATCTTCTGTTTAACTCAGTTTCCCAACACTGCACTGTATGTCTATTAACACAATCCCAAATTTCAGAAGAGCTCAATGTGTCCTCTTTAAAAGCTCTTCAAAAGACTTAATAAATTTCAACAGTTGTCATAACAAACCTACTGATTCTCCTATTTGTAAAGGTCTTCACAGGTATTCGGGTGTTTCTACAGAGTCATAATGGCATCACAGTGCAGCCACATTTAAGTTGAAACAATAAAAAAACTGAACAAGTGAGAAGGAAAAATCCTCAAACTAAGAAACAAGAATATAGCTACAGATAGCAAGCTGGATTTTGCTGCACCCTTAACGATTGCACCTTCCCCCCAACAATACTATTTAAAACAAAGAAATCCTCATTTTTAATTAGATGTGGTAACACTTGTCTCTAATACAATGCTGTTTTCATATTATAAATATTAAAATTCTTACCCTAAATCCTCTATGCTAAGTGGTGGCCCAGAACCTGATGGATTCTTCAGCATTAATTCCTGTAGTTTTGTGTTTTTTTCATCTTCCGACAGACTTTTGTTGCTTAAAATTTGACGCCTTTTAATTGCAAGGTCCTTAATTTCTTTCAGAAACCTAGCTCTATGGGGATTTATTAATTCAAAGTCTTCCCATGTTAAAATTCCATTAAACCAGGCAGGAGGTTTAGGTTTTGGTGGATCAAGAATAAATTCTGATTTGGAGTCTTCTTCCAGACTTCCTACTGACAAGGAATCATGCCCTTCTTCTGTAGAAGCCTCTGACTGACTTTCAGTACAGTGCAAGTCTCTGTCACCCCGTGATTCGTATATCAACTTACTCATGTTACTTTTAATGTCTCCCATACACATGAGTTTAAAAAAAGGCTTAGAAATGGGTAAATCCACAAGTCTATTGTCCTGAATGCATTTAGCCAAGAAAATTCCAAGGAAATGAAAGAGTTTAGTTATTCTTTCAAGTTCATCACTATCTTGTGGGAATGGTGCTGTGAAGAGGCCACATGATCGCTGTACATAGTAGCCAGGAGGTTTTAATCCACCACCAATATCAACCTGATTTAAGAGACAGAAAAAAAAAGAGATAACATTATTAAGGGTGAATTTAATTACATAACTGTGCTGTTTAATTTACTATACTGTACTTCTATATTAAAAAGAAAACAGGTGAGAAAGACAGCTGTGGAACATAGTGGCCATTCTTGACCATGATGAGCACCAGTTCAGTGATGATTTGTTCTTCCCTTCCTTGCTATCTAGCTCATTTTTCTTTTACACAAGTTTCGAACACTTACAGTTTAAAATGCAAACTGAAATATACCTGACGAGACTCATCATCTGGAAAATCGTCGTCACAAAGCCAAGCTCCCAAATCTGTCCTCTGAAATTCTGCTGCTACCAATGCATAAAATTCCAAGGTAGGACCCAGGCCTGTTCCTTCCTCCCCTAAAAACTCAACCTATAAAAAACATAAGGAATGTTAATAATAAAAGAAAATTCTAGTGAAATGTTCAGTGTTGGTTATGCAACAGGATATTCCATACACTGGCCAGCACATTAGAAATAGCTATCTAACCTCACTCTGCTAGGCAGATATGCTTTACCTCTAGAACAGATTTTCTGTCTGCATGAATCTGCATGACATTTTCTGCCCATTCCATCAGGGAATCACCTCGCGGAACTTTCACTCTTTCATGCTTGAGGCGTCCAACTCTGAATTCTCCTGGATCATCACGTCGCACTGTGCTTGTGGTCCTTGTCCTTTCAACAGTGGCTTCACGTCTGTTCTGTAGCCATACAATCGCTCTGGAAAAAAAAACACAAAACAGTTGTTTAAAACTTGGACATCTACCAACATAAAAACTTGAAAGTATCCACAACGAAAAAGTTACTTTGCTCAGTACTAATCACCTTAAAAAAAAAAAAAAAAAAAAAAAAAAAAACCTATATACTTAGGTATTTGTCAGAAATACGCAAAATGCACAAATATGGGCTACTTCATATTTTAGTTTTATGAATTTAGCGAACTAAATCACTTTTCAGTACTATGAAGGGCCAAGCATAACATCTAATGTAATAGATAGCACCAGTGAAAACGTGTAATACTTGATCTAAATTACTATAGCTTTCAGATTACATTTGAATGAACAGAGGGCAGTGATATTTAGCATTGTATTTTTTGTCAGAGATGCTGAAAACTCTTTTATAGACACTTATTACATCTTACACTAACTATACTGCAAGACAATTGTACATTATACCATTGATACTGACCAAATTTTACAGCAAAATTTACTTGCACACTTGCTAGAGAAACATAGAACTGAAGTTGAAGTGCAGTCATTCACATATAAAATGACACTAAGTTATAATAAATAGGTAACAGTAAAAAAGAAAAAAGTCAACTTAAAAAAAATCCACCACGTTAGTGGTGGATTAACTAGTGTTACAGGGATTATGGGGGTGCTTTGTCCCCCTCCAGATGACCCATATCAATTAAGCAGGAACAGCTGCCTGTAATAACAGTACTTACATGAAGGCAAAGTTCAAAATTCTCATGCAGCTCTATGCAAAATTGCTCTATGCAGCAATAAACTGTCTACAAATCTACCATCTGTTGGTTTTGTCTGACTTAAGCTAAGTAAAAATAAATGAACCAAAACAAATAATCACCAGACCGCTGTATGAAATATAAAAATAAAAGATACTTTGGTGTACGTTTTCAAAAAGCACTTAATTCACGGTTATTTTAAGAAAGCTTTTTTATTTTTGTTTCTTAGTCCATTATGCAATGAACTGCAACCCAGTTGAATTACTGCCTGATACAACCACCTAGCTAAAGGCACACAGCCAAGTCTTCAGTTAACAAGTCGAAGAATGAAAGTTCTTCAAAGGAAATGTCCCGGGGAATATCAAACTTAAGACACACTACTCAACATAAACCTCTAACACAAGGAACAAAAAATGTTTCAAATGTCCAGAAGTCCTGAAGTTTCCCAACGTCTTCCCTCTTTTCCTACCTACCTACCTAAAATGCTTCATATTTGAAATCTTGTTACGATAAGGTCCTCCTGTGAATTACTAATTCAAAAAGATATTTAAAAAACAAAAACAATCTGACAGGTGTTTTTCTGATTTTGTTTCTATTGTTTACCTTGATGCTCCAAATGCTGTGCACGTGAAGTATAACTGTCTTGTTTCAAATGGAATTAAGAAAGGACACTTGCTTGTTAGCTGCTCACACCAGTCTGGCAAAGCTCCACTTGCTAGTGCCAAGGGTTCCTGTAGTTTAAAGCAAGAAATAAATAAATAAATAAATGTTTCTAATATTACACTCAGATCGTCCCAACAAGTTTGTAACTAAGTAAACAGACACCCAATATGCCCAAACTGGGTTTTCACCTGTACTTGAGCAAGTTTCTTCCTTCTCAGCAATCACCACTTCTTTTTTTTTTCCTCTTTCAAATGCTCTGAACTAAGAGTTCACTGAGTTTCTAGGACTTGAGAGTGGGCGCAGGATGCTTTGGCACATACACTAAGAGCTGTACTAAATCCCTGGGATACATACTAGCTGAAGCATTGTGAGGAGATCTCAGTATATAGTTATCTTGAGAGAATTACTTCTGAATTTTTCCCTAAAGTGATTAAATACCTCCTCAATACTGGAAGACACCAAAAGAAACTCAGTGATAGTAAAGATGATCCATAGTGAAATATACATATATTACCCTTCTAAAATACAAGTGTAACAAAAAATGCTGCAGAAATTATTACTACAAAGATATTTGTGTGTCTAAATGACCTTTAAAAGTACATGAAAAACTGAACTTTTTTTTAAAATGAATAATTAGGGGAACTGTAACAAAGAACCTCAAAAAGCACACAAAGAAAAGAGTTGACCAAGTTGAGAATCTTCTTTAAATCTTTATTAAAGAAAACCTATTTCTACTGAAGAACTACCTCTTTAAATTTTCTTTTTTAATGCATCTAACTGATCTGATACCAATAACAAGTTTTCTAAATGCCTTTTTTAAAGCTCTATCTGGATTCTATAAACATAGCAATGTTTGTGATCTCTAATACAGTTAGTTGCATTTGTTACATCATCATCAAGCAGGCACATACATACACTACACACATACATCGATGTTTGGTGCAGAAGTAGAAGGAAAAATATGGTTCTGTAAGCGGAGCTTATCTAACCACACACAGTTCCAAAGAAATCTGCTCATTCCTAGCAAGTGCAGTAACAAACTATGTTGGTTTCTTGAGAAAGCAGACAGGTTTCAGACTACATAAAGGAAGCAGACTAATTTACTTAAAAGGCTAGCATTTTAAATCTGCCTTTTTTTTTTTTTTTTTTTTAAAAAAAAAGCATTTAAAGAATATCTAACAGAAAGAAGCTAAACTATATATTTTGTTGAATTCCAAAGTCAAACCTGTTCTGTGGTAAACCTCATCTTTCAAGTGGGCCTCAAATCTCTGTTCTATTTTATTGCAAAACAAGAACATTTTAACAGTAGAGAGGATAATTTGTTTGTTTTTTTCTAATGCACACATAAAAATGAATTTATGGCTTACAACACAAATGGGAAAAAAAAAAAATCAACAACAACCAATATTTTCAGTTAATCTCATTAGCATAATTCCATATCCCCAAATATTACCCAAGGGGGTGTGTGTGGAAGATACAACACCAAAGAAGTCCTCCCTGCAAATCCTTCCCCCGCCCTCCAGCTGGAGACTGGAGATTACAGGATTGTAGCAATAATGTCATGACATTTACTCAGTTATCACGTATCATAATACTCCTATTTCCAGTTGTGATTTTCAATTTTAAAACTTCAAGTTTTTGCTAGTGGACGAAGAACTGCTGTTAATGAAACCAGAAACATTTGCAATTGTGAAGGTGATTTTCAGGGAGTTTGACATCTGCAGAGTCAATTCTAAATGCCACTCATTTAGACAAAAGCAAATACTTGGAAGTGTCTCATCGAGCCCCTTCATTATATTGTATCCACCAGCTCGTTAGAACAAATACTGAAGTTTGACTAAGTCAGACTAAGTTGACTAAATATCAACCAAGATAGACTAGATAGCATCTAATGCAAACAAAAATATTTACAGTAAGCTGGTGAGCACTTCCTTTATTTAACCTGCAGGGGATTTCACAGTTGCTTAGGCATTAAACTAAATCATATAAACTTTACATATATCAAGGCCTATGTTGGGGAACATAACTGCTGTCACTTAAAAACTGTTTCAATTAGGATGAAAAAGAATTATTCTTCATAACCATACCATTCCTTGTATCTTTTTATTCAGACTAGTCTGTTCTTACACAGTTTACTCATCCAAAATATAAGGAAATATATATTGTATGAAACAATTCAGAAGTCAAATGGCAAAAAAACTAATAATTTCAAACAAAGTAAGGAAGAGTCTTAGTCTTAAAAATAACATTACGTATATACACTATGCATAATACGTTAATGTAATACCTCAATCTGCTGCAGAATCTTTGTAGTAATTTTTTTGCTTGTGAATTCATCTGGTGGAAAGTTAAACTGAGGATGCTCATCACCTTCTGAAATGAAGAGAAAATATTTTCCTTTACTTTGTGTTCATTAAAACATTTAAGGAACTCTGCTATATAACTCACATACCTTCTTGAGAAGTTCGTGCTGTGTAAGGGTCACTGGCAACTATATACAAAATACGAAGTAACTGCAGAACATCTTCTACTCCACAGGAGTTCTGTCCACTGCCAGCTTTTGCCTGAGGTTGTTCCTTTGCCAAACTAAGGATATCAGAACTTTGAAGAGTAGAAATGGCCCCCTGGCTTAATCCAGATTTTGATCCATGTTCACAAAAATCCTGTGGGGAAAAAAAAAACGTTATGAATGACAACTGCATGTTACCATCCTTAGAACTATGACTATGTGCACCAAGTCAATGATCTGAAAAATCAGAATGGTTACTGTGTTTAACCTGAACACTTAGTTCAATTGTAGATAGTTCAAATCATGACTCAAATACATTAACACGACTATATTTAACTGAAAACGTTAAAAAAACAGTAGAAAATAAACTTGATATTGGCATATGAACATTCAAGTTTCCTATCCACACTATACTCCCCCCTTCACAAGCATCTTTAAAGCTGCAAAACAAAGCATGTAGCTGTACATAATAATAAAAAAAAAAAAATGGATGCAGACATATACCTTGTATGCAGCTATGAGCTGGGAACAATTTCTGTTTTTCCTAATACTTTTATTAGTGCCGGTTAATTTCCAGTGGCGCAGGAAAGCTGAGTCTGCATTCTTCTGCAGGTAGGTTATCAAGTCATTCTTTGGTAATTCATCAGTGCCAAGGTACTGCTCCACATGCTCTACTGACCAGCAACCCTACAACAGGAACCAACAAACGTTGGTTTTTCCTGATTGTAAAGTCTTAAAGATTTCACATGCATTACATACTTTAAAGGAACATGCATTAACAAATATACTCTCTCATATCCTTTAACTAATTGAAAACTGTTAGTTTTTTTAATATAGCTTTTCAAAAACTGCAATAAGATTCATTTTGCTTTGTTTAAACAACCATAACAACATAAAAAAAAGGCACAAAAGTAAGTCTTACCATTTTTCCACTTTCTTTCTCTTTATCAGAATCCTTCATTTCTCTGTACATGATCCTAGATATTAAAATAATGAGTTAATACTCATGGCGTGTTCTCTAAATTCTGAAGTTACACACTGAGTTGTTAAGACATCAATGACATTTAGGCAACATAATGTAAAAAAGCAATAGCAGCTGATCTTCACAGAACATCTGGTATACCCTGATCCAGCAAAGCTCAAACTTGTATATAATTTTCATGATGTGTATAAATTAAATGCTTTGCAAGATAACTATGTTTCTTTAAGTGAGGTTTGAGTAATCAAACCACCTTTATTGTGCAAATTTCCCAATCCAGCTTTATTACACATGCACCAACCCTTTGAAACCTTCAAACTCTAGAGTAGTTTGCTATGTATTAACTTAGGAGATACGCGCATTTACAACTATTTCTAGTGCTTTTTGACTAGAAGATAGTTTAGTTACAAAACACCTTTTGACAAAAAGCAACCTAACAACTAGTTAGTTTTAAACAGAAGCACTGAAAAAATCTGAAATACAAAGTTAAAAAACTGCAACCACCATATTTAAGTTCTTGTTTTCATATATGTTAATCTTCTGACATGACAGAAATTACATTGGTATAGTAAATGAAACACACACAATCATATAGTCTTATAATTTCTGTCTATTACTATAAAGCAAGTAAGGCCCAGTTAGGGTAGAGAGAACAGCTGAAGCTGGAAGTGACTTATGGGAATCCTAGTCCAATACCCCTGCTCAAAGCAAGGTCGCAAGGTCATCTGGAGCAGGTTGCTCAGGTCGGTGTCCTATTGGGTACCAAGTTATCTCCAGGGAGCATGACTCTGCAACCTCTCCGGACAACTTGTTCCAGTGTTCAACCCCCTTGCAATTAAAAAAACAAAACAAAACAACAACAAAAAAAACACCTTTCTTATGGTTCCATGGAATTTCCTGTATTTCAGTATGTGCCATTATCTTCTTGTCCTTTCACTTGTCGCAACAAAGAGAAGTCTGGCTAAATTTTCCCTACTTCCTCCCATCAGGTTTCCACACTTATTGATTAGATCCCACAGGCCTTTTTTTCTCCAGGCTAGACAGTCCCAGATCTCTCAGACGCTTTGCACGACAAATGCTCTAGGCCCTTTAATCATCCCAGCTGCTCTTTGCTAGACTTGCTCCAGGTCCACGTCCCTCATACTAGGCAGCCCTACACAGCACTCCAGATGTCTCTGACCAGTGCTGAGTAGAGGGGATAGATCATTTCCTTCAAACTGCTGGCAGTGCTCTTCCTAATGAAGCCCAGGATGCTGCTGATGTTCTTTGCTGCAAGGGTGCATAGCTGGCTGACATTCAACGTTATGTCTACCGGGACCCTCAGGGCCTGTTCTGCCAAGCTGCTTTCCAGCCTGTTGGCTCCCAGCCTGTACCGGTGCACGCACTTATTCTTCCCCAGCTGCTGGACTTTTCCCTTTGTGGAACTTCATGAGGTTCCCATTTCCTAGCTTTTCTCTAGCTTGTTGAGGTGCATCAGAATGGCAACACACCATCTGGTATGTCAGTGACTCCTCCCAGTTTGTCATCTAGGAGTTGGCTGAGGGTCTGCTCTGACCCATCATACAGTTCATTAACAAACTGAACCAAGTAGCGACCGCTGGTGTACCCCATTAATGACTGGTCTCCAGCTGGACTTCATGCCGATGATCACAACCCTGGCAGTTCAGGCAGTTTTCAGACCACATCACTATCTAGTCCATACTTTTATGAGTTTGTTTAAGGGGGATGTTATGGGAGAAAAGTGTCAAAAACCTTGCTAAAGACAAAGAAAATAACATCCTCTGCTCTCCCCTTATCCACTGAGCTAGTCAACTCATCATAGAAGGTCATCAGGTTGGCTAAGCATGATGTCCGCTTCATAAATCCATAAAACCTTCTTGCCCTTCATTGTTTGAAAATGGTTTCCAGGACTGTTTGCCCCATCACCTTTCCAGAGATGAAGGAGAGGGTGACCAGTCTGTTCCTCGGATCCTTCTTGCCCGTACAGGGAGTAGTTGTGACATTTGCTTTCTTCCAGCCCTCAGAAATCTCTCACAATCTACAGGACTTTTCAAATATAATCAAGAGCAGCCTGCTCCCTCAGCACCTGTGGGTACATGCCCATCAAGTCCCATGGACTTGTATGACCCATTTCTTTAATGGTTTCCTAACTTGTTGCCCTTTATGCTCCTCACCAGATTCAACTCCAGATCAACTTTGGCTTTCCTTACCCCATACCTGCATGCCCAATGTCTCCATATTCCTCCTGGGTCACTCGACCCTCCTTCCACCATTTGAACGCTTCCTTTTTATGTTTTGAATTCTGTTGTGAGTATCTGCATCCATGCAGGTCTCCTACTGCTTCTGCTTGACTTCCCACACATTGGGATCGACCATTCTTGAGTTCAGAAAAAAAATCAACCAGCTCTCCTGGACGCCTCTTCTCTCTTTAGGACTGTATACCCATGGGATTCTTCCAAGCAGATCCTTAAACAGGCTATATTCTGCTGTGTTGGTCAATTGTTTGACTTTTGAAATATTATTAACAAGTCACAAGTTGAACTTTAGAGGTTATGACCTTTTTTGTTTTGAAGTAGTCACAGCACTAGCTTTAAAACCAATATGAACATCCTAACAAAAATGCAAGAAGAAAATAATTCTACCATTGTTTCCTACAGAGAAGAAAGCTTAACATTGTTTTACACCTGTTTCCTAATCAGTCACACAGTGTTCTCTTTAAAGAAAAGAAACTTGAGAGCTTACGTGTATGTTGGCTCCCAAATACGTCTAAGTTTGTCAGATTTCACATTGCCATTACAGGAAAGCTGTAACAATTTCTGTACATAGTAAAAGATGGTAGATCGAAAGTTTGTTAGGGGCAGTTCTACTTCTCGAGTTGTTCCAAGACCTGAAACTTTCAATGTAAGTGCTAAACGTGGTGAAGGCATGCACTCAACCTCTTCCAAGAGTTCTGAATGAGGTGTACCTGCACATGAAAAAACATTTGAGAGGACATTAATACAAAATACATAAAGCATGACAAGTTGGCTTAAACATTAATAAAGTGGTTCAATAAGGAAGCATAGAGACTTCCTGCACACATGCCAATGAGACAACACTGAGTTAAAACTACGAGCTATAACTAAATACTATAATTATAACATTTCTCTATGTGAGTAAAGCTAACAGCATTTTTTGAAATCCATACTGAACCTTACGTCTTGGTAACATCTTCTTTATTAATCACAGCACATGGATTCTTCTTTGCTTACACAAAGCAAATCCATGTGCTTCCTATTGTATTGACTCCTTTCAGTTCACCAAAATCAACAATGGTTCATTTCCACGTAAGCCTAAACTATGTATTCCTTTCTGTAGTGAACACGGACTACACCTACAGAGTTTAACAAGAAGGAACTAAGGAGCAATGTCATGTGCTGGCTATACAGACTGCTCAGTTACTGTATTAGGTTTTCCCTCACCTAGGCTTTGGATTGCTTCAACAAGCCCTCTCTGACTAAAGCTATTCTGGGCAGCTCAATACACAGATTATTCCCTGTAGGTGGAACCAGACATAGCAAGAGACCTATCGCTAATCTGAGTTAAATTCATGAGTATGGGTATTTCATACAGCACTTAATTTACTTCTCCCTCAATAATGTTTGGACATGCAGAGGCAAATGAAATGCTCATTCAAACAAAGAAAAGCCACACAGACACAAAAGCATGCTGTACTGGTTAATAGTGACAGGATCCCTGGGGCCCAATAGGCCCTTAACAGTGAGTCACCAGATTAAATATCACAAATGTGTCTCGTCAGCATACCCGGTGGAGGGATTTCTAGATCAGTTGTTTGTTGAACATTAGTACGACCAGGTCTTGGGTCAAAAGCAGGAACCAGGGCAGAGAACTGTCGTTTCAATACATAATCATCATCCCATGTTCTTCTACGGCCTCCTTTGGTTTCATATTCCTCTTCTTCCTAAAAAAAAAACAACAACAACAACAAAAAACGGTTATTTTTACTTTAGGTTCTGTAACAATCATTTCATCAAAAATTTAAAAGTTAGTTATGGAATACAGCAATAACAAACAAGTTGTCACAAAAGATATAAAAGATATCAAAAGCTGGTACTTAACAGTGTTGCTTCCATTTAATTGGTCAAGCAGGAATCAAGAGAATTAAGAAAAACCGCTGACATACAGAAACCAGCATTAGTGGGCTAAACTTAGAACAGTTATCTTTACAATTTCTGGGAAGAATGAAAATTTCCTTGAAGCACCAAAACGACATAGGGAAATGCACAGTAGTGCCCACCAGCAAACTTGGTGTAGATACTTTGTGTATTCTACCAACTTTTGAATATCAAAGATTCAAATAAATCAACGGTGCAAAAAAAAAAAAAAAAAAAA
>VXAA01007177.1:487763-502057 GCA_013399115.1 Anseranas semipalmata
AAAATGCAGTAACTTTTCTGAAACCAATGGTGTTTTTTGGAAGTATATGCACATGTTGATATATAATGTGCACACGTTTATTTAATCAAGAGATGAAATTAAATACCAAAATATTGGAACTACTATTGTGGGAAGAAATCTAATTTTAACAAGCCTTTGCAAGTATTAATTGCTTATGACTTTTATAAAACATGTCTTTAATCTGTTCAGCTCCTTTTTGAGGAAGAATTACATAGTGTATGAGAGGGAACAGGACTGGAACCCAAGAAAGGAAAATTTTCTTTTGCAGATCTGATTCTTGTTGTGTAATTACTTCTTTCCATGAAAAACAATAGTAAGCCCATTTAACCATTTCTGAAAAGTGATCAGCAACCTACAAACTGTGGTTATTATTTGCACTGTAGCAAAATAGTATAAATAGTTAAATATTGCTGGCTTTTACATTCCTAACTTTGTATCTTTGTGCAGAAAGCGAACCATTTAGTGATGTACTTGAGTTTCTATTAAAAGCATAATCACAGTACGTTAAAATACTTAATATTTCGGTTAACATGCCTAAAATTTGAACATTAACAAGAGGAAGTTTCTACAATTCCATAAAATAATATTTACATTTATGTAATAAACATTAAATTAACATTTGTGAAGTCATATTTTTCCTCTTAGGCGTTGCAATATTATTATTTCCTCTTAGGCCTTGCAATATTCATTCTGATCACTTCAATGGTGGTAGAAGACCAAGCATCATGCCACGCATTCATCATACCACAGAAGAACCAAATGAAGAGCCAGGATTCACAATAGCAGACGCAAGACCTGTGGGACTAATTTGCTGGGTTTTTCTGTTTGTTTGTTTGTTTTTCTCTTCCAGATATTCCATCTGGCATACTTAAATTATTACAGTTTGCTTCACACAGGCCTACAGTTAAACACATCCCAGAACTGCATCGCTAAAAAATTTAGCAGCCTGCCCACAAAGTTACACCAGTTCATCAGCCAGTGAAAAGGTGATCCATCATTTCTACTGTCTGTCAGCTTGTTTCCAGGTTGCTTTCAAGGTGTCAGTTCTGGCCTATAAAGACTCAGGGCGTGTTGATGTTCAAAAACCTTTTTCTCTAGAAGAAATGTTGAAGGCGGTATAATTTGTACACAAATTTGTACAGAAAGGGTACAGTTAGCCGCCCTATCTAGTGAGGCCTTGCAATTTTATATCACCCATTTGAATGCATAAGAAAACAGCTTTGTTAATACTCAGAATATATGCTAGAACGGAGAAAAGGCACAACGAATGAATATCTTCTGAAAGGTATTCTGTATGCAGCCTCAGAGAAGTGTAACATGATTTAACTTTGGCATTTCATTTAGAGTCTTAATTGATAGGTACTCAGAATCACAGAGTCACAGAATGGCTAAGGCTGGAGGGGACCTCTGGAGGTCATCTGGTCCAACCCCCTGCTCAAGCAGGGACACCTAGAGCAGGTTGTCCAGGACCATGTCCATCCACAGGTTTTTGAAGAACTCTAAGAAGGGAGACTTCACTACCTCCCTGGGCAACCTATTCCAGTGCTCCATGACCCATACAGTAAAGAAGTGCTTCAGGAAGCACTTCTCCAAACTAGTAGTCCTGAATCTAAACACATTTGTTTTAATCAGAATCAAAGAATGTTTCGGGTTGGAAGGGACCTTAAAGATCATCCAGCTAAGACTCCATACTGCCAAAAAAAATGTGGATTTTTAACGCATCTGTTAGCATAGATAATTAAGTTAAATAGCTATACTGTACCATAACTTCCTCGTATTCTTGATCTTCTTGGTTATCATCTTCATTTTCATCATCTTCTTCATCTGGTTCAGGCAGATCCTCATCATCATCTAACTCTGCCAACAGAGTACTAGCTCGGCAGCTATCAAGAAAATCTATAATATATATATTTACATACAGAAAAAAAAGACAAGGATCTCTTTTAAAGCCAAATTTTGAAAATTAAAAACAGAAGCATTGAGTTGAAAAAACAAGCATCACAAACACGAAAAAGAGAGAACTAAAATACTACTGATATAGTATATCTAATAAAAGAAGCACATAATATTGTGTAAACAAGAATAACCAGCAAGTGATCAGTTCTTCATTTGCTTATGTCAAACATTTTATAATTACACTTAATTTAAATTTCAAAAGAACACAAAAACTTGTACATCTATTTTTATTGTCTGATTCTATGTTTAAGTAAGTTTTAAAAGCAGGTTAATGATGTAATTTTCACTACAAATGTGTGGCTTAGACCTCAATTTACAATGTAAGGGACACTTAAAATAAATATTTAAGAGCAATGTTTTTTTTTAAGATTTAGTTGCTAATGAATTTCTGTAACAAAAAGCTGAAGCCAGATTTGAATTTCACCCACCTAGTACTAAGACTTAAAAACCAACCCCCCCAAAAAACAGAAAAGTTCACAGTGATCCAAGATAGACTATGATAGAGATGAATCTCTGCAATTCTACATTTTTCTATACACATAGAAACTGTTTAAACACCCTTTGAATTGTTGTCAAGGCCCCAGCAGAAACTTTAGGGTAACTCCCAAAACTACTCATTCAGTTGTTTATATTTTAAGACTTGTCACCAAATCAAAATATCAAGTGACACTTAAAAGAATAAATGGACTTGGCACATGCAGATATCTTAATCAACCACCTCCAAGTGGCTCAATTCCAATGCCCAGATAATTTCCAAGAAATTTCAACAAGCTTTACAAACAACAAAATAGAACACAATTTCTAATTGCTTCATCCAATCTTTTTTTTTTTTTTTNTTTTTTTTTTTTTTTAATAATTCAAGTATTTCTTCTTTCAAGAATATCTCTCAACCCAGTGTGCTTCACTTAGGAAATATTTTTCCATATCTAGCCCAGGTTTTTCTTGACTTCATTTCACCAACTTAATTCCTAAATATTACCATTCAGCCTAGTTAACTACAATCTTCTTTCACAGCATTCATATCCTCCAAATAACTTCCATCCTAATGTCTGTATCTACCATACAGTGCCCACATAACTTTGGATTTTTTTTTCCTCAAATCACAAAATTCTATTCTTCGTGTCAATTTAATTTTGTGTTCTTTCCAACTTGTTGCAGTTACTATGGTCTTGAGATACCTGGAACCTGACATACAATTTTAAGTGTATGGTGTGTCTAATGGCTGGTGCTTTTCAACCAAAGACTACTACAAGGGACTAAGCATGTACCAAGCTCAGTGTGAAAGAACACGGTGATTTTAAGTAGAGCAAACTACGTTAATTACTAAAATCATTTGATTAAGGAAAAGATCAAGTGCCCAAATAAACTATGCCATAAATAATCACCATATGTGATAGAAATTGCTGAACCACAAAGACCTGAAAACATAAGGAAATACTACTTTGTTAACATTATTTTACTTCAGTACTGCTTTATAGAACTAGCAACATATGAACAGCTCAACTTTCAAATACTTATCAGTAAATCAACTACTACATAAAAAAATCATAACAGGAAAAAAAGAAAAATCATTAATGGGAAGTCTGCTTATGTTCATTTAAAAATGAAACTTACCATATAAAGAATATTCTGCCTCCTGACCTGTATCGCTCTCACTAGATGTTGATGTTAGGCTAGTAGTTAGAGTATTACTAAGCGACTGACCAACAGATAAAACTGTAGTTGCTGTAGCTACATTGCTGCTGCTAGTAACACTGGATGTAGACATGGTCACTGTTGATGTGGTACCAGTTGTAGTCAGATTAGGAAAACTTTGGGCACCCATAAGAGGAGAAGCTATAGATAAAGATATGGTAAGATAAAATAAATGATTTGATGACTTGAAGAGTACAATTTACATGCATGAGTCCTGTGTTGAAAAATATATTTCAAGTTGAAAAATTATCTGTTGTGTTATTTTATAATAAAGAATAACAGACTAAAGGGGAAAGGATTCCCAGCACAAAAGTGCATGCTACAATGCAGATGCCCACATCTGAATATATTCCCTTGTGCACATTTAAAACGAATAAAATTACTAAATAAATCCCCAAATCCCCACCGTAAATCTGAAATTACTTCATTTCAACATATGAAAAGTATTCCTTATATCTGTTACTCCAATATTGTCTGTCTTTAAGCTTAAAATTTAGTTTAACCTCTAACACCAATGTAGTTAAAATTATACAATGAAAACTACTTAACTATATATAAATTAATTAAAAACAGAACATATGACAATTTTGAAACTTTTCCTGCATTTTCCTTAAAGTTTTTAAACCAACTCTGACTTGCTATCTTTCACATAACTATTAGTGCATATATTCATGATGTGTGACAAGACCACTACTGGCAGTACCGTGAAAAACAAAGTTTAGTATCTTATCTTGGATGATTTATATGAAGTAATTTTCAGAATAAGCGAGTGACAACTAAGAAGTTACCTTACTGCACATTCAAATAGAATACAGTAAATGCATTCTAGTTAACAACCAAAACAAAACTGAATTCACTGTAAACTCAATAGAAAGAATTTCAGGTACTGTACATACCTGAAATAGCAGAAATTAAACCTATGCACAATTACACATTTACATCCCAAACTTATGAACATTTTTTCACATCCTTATCTTCAAATCACATGTTTGCATATGAAAATTTGAGGGGTCATCGATACCTAAATTTAATCCTTAGATTTTTTTATCTATTTTTTTCTAAAATTTATCAAATGCTACTTTTACAGTTTTAAAATTAAACATTTTCATTATTGCAGCTTATGTAACCTGATGCGTTGCTTTAATAAATAGTCTGAATTTCAGACTATTGACGTCTGCAAGGATTACTACCCTTGAAGGCAGACACAATACAAACCAAAACTGTTCCCCTAAGTGCATTTGATAGCTTTTTGAGAAAAATTGATGTCACTGTTCTGTTTTTCTTGTTGTCTGTCAGATAAATGTTGTTGTCATTTTTTTTTTCCCCTACTAAGAAAATAAATATATAAATAGAAATACAAAAATGCAGACTGAAAACAGCAAAGGAGTTCTAAGCAGGTATAGTACCTGATTTTTTTTTTTTTTCTTCCTGTGCGGGGAAGAAGAGAGTGAAATTTAAATTTAATAAGTTAGTAAGCCATATGCTCATCTCTATAAACAAGAAAGCGTGGAATATTTCCAGTCCAAAGGGCTTTTCTTTGTTGTTTAAGAACTTGATAATCATTTGCTCAATATACGTATCTTCCACCCACTTTAATAACTGTAAACTCTTTGCTCTTATAATAAAGAGAAACAGAAAAACCATTAAGTATCAGCATTTCATTTGCTCAGATCTCAAGAACAAACAGAAGCTGGCTCCCCTAGACACCATTTAAATCCTGACAAATACTCATGTTTTCAAATGTAACCACTACAGCAAATCCAAAGAGACTTAAATCACTAATTATGATTTCAGACAGGTGCTTTTTTGTTCATTTGTTTTTTGCTTGTTTTTTTTGTTTGTTTGTTTTTAAATCAAAGCTTTTTACAATGCATTACTGTAAGTTTGTTGAGATTGCTCAAATTTAAAATCTAATTTCTTTTTGGGACACAGGTTCTCATTTACAGTTTCTATTTGTATGAAATGAGATAATTCCCACATAAGGGATAATTTCAAACTATTGACTTACTTTCAATATTAAGAACACAACAAATAAAAAATTGAATTTATTTCCAGCTTTAACACTATGATATCAAACATGCTTGAAATTTGGTAAATACGGTCTTAAAGTATTCTATTTTCTTCAAATACTCTCTCTCACCCCAGCACAATGCTGCTTCAGGACTAAAGGCACTGAGTGCCTGCCTAAGAGGATCAATTACTGGAAATCTTTTGTTTGGTACTTTATTCACATTAAAAAAAAAAAAAAATCTCCCCAGCAAAAAAGAAAACACTGCTATCATCACTTAAAAAACTGCAAAAAGCAAACACCCCTTCAAGTAAGAAAGCACAGAAGTCTTAGAAAAGCATAAAAGTTTAACAGAACACCTGGCTGTTTCCTTCCAGTCAGGGTAATTTTACTTTTCCTAACTTGTCTACCTCATGAAACATTGAACTCCAAACACTGAACAATATACCTAACACAAAGCTGGTTGAGCAACATCTCAGATGGGAGTGTTCTGAAAATTCAGAAGAGCGAACTCACAACAAGCAGGTTTACAGCTTACCTGCTAATACCTCGATCCCACATATAATCTGAGAACACGCAAAAGTTGAAGCACGTACATAATCCCATTTAAAACAACGTTAACTACAAACTTCCGCAAAATTAACATGCCTGAATGACTTGCTAAATCTAAAGCTTAATGACAATGTCATTTTTTTAGAAAACATACACAGTATTAGGTTATTCAGCCTGCTAGAAAACAGGGAACTCTTAAGATGTCATCACATTACAGTTTACTTTTTCTTTCTACTCTGCTCTTACTTCTAAGCTCAGACAGAGAATTTGCCATATGAACAACCCACCCGTCCTGAGGAAAATGAAAACATATCAGAAACAGGCAGACAGAAGGCGAGTGTGCAAATTCTGCACAGAACTGATCGGACAGCAAGAATATACCATTAGCATTAATATTCATCAGCTACTGTTGCTAGTCTTCAATCCTCTCAATCTGAACTATACTCTCTTTCTTCCTAAACTTGTAATAAACTTCAAATCCAAATAATTTTCTATTTGATGTGTACCACCGTGTAATCTGACATCAGAGGGCCATGTAACACTTTCCAGTTTCCATGAACTCTGTGAGCTCTTCATCACTTCTGTAAGTGCCCATAAAAGCAAGGCTGCTCTAAGTGTATTTCTCTGTTAGGCCAACAGAATCCAAACTTCTAAGGTCTAAAGAAAATGAAAGAAACAACAAAAGCTTCAACTAAAAATAAATACAGCTTACTTACTTGCAGTACTCATGACATTTCTTCCCAAAGTATTAGTATTGTTATCACTGCTACTTCTGCTTAAATTCATGTTGTTTGTGGCATTGGTACGTGCTATGTTTGCCACTCTTCGTACAAAAGACTCCAGGCTCGAAGTTTCTCGAGATGATAAGTTAGGAACGCTCGCGCTGGAGCTCATTGGTGCCCCAGCAGCCAACAAAGAACTGACTGAAAGTCTGTTACTTGCTGAAGAGCTTAGAGGTCGTTGGGAAGCTGCTTCTTTATTAGTCAGTTCGGAAACTGAACTAACATCAGGAGAGCTTACGCTAACAATTCCCATGGATATAGCACTGGATTCCCCAGGAGTACGTATTGAATTATCAGGACCTAACTTCCTTTCTGCATTTTCATTTCCCATGTCCGCTGTTAAGGTGCTGGTGCTTGCACTGGAAGATGACCCTACTTCAGCTTGAGGCACATTATCAGCGGAAGACAAAACAACAATTGGTTCATGGACGTCAGTGCCTGAAACTATATTTTGCTCCATTACACTTTCTGATCTCCGCTCCATTTTGGTCGAACCCAAGCTGATGTCGCTGCTACTGGCCACGCTACACACAGAACTGCTGCTTCCTTTTCTACTTGAGGAGCCTGCAGCAGCAGTCGTCTTGTCTGGACAGTTGTTTTTCACCAAGCTGCTCCATGACTGCGTTGTGCCTGAAACAGTGGATGAAACAGGTTTGGGTGATGCCGCTGAATCAGGGTCGTACCCTGGTGCAAGCTTGAGGTCAAACTTTCCTTCTGCGCCCATACGGTAAGAGTTAGAGCCACCAGCATCCCAGGTGACATCAATCCAGCCTGGAAAGGGACAGGAGTTTGTGAGATCCAGCAGAAAGCAGACAGGAGCGTGTCAGACAGTAGCTCCACAATGTGGGATCAGCTTCTCATAAGGGCTGCGTGTCTGAATTAATAAAATTACTACATAACCCTTAATGCCAAAGTCTTTAAAGAGTGTTTAAACAATTTGTTAACGTAAAAGTGTTGTTAAAATTAAGGCATCAAGCACAATCAGCTTTTACCTTCAGGGTCCCAGAATCCAGCCAAAAGCAAAGTTTGCTTCAGGAAGGAACGTGACCTACTAGAATCTCTCAAAATTTTATGATTAGATTTAATACACATTTCTGCTGTTAGAGAAATGTATCATCATAACTTCATTAATATCTGGGAAGAAACTATAATTTCTGTATGGACATTTTAGGTTTTTCTTTGTTCAATGCTTGTATATGAGCATATCTAACCTACAAAACACATTTTATGAAACTGGTTAGTTTGGGATTTGTTATTTTTGTCCTATATAGTGAAAGAATGAGTTTACTGATACTCTGCTTTTTGGTTCAATAATTTACACAGACTCAAACATTTCTTACTCATATGAAAAGTCTTACAACAGGTAAGGACTACTCAAGTAAGATTTCAGGGTTCCAAGAAGAATACGTTTCATAGGAATTTAAAGTGTTATACTGGGATCAAAACAGCACTGAAAAAAGATGCTACTAATCTTTAATTTCTTTATTAAATGATGTTCCAGTATTTTGTAAATTAGATGCAACAAACCTGCAATGATGAGGATAACATGCAAAACTTAGTGAACTAGGACAGAAATGGGAGCAAAAAATATTTTTGTCTGTTATCTCCCACAGAGTCATCTTAAAGGCTTCTTTCTAGCTTTTCTTATTGTATGTTAACTGTACCAAATTTTGTGTCACTATTTCAATCGATACACGTTTTCTTTAAAAACAAAATCCCTAAAACTCAGTCAGCTTCTGTAACCTCAGACAAAAATTCAAAACTAGATGTCAGGTCCAGAGGTACACACGTTTTACTTTATTAAAACAGAATAGAGCTCATTTGAAGTAAAATATATATATATTTTTAGCACTGTCAGGTGCACTGTTACCTTATAACTATCCAAAAGTCATCACTTTAGACTGAAACAGAAGATCACAGGCAATTTTCTGTTTAGAAATATCACTCTGGAGGAAGAGCATTTAAAAATGGATAAAGTTTTCAGAAGTAGACATCTCATCCCCACATGAGCAGGCTTATACCACGTTATTCTTGTATGATTTTATTCCATCTTCATGAGTTTTATCTGAGTAGCTTCATGTCACTAAACCTTTGAAGGGTGAACCTGTGATGCAAGTCTGAATTTTTACCTTTCTACATTTTATTTGCCTTTCTTATCAAATACAAAAAAGAAAGAGGTAAGTTCCATACAGATAAACAGTATGATTTTTCCCCTTTATGAGTATTTGGACAGGGTATTTTGAAAAAGCATAATTAAATTACTGTTGTTTTGTATAGTTCCTTTTCCTACAACATTAATTACAAACAGTTCAAAACTCACACAATTTTGTAGATATACATTATGTACTTGAAATCTTGACGATGCATCGTTACGGCCTCAAAACAACTCAAGATTGATCTAAACTTTTGAATAACCATAAAAAAAAGCCAACGTGATACTATTTTCTATATTCTACTTTCAAGACAACTGTGGCAGGAGTAAGAGTCTGCTGATACATGTATCACGCTTTGTCATCATCATTTGACACATAAACCTCAATTTCGCCTATGCTTAAATGGGAAATGTTTACTGGAATACAGGAACGAAAACACTGATTTAGTAGAATACTACTCACCAATAGTACTTAACGTCTTAAAATTGAGAGTGTAGCTATGGATACTCTTGCATCTGGTAAGAACAATATATAGAGATGATGGGACAATTCCCTACAAGCTATACTGAATGGCTTAAAAAAAGACTCAAAGTTTCAAAACATTTTAGATCATTGTACTTTGGACATTTCTCCATTTTTAAGAACTGACAACTAAAAATCTGGCTAAGAGTGACTGAAGATGCTTCAGAAACAAGGTCAGTCTTACATACACCAAAATAGGGGTGGGGAGGAGAGGGAACTGGGAAAGCGTGTTCAGCTAACAAGATCATCAACCTCTTCTGGAGCCCCTTCAGTATCTCAGCACTGAATTCCCTGGCTGTTGCAGGTTTTGATTTTGCTGCCTAAATTATATTACTTTTCATTATTTTTATTAATAAAATAACAATTTGATCCCAATGAAGCCAGCAAGATAGGAAAGGTACAGGACATAACGAAAGTCAAGAAAAATATTGCAAATGCTAAGCTAGAAGAAATGAAGAATGTAATCATAGATTTTGCAGGCCCAAAGCTTAATTAATCAGTTTGCATCAACCAACCTGGCATATTTGTTCTTCTTCGTAATGAATGTCAAAATAAAAATTTGGTACTTTAATTAAGCAAAGCTCTGAAACATTTCACTTACAAAATTTTTTTTCCATGCATTAAAATCAAATTTCACAGATGGACCACAATGGTTGCAGTATTTGAGTTCCTTCTCACCAAAATATTTAAAATTCTACCAACTTCTTCAAGTCAGTACAGAAGAAATATTTTAATGTTACCAATTCCACATTTAGATTGCAATAAAACATAAAATAATCATGCTACAGACATTTACAAATTCAGGCAATTTGTGCTCACCATTATGCAATTCTCCTGTAACAGTGCCTTCACCCTGTGGGCTTCCATCTTGGTCTCTCCATTTCCAATCAATTCCTCTGATTACACGAGCTCCTGGAACCATGTATTTCAAAACCTGAGAACGGACCAGACGTCGCTGCCTTCGCAGATTGGCTTCAGCTTCTTTAGCAGCTTTTCCTATAAGAAATGTAAAATGCAATTAAAAGACTGAAAAATACAGCAGTATTGATCAGGGAACAATTTTGAGCTTGTTTTAAAGCAAGCTCCAATGCAAAAGTCAACATGTTTTTTCCACGCTCATTTTTATATATTATGTTCATTAGCATTTCAAGAGAACAAATAGGATGTACACATCCTTCTTCTTACCCAACTGATCTTCACACACTCCATTCACAGTGCCATAAAGTTCAAATCCAGACAGGGAGAGGTAGTGTGTTTGCCCACTGGCATTCTTTCCCATCTGTTTTATTCTAATATGTCTCCAACCTTGTTTCTCATCCTTTGGAGGATCTAAAGGCCATGTTGCTGTAGACCTTCAAATTTGTTAGAGAGGGGTATGGGTGGGGAGAGGAGGAGAGAAAAAATAACACAAACAAAACACACAAAAAAAACACTTTAGTATCAAAACCAAACAAACCATGACAGCAATCATTTATGGATAAAATCAGAAAACTGCCAAGAACAAGGGAAATGTAAAACCTAGTAACATGAGGGACAAATTCTGGATGAGTGCTGGTGTTACTATTTTCTCCAAAAATAAAAATACAAAATGCAAATTTACAATGACAGAAAATCATAAATACCATTATGTGAACCATAGAAAGAACTTATGAATCACTTATTTTCCAGCCCATCCTTAATAATCTAGGTCACCTACCACTCCTTCACGTAATTACTTATTATACCTATGGCACACGTTAAATTAGTCTACAGCCAAGTATGTATTTAGCTGAGCCAAATTTTATAAAAGCTAGTAAAATACACCGACATACCCTGGTTCGTTGAGACTACAGTCATCAACATGAGTATACAAAGTAGTCCAGTTCTGTCCATCCTTAGATACCTGGAAAACCCAATTTCTGAGAGCAGATCGTCCATAACCTCGAGCATGGCGTAATGTGTAAGCTGATGGTATAACCCAAAGGCCAAGATCTATGGCAAACCAAGCATTCTTATCATCATTAGTATGACAATTGAGAGCTGAACTGTCACGGCTTAGGATGTCTTCTAAACGGCCATAAGGCAGATTTCTTCCTTCTGAGGATGTAACCACTACTAACCCATAGGCTGCTGGATTTACCCACTCATATGCAGTTCTATATTAAAAAGAGAAATGTACTGTTCAATTATTACTTACATTAAAAAACAGGTATCAGTAACATTTGACAATTTACTGTAAATTATCGATTACAGCTGAGTTTATTAGAAACTGAAACAGTTAATATCATCTTAGATAATTAGATAACTTCTTTAGAGATATTCCAAAAATGTTACTTTACTACAGTAGTTAACAAAAGACCCAACCATTCCCATCCCTTCATTTCTTCAGTAAGCATATAAATTCTCAATCCAACTTCAGAGATTCGTATTTTTCTATCAGTTAAGTAGAGCAAAAAGAAATATAATTCTATTGATCAACAGTAAAAGCAAAGGTAACTTCCATTCTTAAAAAAATATATATATAACAAAGTTCACTTCATTATGAATTTTCATTTTTTCCCCTCTGGACCTAGTTTATTAAATTTTAACTCAAAACATTTAGCTTTGAAAAAAACTCACTTTGCATTTGTCCCAATCCAGTAAATAATTCCATTTTCATCAAAATCATGTTGATGCCTGAATACAAATGTTTGGCCTTCACGTAGTTTTCGTACAAAAACAAATGAAGCCCTATCAAAGTCGTACCATTGCTTTGCTACCTACACAAGAATGGAAAAAAAAAATTAGATGCAGAATGCAACCATTCCTTGTGAACTGTGCATGGTATGTTGCTCACCATTTTTAGGAGATACTGTTCTAGAGATTCAACAGTTGCCAATGGCTCCATCTTCAGCATTCTGCCAGTTCTATCTATTAATGATGTCTCCCCTGAAGCACGTTCCAAACGAAACCTCAACCGTCTCGTCAATATCTGAAAGAGCATCTAAACATTAATATAGGCTTTTCTGTTTAAGTTTTGCAGTTTTATGAAAAGCAATATATTTCACTACTACAGTTTCAGTGCCTTACCAATTTCTTTGTGCGCAATTTAAACAAACGCTATATTCTAATTTACTGCTTTAAAAGTATTCCTTTCGCACTCCATTTTTTCAGTTAACCCAGCAATTCTTCAATGACAATCAACATATAAGCCAATTACACATGCAAGTGAATATTTTCATATATCATGGATTTTCATAGCTTTTATTTCCATATTTTGTTGACTAAGACCTATAATAATAATAATATAAAACCTCAATATTCAATGGCAGCAGTATTTCTGCAACTTTCTGCAACTATTTTCTGATAAATTAACATCAAAATAGAAACATTTGCACTTCACTGTCATTTTACACAATCCTCAAGTGTGCTTTCAAATATAAAAGATAGACTATGCTGGACTATAACTGGACAAAACCAAGCAATATTTTTTGTAAAATCGCAGCTTTCCTTTACAAGAAGCTACTAATCATACAGCTAAGACGATGGCAGAGGAGCACACTGTCCAAGGTGGGGCCATTTTAATCATTACAGCCCATCTCCAGTCATCGTAAGTAAGCTTGTCTTATAATTGTCTTCAACAAAATACTTCTTTTTGGATACAACTGTATTCTAGTGATGAGGATACTTATTAGGGATCATATTCCCATATAAAAAGAATAGTCAAGGACAAAAACAAACAAACAAAAGAATATATAATTTCTTCAATCAAAATTTACTACTACTTTCACTTCACAGTATAAAAGTAAATGAAAGTAGATGAAGACCCAAACATTTAGGTTAGGTACCAGAGGGAATAAATGCCAAAAAAATTGTTGTTCTTTAGATAACTATCTCCAATTTACAAGAATGCATTTCATACAGATTTAATGTATTCAATTTTTCCTGAAATTCATATAAAACATTTGGTTGTTTATCACACAGTATCATATATTGTTATCACTGTACATGTACCTGAAGATTATATGTAGATCCTGGTGTATCATACAAGTGGAGAGGTAGACGTTCAATAGATTCTAACACTGCTATCAATTTCCGAATTAACGCAACTGCTGGACGACTGTGAAAGTAAACAGTTACTATGTTATCACACACAAAGGAAAAAATAAAATAAAACCTACAGTACCTCAGAGAACAGTACCCAGCTGTAGCAAATATCTTAACATGCTATTTCTACTGGTGTAGTTTGAGTTGTCCACCTTGATGTCTAGTCACATGGTTAGAGCACAGTAAGAACAATATTAATCTACATGTAGTGATGGACAAAAAAGTCACCTTTATATTTGTCAACGGACATACACTCAGTATAATTGACTCCCACAAATAGAAGTAATTCAACAAACTTAATTGCTACTTCAATAACAGATGTGGACAAACTGAAACGGGAAGAACTGTTCCTTGTCTTCTAATTTTTTTTTAAATATACATTACTGCATCACAAACAAGATATTTTTTTTTTAACCTACCTTTCATCATCTTCATTTTCACTGAATGCCGTTTTGAAAACATTTATTCTCTCTACTAGTTGACTACAGTCTTGTTTCACATCTAAATCGATGTTCTAAGAGGAAAAAAAAAATATATATA